>JAHRHJ020001076.1:0-405981 GCA_019776745.2 Taxus chinensis | reverse complement strand
TAAATGAGATCCAGAATGAAGGGAAATGCTAAGTAATTAATGAATTGTTGTTAATTAACCGAGATAAAGGTGAATGTTAGCTAATTAGAGGGAAATCACTAATTATAATGAAATGACAGGAAAGAGATAATTAGTGTAATTTTAGTGTAAAAATTTGGTAGTCATATTTAGGTGTCTACATTTATTATTAGTTTATATCTAATGAATAACTAACCAATGATTATAGATATAAATGTTATATAATACATAGGTGTGCCCGCACATAGCCTTATAAATGGTATGGGATAGGGTCATAAAATCCTCCTCCCCTTAAAACAAACAATGTCCTCAACATTTGACTAATTGTGGAAAAATTATATTCAACCTTTTTCTTCACATTGCACATACTCACATGGTAGGTGTTGTTCCTTGATGAGGTCAACTATGATCACCTTCAATTGTAACCTCTTGAATCTAGTTTGGTTAAATAACTCTATTCCATGATGGTGATAATTGGTGGTACTATGAAATTTGACCACATACCTTGTGTTTCACTTGAAAAATATGCATTATGTATTTTTTATCTAGAAAGACACAATTGTGGCCAAGTTAAATTATTAAGGTTTCACATAATTTTTGTGGAGGTAATGGAAATTCCAATGGAATGACCTTCATAACAACTAGATCAAAGGTTTTGATATCTAGAATGTACACTATGTACCTCATTTATCTTAGATAGGGTGTGATCAAATGTTCTATCAATATACATTTTTCCTTTAAAATAGTCATTGAATTGACCCAAAACATATCTCACACAATGTGTTCCTTTACTTCTCAAATTTTTTGTTGTATATTCTGTACTTCTTCCACATTAAAAACTTGTTAACATCCAACTTGGGATCAAATTGAATTACCATATCCTTATTTTCCAAACCCTTGTCACAGGATTTCAATTTAAGTGTATTGTACTCCATAGATCCATCCTAACCCATTGTTTAGCATTATTCATCCATATTTGGTTAAACAATTATAATGCCTAGTCTTTTCCAATATGATTCATATTTATCTTGCCCTATCATGCCGTCTTCCACATCATCTTCAATAGTCACAATACATGGTTCTTTAAAAACAGTAGGTTTTTCACCTTGGATGTCAGATACATGTGGAGGAATGATTTAATTCTTTTGAAATGAAACATTTGATCAAGTATTTTCTCAATCTCTTCTAATCATTGATTTGTCTTGTATGTCCTTCATGCTTTAATTCCCTCCTAGTTATAAATTAGGTTGTAGTTTATCTTTATAAGAAGTTTTCCATGGTGTGTATGAATTTTTTTCCCATCCTCTTTTTAACTCTAACATGATGAGGCTGAACAAGGTAGAATTTAACTAACAACTTTGACCAACTCTGAGTGATGAATTTATAAATTTAGAAAGTCTCAAAATAAAAATGCATAGAATTAACGCTAACTCAAATATTATAACATTTTTGAAAATGTAGATAACTCTGAAAAATGCAAAAATATGTAGGCTATAGAGAATATTTGTATTAAAAAAATAAAAAATTGAGATAACTCTCACAAAACAGAGGGAAAAAATTTGATACTTGTACTAAGTATTTTTTCCCACTAAACCAATACTATATGAATAAATAACTAAAAAAATTGTGTTTGTGTGGGAGATATAGCAAAAGCAAAAAATGTTTCCAAAATTGTTGCTATGGTACCACTTGTAATGTAATTACTAGAATATAAATGTAAATATATCGGAATATATGATATATTATTAAGCCATTTTGAGGGGGCAACCTCCTAAGTCCTCCAATAAGACAATAACTCACACTTTTCACCCATATGCGTGAGATTTACTCACACATACATATATGTATGATTGTGAAGGGTCATACCCATTCATTATTATTATTTTATACAAAATGAATCACAAAATAATGATTATATATATAAATGTCATATAGGCCATAGGGCAGCCGACACATAGCCTTATAAATGGTATAAGTTAGGGTCATAACATAATCAATCTTAATATTTTCTATTAAATCATCTCTAGTTTGTAATACTAATTGAGATTTGTAATCATAATCATTATCATGATCATATTTTTTGTATACACTATCATCATCCACAAAAGGCATGTTTAATAACATATTTCAAAGATACATATATGTAATCTTGAAATAAAAGGAATATATTCTAAGAAAATTCAGTACTCAATACAAACATAATAGAGAAAGCATGAAGTAGGTTCTAAATCAATATATATATAACAATGAAATATTGAAAACCATAGAGAAATCAAGATATATACCTAGGGGATCACAAAGCACGCCAGGTTTCACCAAAGATGAAACTCTAGAGTTATTTATTTCACAAAACACATGTTCACCAAATATAGACATGAAAATTGGTTTTTCCCTACTAATGCACTAAGATAATCATATATAATTGCAAGACAAGCCTAAATAGATATAACACAATAAATTAGACATGAATTCATTAATTTATTACTACAGGAACATAGGAAATATTGAACAATTCAAATGATAGAGGAATATAATGTCTTAGGATAATATATAGTTAAGAAAAATTTCAGAGGTAGTTGTCAGAAGCATGTATTTAAAACAAGTATATATATATAAATGGTAAACAAACCTATAAAAAAATACAAAAAATTAAATACAAATATAGTAGAATGGTTTTAATATATATTAGTGATTGTAAAAATTATTTAAGTACCCTCTTTGTCTTCTTCTAGTCTCTAGAAATCTCGCTCAATTTTCAAAAATTTATTGTGAGTTATTTGGAAATTACTCTACCTCTTTAGAACCATAATACACATGTAACACATTGTAATTATATAAATACTAGAGGGAGTTAATGGGTTTTATGTTTCCCACAATTGCTATCAAGCCACTAGGATTTTGAATATTTTTTAAAACAATACGCTGGGTATAATTCAATTCAACATGTAGTCCAATATAATTCAAGTGTCCTAGACCTCACTATTTTAATGATCTAATAAATACAACAAATAAATTATAGATGATATTATCTATATGTTTAAATTATGTGTTTGGCATGGGAAATTCTTGAAAATGAAACATTTTTTTTTACGTTTACACCCTCAAATAGATTTTCTCATGATCATTTATTTCCACTTATCCTAACTAAAATTTCACTTTTTTGTTAATATGCTTGCTTAATTCAAATTAAGACCCTATTATTGAAATTTTTGTACTCTTATTGGTGACGATGATGGTTTCTTATATCCATTCACAAGAGTAATACCATCTAGATGCCTAAAAATGAGAGTCAAATGGATAAGGCTATGGTCAGTGTTTGGATGAATTTGGTATATGTTTCTTAGCAGAATAAGTTTGTTGATTTACATGTATGTTCACTCAACATTTGAATTTATTATATGTTTATTCCAAAACATGGGTAAAGATGCCAACATTCTATGCAATTCATTGAATCCCAATCAATAAAAAATTAGGACCATAATGACATAAATATTGATACATAACAAGCATGAAAAGTTAATAAAGAATGCTAAAATATTTGAAGATGAAAAATGAGGCTCAAATGGCCTATATGACAAAACCAACCATAACAATTACAATATGTCTCTATTGAATAGTCAATAAATCATGAAAACATGGGGAGATAGAAACCTAACACAAGGATGACAAATAAAATAATGAATAGAGAAATAAAACCAAATAAGAGCTTAATAAAGAGGAATATGTCAAAAGTTAAGAAAAACTAAGAAATCATGTTCAAAATTGAAAAAAATACAATGAACATGTTGAAAGCCAAGCAAATCAAATGACACACACACACACACACACACACACACACACACTAATAAGAACCTAATTTTGAGCAATAATAAATGAAGACACAAATACACTACCTCCATAACAATTAACAAGTTCCATGCCAAAATTACGTGTTATAATGTATAAAAACATGTATGCTTATGATGAAATCCAAAAAAATTTCAAATCACCTAAAAAAATGTTAGCCATGACTCATAAAATTCTTGAAACTCACTAAGTGCATCCTTTATTATACAAAGTTTCTAGATAAATGAATAGAAAATTTTAGAAGCTTAATGTAGCTATGGTTGATTTTGGTAAATATAATCTACTTGGATCCCATTGAATTTTGTTTTTAATGGAATTTGTAAATTATTAGAGTAATGCAAAATGGTTCCAATTCATATCTTGTTAGATGGAGTTTAACCTTTACTAGAATTTTTTGTATTTGAATGGCATAAAGAAATAATTAAATTTGATCATGTAAGGATATATAATTGCAATGTCCCTCTCAATCCAAGGAAGGTATACCTTCATGTTTTTCCTCATAAGTCCTTGTGGTCCGCATCCTCTTGTGTTCCTCCAATTTTAAACCTAATCGACTATCATAACTTTCCTTTAACAATTAAATTAACCCTAACTACAAAACATGAGTTTCTCTTTGTCATCCATAACAAAATTATGTTTACTAGAGATGGCCATCACCTATTTAGATCTCTCCATGTCACCTTCCAATATTCTCTCAGTAGTATCAAGATACATACTCTTATACATTGTTTTTTAATGATATATACCTACAAATTTAATTTTCATATAAATTGTAATTTCAAATCATATACAAGTTTGGTTGTCTTCTCTAATATCAATTTAAAATCCTCATTATGAAAATTTTCAATCATTATACATGTATGCAAATTAAAATAATAATAATAATTTATATTTGGCTGAAAATAATCAAATTAAATGAAAATAATGACCAGGATTCATTTTAAGAGACCTCTAGAAATTAGAGGTGGAAAATACCTGGCGAATATCCCTAGAACCAGTTTCACTGAAAGGATAATTTTTTGGGGTTTGTGCATAAATTTTTCACCTGATAGAAAGGCTGCAGATGCGTGACAGGAGATTTGTTCTCGCACGTTAGCAAGGCTAGTTTGCTTTCGCGTGTCAACAACCTTGTTGATGTGCAACATGAGGTTTACTGTCACACATCAACAACCTTACTAACGTGCAACAATAAATATCATGTCATGCGTCTGAAGCCTTTGAAATCCTATCATGTGTAAACACCACCCTCTTTTCACACATCTACATCCACCACCCTCCTATTGCATGTCAACACCAACCTCCTATCGCACGTCTGTAGCCTCCACCCTCCTGTCGCACGTGAACACCACCCTCCTATTGTGCATTAATGAACTCTCCTTGTCACACATCAGTAGGGTTCATTTTAAGACACCTCTACAAAATTGGAGGTGGAAAATACCTAGCGAATATCCCTAGAACCAGTTTCAGTGAAAGGTGAATTTGACAGTTTTCCAAAACCAAATTTTTGCCAGGTTTTTTGAGCCAGAGAGACTACAAATTTTCTGACACCGACACATCATTGACATCTGTCAACAAGGACCATTGAAATCATGTTAATGTGTGCCAAAAAGGGATATTGATGTGCGTCAAACACCCTTGTTGATGTGTGTCAACACGACATCAATGGTCCTTGTTGACACACATTAAAATGACCCTTGTTGATGTACGTCAATGACCCTTGTTGACACGCATCAATAAGGGACATTGACGCACATCAACAAAGGCCATTAAAACATGTCAATAAGGACCATTGACTTGCGTCAACCACCCTTTTTGACGCGTGTCAGTGGTCCTTGTTGACGTGCGTCAATGGCCCTTATTGACGCGCATCAACAAGGGCCATTGATGTGCGTCAACAAGGGCCATTAACATGCATCAAGAAGGGCCATTGATGCGCGTCAATAAGGCTGGTTGACACACATAAATGGCCCTAGTTGATGTGTGTCAATGGTCCATGTTGAAGTGTGTCAATGGCCCTTATTGACTCGTGTCAATGGCCCTTGTTGACGCATGTCAGAAAATGTCATTGACCCTATATTTGTCCTATAAATACCCTCCCTTCGGTCATTTTCATGTTTACACTTTCCGGCTCTTGATTTTTTTTGTATATAGGAATCCATCATTCTCAAAGACTCAAGCACAACTACAATGACAACTATAAGTGCATCCCAACTGCAAGCTCAAGACAAAAATCAAGAGGAAAATTCAGTCCTATCGATGGGCAAGATCATCTACAGGAATCGTTTGTGCCCCCACATCCAAAATGTTTTACAGATGACTTCTGAATACAAATATTTGATCAATGCTTGTGATTTTATTGGGCTCGTTAAGATGCCCCATTTTGAAACAAACCCAGATATTTTGAACTACCTTCTCTCGTCTTACAATATAGAGGATGACTTATTTTATGTTACTATGAATGATGGTTGATTGTTTCAATTTGGTATCGATGTAACTGACATCCATCATTTTACGGGCCTTCCATTAAAAAATTTACCCTTTGTTACAACTAAGGAAACACTCGTCGAAGATGATAATAAATATATCGAATTGACGTTCAATTTCCATGTTGATTGTAAGTATAATTTGTTTTCATTCATAATTTTTTTTTCAGTTTTTTATTATGATATAATTTAATGTTATATTTATTCCCACTATTTTTTGGCATTTACAGCTCATGTCAATAAATCCAGGTGTGGTGTGGATATGTAAGAAATTACAAACCACTTTCTTACTGCAATGATTTCCTTTTTTCAATCTAGAATAGTTTTTCAGGGCCAGCAAATAGATATACCAAACTGGGCCATTGCATACATTATTGCAACTATCGCAAAACAAAATTTGATTGGTGCACCTTTTCATCAAAAAAATAAGAAATGACATAACAAATGTAAATCTATTAGAAAAACCTATCATTTACTCCACAAACTATATCCTTGGCCTTTATTATGAGGCTCTTTTAAATTTAAAATACAAACCAATTCCCACTTGCACTAATGAGGTGTTGATGAATTTTTCAATTACATTTGAAGAACAATAGGTATAAACTATTAAGTTTTTATTTGGACATTACACTGTGCATGGGTATTAACAATTTACTATTTTCAAAGAAGATTTGTTAAAGCCTTTCCCTGAAAAAATGTGTTATCAAGAGGAAGAGGCCAACAACACGTTGAGGCTTTGGGAGATTCCCAATCTGAAATGGAAGATCATTCCTCTTTGAACCCCCAACAGTTTGAATTCGTTAAACACTACAGAAGTAATACCTTTTCATGTATTATTTACAAATTCTAAATTTGTATTTTCATTTTCCAATTTAAATTTTACCCAATTGAATTGACATACAATTCAATGTTGATAACATTTTGGGGACTTTGGACCATACGCGTGTTTTGGAAACTCAACCATCTTCCCTAACTCACTCAGTACAGTCACATGCATTTGTATCTTCTCAAAAACCACCAATTACTACTCCAACATGGCCACCCTTAGCACCATGACAAGCTACCCCTCAACAATAAGGTACAAGTTTTGAATACTACTTCATTTAATTTCGTAGTTTTTGAATATTTTTCTAGATTTCATATGGTTTTTTTTCTTGAACTTTTCAGCACAGGGTTATAGTCCTCCTTCTATTCAACAATGGCACCCGGACCCCCCCCCCCCCTCAACAATATATTTTAAAATTCCAACCAGGGCACCGGAACAAAGAACATTGGTTAAAACGCATGCCATTTATTCGGCCCCTAACGGACACTAAACATTTCCTCCTCCTTTTGAATTCGCAACCGCGCACTTGGTGGCTTTGCCCCATTCCACGGCATATAAATTTTTAATAATATAAATTTAGATGAATATTACTTGGGCATGATAGCATGACTCAACTGTTTTTTTTCAATACCCACGAGATTTTCAAGTCCAGCAGGTATACTTCAATTTCACATACTTTACATATTGAAATTCATTTCATTTTTAGATTTATTTTTTTTTACTCTGAATCTTGATTAATTTTATCACAAAAGGATCCAGGCCACCCAAAGTCAAAAACAAGTCGTTGTTGATCTAGCCCCCCAAAAATTCCCCCCCCCCCAAAAAATAACTTCCTCTAGCGAGATCATCTTCATCTATAATGGTGAACAATTGCTACCTTTTTTCCTTTGGAGAACTTAATTGTTTATGATTTCCAATACCATGTCAGTGAGTTTATTCACCTCATATCAGTCGCAGCTCATAGAAATTGGGAGAGAAGGGCTAACGTACTTTCAAGAATTATTATCCTTATGAAAATTATTGGCAAAGAGATAGTTAAATACGCTGCAGTCCAGAATCAACCTGTGAAAGATGGATTCCTTACTTTAAACCCAAGTAAAAGTGAGACTGTCACTATAACAACTACCAACGTGTCAAGACTAACATTTTGGATAAAAAAAATTACAAAAAATTGGAAAATATTAGTGCTGATGCCCAGTAATTTTAACAATTCAAGGACAAGGATCTGGTAGCAGTTGGCAAATGCTGAGAAGAGCTGAGTGATCGTAAGTATTAATCACCTTTCAAATAATAGTTTTTTTATAATTTAAAGTTTTCTTATTTTAGTAATAGGTTTAATATTGACATTACTATTTTGGTGCAGTTGAAATATGAAATTTGAAGAGTCAAGAAAGGTTTTCTTTCCCTAAGTTCCTTGAAAACAATGAAGAAACTTATCCGTAGCAAAGAATTTGAAAGTGAAAATATTGTTTTGGTTACAAACAAAACAATAGACTGCCGTGGATAATTAAAGAGCACAGCTTCACCAGAAATATTATCAAATCTCAGAACATTGATCCAAATTTGTTGTCCCATGGAGATGTAACAAAGCAATAAGAAACGAATTTGTTAACATTTGACAGTGCTATCGGAAGAATCTCATAAGTTCTGGGGTTATTTAAGACATTGGGACGGGGTAACAGCCACATAGAAGAAACATTAGGGAAAAGGAGCACATGATTAAAATGGCTACAGAAAAATGAGGGTTGAAATTTTTTTTATTATTTAGTGTGGAACTTGATATATTTAGTCTATATTTGAAAATTTGAAACATTGAATGTTGTGGTCATGGCATTTGAATTTTATTGTTTGGATTTGATAGCCTTTGAAAATTTGAAATACTATTTAATCTGAAATACTATTGAGTTTATGTGTTTTGGTTTAATTATAATGATGATTGCATTCGATATGGATGATGACGTATGTTTCTTGTTTACTTGGATTATCATGAACTGTATGTTGATGTAGATTTAGCTTCAAGCACGATAATTTTTCTTCTCGAGACATTTAAAATTATTTTAAGATAATTCTTCTGCTCTAATTACTTGTATGATTGATCCAGTGGCCTGGAAAGTTAGTGCAGGGGTGGGGCGCGGGTGCGCATGAGGGCACTTGGGTAGGCTACACAGTAGCCAGGGTGCAGTAGTCGGGTGGGGGGAGGGGTCCGACCCTCCCCCAAAACAAACATAAAACCTAAAAAAAAAAATTTATTTGTTTATATTATATATTAAAAAAAAAGTTTTATATATATTTTTTCCTTGAAAATCTCTTTTTTGGTAAAGATTAACTTGATAACTTGCATATTAATTTTATTTTATTTTACAATTGTATATAGAAAAATCCAAAAGTATGTATAATAATGTTAAAGTTATTGTATATGAAAATGAAGTAGTTTTTTTTTTTTTTTGAAATCTATGAACCTAAAAATTCTTACCTTCCATTATAGTCCCAAAGAGTATAATGATTTTAAGTCTAATTGGTTTTATCATTATTATGACAAATATCAATCAAAACAAAACAAAACCATATTCACAATAAGTCCAAAATTTTCCTTTGAACACAAAAGAAAATCATATTTCTAACACCATAATAACCTACAAGGAAATGTACGATTCAAAACTAATAATAGTTTCTACCAATGTTAAAATAAAACAAGCTTCATATAGCCAAGTAGATTTCATTCCAAAAGTAATGCCAAAGATTATTTTAGTTTTACACACATGTAGACTTATTCAACAAGTAATATGTCCTCTTTGTAAGTAAAATATGAGAGATACATCAAGATATAATTGATTGAAATATTTGATACATTACTTCTCTTCCACAACTTAGACTAAATGGGTGATGTAAAAATATTCCCAAATATGCAAACAACCAAGAATTTTCTACTACAAGTTTCTTGCAAGTTGGAAGAGAGATTTCTCATTTTAATCACCATATCACAAGTTTACATGTGAAAGCAAGATATACAAAATGGAGAATTCACAAGGAGATGAAACTATTCTCATAACCATATCCAAAGGAGTCATAATACAATAGAGTTTCCATAAGGAGAGAAAAGAGCAAAAGAGCCCAAGAGTCCACCCACTCCAACTTGAGAGCCAACTTCCATGTCTTCCCAAAACCATGCAAGGAGAAAGAAAAGAGCTTGTTTGCCACCCAACCATAGGCATCATCACATGCCTCTCCCAAGGTTGGGATGCATGCTAGCCTCCCCCAAGCCCATGGGAAGGAGGATAACTAACCAAATCTTGCACAAGATAGAGGGTAAACTAACAATGCTACAAGCACACAAAAGTAGGAAAAATACAAAACAAGACTCCAAAATTTACAAGGAGGAGAACCCATGTTCTTCCTCAAAAGTGGGGAAGAGAGGAGAAAGTTCTCCAAAGTTATACATCAAAATTATTTACACAAAATAAACATCTCCATATCCTCTAGGGTCTTCATCCGATAAGGTGCCCTAGAAAATGGTGCTGATCCACGTACTAAATCAATGGTGAAATCCACCTCTCTGCGGGGTGGTAACCTTGGAAGCTTGCCTAGAAACACATTTGCATACTCCCTCAAAATTTCATGATCCTCTAGGGGTGAATGCTCTAGAATGCTCTCAGATCGATCACTGATAGTGATGGCAAACAACTGACAACCCTTACGCATGCTTCGCTTGAGTTGCTTAGCCGATATCATGCGCAAGGAGATAGGTCTCTGCAACCCTGATATAACAAATGCACTCCCAAGATCATCCTGACACTCAATGACCTTATTTCTGCAATCCACCTTAGCTCGATGAGACTCGAGCCAATCCATACCCAAAACTACCTGATAGGAACCTAGAGGGATAACTCGAAGGTCAAGAGTAGTGGAGAAGGCTCCTAAATCAAGTACGCAACTCTCCACATACGAGTCCACAGCGAGTTTGGCCCCAGAGGCCAACTCAACCTGCCAACTATCTGGTTGCCTAGCCACCACTAGCCCACACTGGTCCACTATAGAAGGTGATATAAAGGAATCTGAAGCACCTGAATCAAAAAGTACTGAGACAGAAATACCCCTGATAGTACCTGTCGTCTCAATGACTGTGGCCTGATGCTCGGCCTGGTGGTTGTCAACCGACTGCATATACACGATGAGCGCGTCCTACATCACCCACCATCTACTCAGATCTAGCATCTCTCTGTGCATCTATGGTATTGGGTTTGTGCGAGCACATGCGCACATAGTGATCAGGAGATCCACAAATAAATTATCCTACTGTACCCCTCTGAGATGGGGTCCCTCCTGTACTCTGGTGTACTGATCCTGCCATTCTAACCCTAACAGACTGTTGTGTACGAGCTGGCTGTGCCTGTTGAGTGCCCTGCCCCCTATCCCTGACTACACAAAAACTACCTCTAGAAACACCTCTCTGAAATCCCTGAGTTTGTCTAGCCCCTGCTACGGGTGGCCTTGCTGCTGTGTCTGTCGCTGCGGGTGCGATGGAACCCTCGTGGCTACTGGTAGAGGCCAAAATCCTCCTCTAGGGGGTGGTGCAGTACCTCGTGACCTCTAACTCTAGAAGGCCTGTATCCTCTCCTGAAACTTGCTCTTGTTTCTATCACGATGCTCCTGTGCCTTGGTCCTGTTCTCCTCAGCTAAGTAGGCCTTCTCAATGGCCTTCTCAAGTGTGGGAGGAGATAACATCCTAACTGCTCCTGCTATATCTGCATTAAGACCTTGAATGAACCTGTTAACCTACAATTTCTCATCTTGCAGGTAGTCCACATACTGAAGAAGATCCAGGAACCTGCTCTCATACTGTGCTACTGTGCCAGATCCCTGTCGTAAGTCGTGAAACTCATCGATCCTCTTCTGCACAAAATGCTCTGACATATAACAAGCCCTGAAACACTCCTCGAACATCTCCCAAGTCACTGTCTCTCGAGTCAGATGGAGCTTCCGCTCCTCATTCCTCCACCAAATGCCTGCTGCATCTCGGAGGAGATGTATGGCGAACCTTGCCTTAACGTTGCTCTCGTAAGAGTGCAAGCCAAAGCAACTATCCAGGCTAAGGATCCATGACTCAGCCCCAAAGCCATCTGTAGAGATGGTGTAAGTGGGCGGCTGTAAGTGAAGAAGATCCCTAATCACATTGCTGGTATCTCGATCTTGGCAATGTAGTCCAACAGGCAAAGGGAGTCGCCTATCCTCGAATGGTCCCTCAAGACTGTGTGAGCAGCTACGACGGAACGAGGCTACCCTCTCATGATGAATGGAAGGGCTACGTGACCTCTTTCGCCTCGGTGTATCGTGCTCTAGTGGCTCTGAATGTGCGTCCTTGCCTATCGGCTCCTCGTCTCCCAATGGTGCCTCCACTCTCGTCTCCTGCGGTGGTGGTAGACGCTGCTCCACAACGCCTATCAGCTGACGCAAGGCCTCTAATATCCAAGGCCCAAATTCGGGTACCGGAGGCTCCCGCATAGGTGCACTACGCCCCAAAACTCTAGTTGATCATCCTCGCTTGGGCACCATCCTGCGCATGAGGTGAGCGAGAAATTTTTTATTTAAAATTTAATGGTTGTGGATGATTTATTTTAACTGTTTATTTTTATTCATTTAGTTAATTTTGTGTTGTTAAAATTACCATTAACTATTTTAATTAGTTACCCAGTGGTCCGCGAGTGCGAACCATCACTCTGATACCAAATGTAATGCCCCGTCCAGGACACTGAAAAACTAAACCAAAGTATAGCAAAAATTTAGTGTAATTTTTTTTTTGAAAGGGGTTACTAACCATGCTAAAACCAATGATACAAAACCGATCTTAAAAATTGTTTATTTTAACTAATTTGGTTAACCCCGTTACTTAACCACTAGCCTGACACAATTTTCATTTATTTAATTATTATTAGTCACATTTAGCTAAAAACATCTACTATAGACTACACCCCCCCTTTTATTTTGTCCACATTCACTCTTATTTTATTTTATCATGGAATCCCACAAAGTCCCATGACTTGGAAAGCGTAGGGAGTAATATCCACCCTTGGATGCTTTTACTTTTAACCCTCAGATTTAAAACCCTAAAATTTCCCTAATATTTCTTTATGTTACTTTTTCTTTTCATTTAAATTTCTCTCTTGTTTTCTTTTCCTTCTTTTTTTTTGTTCACATTTGCAGGTTGGAGAGAAGCTATGGAGTTTATTCTTTTCCTTTGTTTTTGAATACCCTTACTATATTGTTTTTTTTTTTTGTTATTAATTATATCAATTAAAGCCAAAAACGTGTGTATTTATTTTTATATGCATATACATGTGCAGGTGCGGCTAGGGTTTATAATGAAGGGGGGGGGCTGCTTGTTGGGAGACCATGTGGAAGGTGGCAGGGGTGAAAAAATGGCGTGGAAGGCAGGAAGGGCTTGGAGGGGGTGCAGAGGCATGGCAGGGGGGTGCGTGGAGGGGACGGGCAGCCAGGGCAGGGAGTGGCGGCAAGGAGGCCTGCGTGGGCGTGTGGGGAGGGGTGGTGGCCCGGGAAAGTTAGGCAGGAGTGGGGCGCAGGTGCGCGTGGGGGCGTTGGGAGGCTGCGGTGGGCAGGTCAGCCAGGGGAGGCAGTTTTTTTTCCCCCGTGACAGTGTGGGGGTGGGGTCCGACCCTCTCCCCCTCCCACCAAACATTTGGTTTTTTTAAAAAAATAGTATATACTAAAAATATATATTTTATTTGTTTATATTATATATTTAAAAAAAACTTTTTATTATATATTTTTTAAATTGATTTATAACTCTTTTTATATACTATAATAAATATTAATTTTATAATATGCATATTAATTTTTATTTATAATTTTATACTATGTATATATATATAAATCCAATATATATATAATAATTTATTAGTCATATTGTATATTTTTAAATGAAGCATATTTTAACATATATAATACAGAATAAATTTCTTATGAACCTACAAATTCTTACCTTCCAAGAAAATGAAAAGAGTATAATATTTTATTCTAATTGGTTTTATCATTTTGTGACAAATAAAGACAATCAAAACTATTTTTTTAACAAAACCATATTCCAATAAGTAAAATTTTCCTTTGAACACAAAAGAAAATCATATTTCTAACACCATAATAACCTACAAGGAAATGTACAATTCAAAACTAATAATAGTTTCTACAAATGTTAAAACAAAACGAGCTTCATATAGCCAAGTAGATTTCATTTCAAAAGTAATGCCAAAGATTATTTCAGTTTTACACACATGTAGACTTATTCAACAAGTAATATGTCCTCTTTGTAAGTAAAATATGAGAGATACATCAAGATACAATTGACTGAAACATTTGATACATTACTTCTCTTCCACAAACTTAGACTAAATGGGTGATGTAAAAATATTCCCAAATATGCAAACAACCAAGAATTTTCTATTACAAGTTTCTTGCAAGTTGGGAGAGAGATTTCTCATTTTAATCACCATATCTCAAGTTTACATGTGAAAGCAAGATATACAAAATGGAGAATTTACAAGGAGATGAAACTATTCTCATAACCATATCCAAAGGAGTCACAATACAATAGAGTTTTCATAAGGAGAGAAAAGAACAAAAGAGCCCAAGAGTCCACCCACTCCAACTTGAGAGCCAACTTCCATGTCTTCCCAAAACCATGCAAGGAGAAAGAAAAGAGCTTGTTTGCCACCCAACCATAGGCATCATCACATGCCTCTCCCAAGGTTGGGATGCATGCTAGCCTCCCCCAAGCCCATGGGAAAGAGGATAACTAACCAAAACTTGCACAAGATGGAGGGTAAACTAACAATGATACAAGCACACAAAAAATAGGACAAATACAAAACAAGACTCCAAAATTTACAAGGAGGAGAACCCATGTTCTTCCTCAAAAGTGGGGAAGAGAGGAGAAAGTTCTCCAAAGTTATATTCCAAAATTATTTGCACAAAGCATAAAATCTCCATATCCTCCTTATTGCTCCTAATTCAATCAAAGCTCTCCTTATTCCTCCCCCTTTCTCCAAGTCCTTCTTGGAAGGATTTTCAAACCCCAAAGGGGTTTCCTTACCAAGAATGGGGAAGGAGATTCAAGCCAAATGAATCAACTTCCCCACCTCAACCATTGAGGGGAAAATAATAAGACCCTACAAGGCTTGTCCATCAAGCCTTGAGGATTGAGAGGGAAAATTCCCTCTCTCTTCCCCCACACTCCAAAACTCCATCATGCCATATGATGGAGGGAGTAAAACAAACAACAACAACTAAATAACAAAACCATGCAACCCATCTAACAACTAAGAGGAAATGCAACACAAGCAAAAGACATAAGATCCTACCTCAAGGAAAGCTCTCCAAAAAGCTTCAACTTCAAATTTCTCCACACCTTGACTCAAGCCAATCTCCAAGCTCCAAAATCCACAAGCATCCCAAGCAAGAAGTTTAAAAAAAAGTCCCTCTCTTTTCCCATGAATGGGAATTTGAAGAGGAGCAAGCAAGCATCCTCACAAATGAGGGGGTGACATGTGTCACCCCTCTCCCTCATCAAGGTCAAAGATGCCAAAACAAAAGAGAGAAAGGGTAAAATTATCTTTTTGCCCTCTTCTCCCAAATTCCCTTAAATGTTAGCAAGACAAAACTAGTGAAACTTTTGATAAACACTCAAATCCACATCCCTTACATGGATGTGACTAAACAAGAGGTAAAAAGGGAGGGAAAACTCCCTCTAGCCTTGAAAATAAGCCCCCCTACCCATTAGGTAGGGTCCAAGGGCTCATTTTTATGTTAGGGGAACTCCCAAGCTACAAAGGGGTCCCCAAAAATGCCCAAAATAACCCAATTTCGGGTTTTGCATTTTTGGCACAAGGGTAGAGGGTGTGGGGACCACCCAAGGGTCTCACATGTGACCCTAAACCCTTGTGATTAAGTGACTCATTAAACAAAATCAACAATTTAAATGAAAGTGGAATTATTAACTCCCAAAACAAGTTTACAACTTCACTAGCAACCCTAAACAAAATTAATAATTCAAAGCACAATACATTACATGAATTGGGGTCACTCATAGTGCCCAAAATAATAATCTCCTATACTAAGGCTTCACAAAATGAACATGGCTAGGACTCAGCCCGTGGGCTGCTTGTGCAAGATTGAGTAGCTGGCCTGAATCCCACGTTCTCCTGTAAACCTGTCACCTGCACACTCATTGCACACATTAACCGCACCTGTCCGATACAATATAATTCAATGACATAGTAAGATATCAATGCATTCTAAACTAACCTAACATCCTACTGAAATCAAGATGCGACAACGTGCACAATTATACTCAATATTCCAAAAGTTAGACAAGATGATACGTGACATATAACCATAGAATTCCACATGCAACAACTATCCATTATTATAATTATGTTCCAAACACAGCATCATATCCATTAGTATCCATGACATTATAAGAAAATGCGACAATATAGAAATTAAGCTAAATTGGCGCTATACGCCTAAATGTCCACACATGTCTAATAAGATCAAATATCTAAATATAATGTCCAAGATATAACCAATCACTGTCAAAACATGTCTATGAGCAAAGAAACAACAAGCTACTGAGCTATAAAAAGTGTATCATCAAACTCGCTTTGCTACCATATGATAAGTTCAAATCAGAATAAAATAATATATTGATCTTCGTTCCATTCACATACACACAATACATGGCTAATAAATAGCCAAGAAAATAGCAAAACAACCTCCTATAATTTAGGAGTGGTTGCAAACAATAAGCTAAATACGTGAAGTTGTTTACAACAACTTCACATATAATTCCAAGTAATTATTTGTTGTTCCAAAACAACTCATAATATAATGTTTACACTATAATAATATTCCCAACAGATACAATTTAATGTTACATTAATTCCCATTGTTTTTTGGCATTTGTAGCTCATGTCAATAAATCCATGCGTGGTGTGGATATGCAAGCAATTGCACACCACTTTCTTGCTGCAATGATTTCCTTTTTTTAATCCAGAATAGTTTTGTAAGGTCGGCAAATAGATATACCAAACTGGGCCATTGAATACATTATTGCAGCTATCATAAAACAAAAATTTGATTGGTGCACCTTTTTATAAAAAAAAAGAACTGACATAAAAAATTCAAAGCTTTTAGAAAAACATGTCATTTACTCCACAAACTATCTCCTTGGCCTTTATTACGAGGCTATTTTAAATTTAAAAGATAAAACAATTCCCACTTGCACTGACAAGGCATTGATGAAGTTGTTAATTCCATTTGAAGAACAACAGATATAAACTATTAAGTTTGTATTTCGACATTACATTGTGCACAAATATTAACAATTTCTTGTTTGCAGAGAAGATTTATGGAATCCCTTCCATGAAAAAAGGCGTTATCAAGAGGAAGAGGATAACAACACGCTGAGGCTTCGGGAGATTCCCAATCTTAAATGGAAGGTCACTCCTCTCTGTACCCCCAACAGTTTGGATTTGTTAAACGCCAGAGAAGTAATACCTTTTCATGTATTATTTACAAATTCCAAATTTGTATTTTCATTTTCCAATTTAAATTTTACCCAATTGAATTGACATACAATTTAATGTTGATGACATTATAGGGACTTTGGACCATACACATGTTTCGGAAACTCAACCATCTTCCCCAACTCACTCAGTATAGTGGCATGCATTTGTATCTTCTCAACAACCACCAATTACTACTCCAACACGGCCACCCTTAGCACCGCAACAAGCTACCCCTCAACAACAAGGTACAAGTTTTGAATACTACTTTGTTTAATTTCATAGTTTTTGCATTGTTTTCTAGTTTTTCATATGTTTTTTCTTGAACTTTTCAGCACATTACAATACTCCTTATGTTGAAACAGTGGCACCACTCCCCTCAACCAATAATATTTAAAATTCCAACCAGAGGATCAAGAAAAAAGAACATTGGTAAACTCATGCCAATTGCTCCGGCCCCTAGCGGGACACTAAACATTTCATCCTCCTTTCGAATTCCAACCCTCTCACTTGGTGGCTTGCCCAGTGCAACAGGCATATCGGTTTTGAATAATATAAATTTAGATGAAGATTACTTGGGCATTGATAGCAATGACCCAACTAGATTTTTCAATTTCAACATACTTTACCATATTGAATTACATTTCGCTTTAGATTTATTTGTCTGAATCTTGATTAATTTTATCATGAACAGGATCAGGCCACCCAAAGGCAAAAACAAGTAGCAATTGATCAACCCGAAAGACCCCATACCTCTCTAGCAAGATCATCTTCATCAGATACAGATGGTGAATAGTTGCTACATTTTCCTTTGGAGAACTTAATTGGTTATGATTGTCAATCCCATGTCAGTGAGTTTATTCTACCTCATATCAGTCATCTCATAGAATGGGAGAGACGGGCTAAAGTACTTATCAATGAGATTATTAGTCATTATGAAAATTATTGGCAAAGGGATAGTTTATACGTTGCAGTCCAAAATCAACCTGCGAAGATCGATTCCTTACTTACCCAAGTAAGAAGTGGGACTGTCACGTATAACAACAACTATAAAGAGGACATTTTGGATAAGACATTAAACAAATTGGAAAATATTAGTGCTAAGGCCCATGTATATTTTAACAAATGGTCTAAGGACAAGGATCTGGTAGCAGTTGCAAATGCCGAGAGAGATAGAGCGGTGGTAAGTATTATAACTTTCAAACAATATTTTTTGTTAATTTAAAGTTTTCTTATTATAGTAATATGTTGAATTGACATTATTTTTTTTGTGCAGTTGAAATATGAAAATTTGAAGAGTCAAGCAAAGGTTTTCCAAGTTCACTTGGAAACAACGAAGACCAGTTTATCCGCAACGAAGAATTTGAAGGAAAATATTGTTTTGGTTAACAAACAAAACAATACATTGAAGTGGATAATTAAAGAGCACAAATTTGACCTTAAAATATTATTCAAAGCTAAGGCAACAGCTGATCCAAATTTTTTGTTGCATGGAGATGCGATAAAGCAAGAAGAAATAATTTTAAAAAATATGGACAGTGCTCTGGAAGATCTCATAAGTTCTGGGGTTATTTTTTTCGTTGGGGAAAGGGGCACAGCCACAGGTGAAGAAACCATTGGGGAAAGGAGCACATGAGTTGAAATCGATAAATAAAAAGAGGGTTGAAATTTTTTATTATTGAGTGTAGAAACTTAAAATATTGAATTTTATTATCTGGATTTGATAGCCTTTGAAAATTTGAAATACTATATAATCTTTAATATTATAACTTCATATATGTTATGTATAGAATTTCTAGATTGTATATGGAGTTTATGTTTTTTGGTTTACTTGTAATGATGATTGCATTAGATAGGGATGATGACATATGTTTCTTGTTTACTTGGATTATCATGAATTGTATGTGGACGTAGATTTAGCTTCAAGCACGATAATTCTTGTTCTCTTGACATTTAAACTTGTTTTAAGATAATTCTTCTTCTCTATACTTGTAATGATATGATCATGATGACATTGGAATGGATATAGATGATGATGAATGATGATAAAGGATAATTGTTCTAAAAAAATGGAATGTGTGTTAGGATAGAGACATTTATTTAAATTTATAATAGATAAATAATTGTTTTAATAATAATTGTAGTGTCAGGATTATGATAATGATATGATGATGATATGATATATATGGATGATGATGAATTTTATGTGGACGTAGATTTAGCTTCTAGCATGATCGTCGATGACGAATTGTATAATGGATCATGGATTATGAATTGTATAATATGAAAAAATCTTCCTCTGTAAAATTCAATTGTGTCATTTTATCCCACAAAGTTTAAAAAATATATCAAAGCATTTTGCAAATATAAAAAATAAATTAAACATAATTGTAAGAAATCAAGAAAGATGATATGATAGGGTTTAACTTACCTCTAGTGTTTTAGATGGCTGTGAAATCATCACTGGTAATGTGTTAGATCTTTGTTTTAAGAAAACTCAACACGAGAAATGGATTAGTAGATATATGGGTGAGTTTCCTGACATTGTCAATCCCAAGAAGTACCAGCTTCCTCAGATGGATGTCAACCCACGTACTCAAAAATAAATAATTTTTTTTTATATAAATAAATGTAAATATATATACCTGTAACATATTTAATGATAACAAGAGCTGAAAAAAATTTAAAGTGACAAACAATAAGATTAAGGTGAAGAAGATACCTATTTAAAGTTGAAACAATCCATTATCAATAGCTTCTTCAAACTCGATGTTCTCTTCTGTAGAGTGTGACGATGCGCCAATTCCACTCTCAACATTGGGAACAGTTGTACTTATAGCTGTATTATTCACACCTCTTCTTTCACAAAGGGAATTCCAATGAGCAAGTTCTCTATCGAAAGGGAAGGTTTCCATGGAGTATCGAGATACATAACACCTCATGCAACTTTCCAGATTTTTATCCAACATATTTCTCAGTTTTGATTTTATAAATGATAATGCACTGAAAACCCTTTCATCCTCCACAGACCCCAAAATCATCGTTTGGCATAACTCATATAATCTGAAATATTCACTGATATCTTCTTATAAGATAGAAATTTGATAGATTCCTTGCCACAGCCTTGTAATAACACCCTTTCAGAAGGTTCGTCTAATTTTTTCTATTGGTTCCTCATTGTTGTTGCAAAATTTGTTGATTGAAATTTTAATAAATCGGCATTCAGTATACCTTTGATTTCCATACCCTTGAACTCTGAAGTCTTTGCAAAATGTTCCATTATTGTACCCATGGATTTATGAAAATGCTTTCTTACAAAGTTAGCACGACCACCTTCAGTATTCCAAAAATTAGGATTCATCACACCCATGGCTTGAAGAATTTTATCTTTTGAGAAACGTTCTCTAATTTCTAATGATAAGGATTCTGAATTTTTTTTAAGCTTTATTCTTGTTTCAACTATAACAGACTCAAAGAGATTACGTGTCACAGGAACATCTTCTCGTTCCGATCCTGTAATATTTTGACGTTTTTAGAAAATGTGCAGTGGTATGTCCCTCCCATTAACAGTGATGTAGAGGTGATCATGGATATTAAATCTCAAATAGTTACTGGGTTTTTTAAGATCTAATAAAGCTTTCCAATTCTAAAAAACAGGTGTATCAAAACTATCTTGGGAACAGTACAAGATATCAAGACTTTGACATACCATTTTTCTCATCCGTATAAAATCCACAATATAGATTAATCTCCCTTGTGCATGCTTCATCAGTGTATTGATCTCCTGCAACATTGTAAGAATACCAACCAATGTAAGCAATGTCTCCAAATCAGTTAAACGAAACAACAAGTCCCTCGCCCTATCAACTTCATGATGATATTTGTGCATGAAACCAACCAACGAAGGATACTCCTCACGAACTCTGCATATAGGTTCATACAAAGAGATCCATCTAGTCTCAACATCTTTCAAAAGTTTTTTGCCATCTGTAATTCCAATTGAAAATTTTTGGAACTCAAGAAATTGCTTTGGGCTGCTTGCCATATAGGCATGAAGTTATCTTATAAGGTCTTCTAATTTAGCAACATTTTCGTCGTTGCTTACCATTTTATATGCTAAATTCATTATGTGAGACATACAGTGAATTGGTAGCATATATGGGGCAAGTGTTGTTTGTAATCTAACACACATCCCTGTTCAGTGACCCTGCATGACAGATGAACCATTTGCTCCGATGCATACCAACTTCATAGCAATTTCATAATCAGTCATTCTAGCAATATCTTTCAAATGAGAAACAACTATTTTATGTAGGTTTTTGGCATTACAGTTTTCAACCATTTTCATAACACCCAATAGATGAGGTGTCCTTATATGATTTTCTAAAGTATAGATGTGGATACATACCCATGCAGTGTTGTCAATTGTTGTCACTTCATCAATTGAAAGACAAATAAACTTTGATTTTTTTACATTCTCTTTCAAATCTTCCTTCTCTATCATCGAAAGGCATTTTTCCATTTCCCATCCACTACTTTCAAACCAATGAAACTGAGGTATGTTCAACATTCCATTATATTGATACAAAACTTTGAAATTGAGGAAATCCAAAATCAGTCTTCCTTTCTTTAGTATGTGAAATAAAGTAGAGAATTGTATGAGTTTTGCATGTAGATTTGTTTGATTCATCTTACCAATTTGCGATGTGATCGTTCCTCCCTTTTCCACGAGATGTCTGTGTTTTTTCTACTCTGCCTCATAATCCGCTGCGTATCTAACATACATGCATTCTTTTTCAGTTTTCCACTTGTGTGTTTTGATTTTCTGGCCATCCGCCCCCATTACAGTCAAATATTGTTTTCCACAATGTTTTTTTATAGTGTCCAGCTTCATTTGCATTTTTTGTTACTTTCCCAATTTCCACGTACATATTGTACATGTACATTCAGATGGGATCTCTTCAGAATTAGATGATTGTATAGGTTTGATAAATGGAAATTTAGCTACCCAATCAAACTTGTATGATCTGCAAATGGTCCACATATTCTTGTTCATTTTCAATGTTTTACTTTTTTGAGTAGAATTTTGAGCAATATCACAATGACCTGGTTTCCTCTTTCGTGAACCAGAATTTGAATTTGATTTTTATGTTCCATTTTGCTGAGTATTCGTATGTGTGATATCTTGATGCACTTCTGGTTTCACCCCAACATGAAGAATATCTTCAAGATCTGGCATATTATCGTAGGTGTCATTTGTTTGATACTGTGTGGAATGCATGTCCACCTCAATAATACCTTCCACAGTCAATATTCTGATTCTTTCTGGTGGAAGCTATATGGTTGTTGGTAGTTTTAATATATGTATCAATAGATTTTCCAAAATACTTGAACAACGACTTCTAATATTTCATAGTTACTTTTAGGGTCTTCACATTCTTAGGACTAACACCTTCCATTATTCTTAATAGAGTCCTGCGTCAGCAAAAGAACCAAGTAGCGACTCAGTGAGTCAGAGTCAAAATTAATGTCACACATCAACCATGGTAATCCCTGTCACACGTCAACAAGGCGTCAACTATCTCTGTGGCGCGTCACCAAGGCGTCAACTGGCTCTATCACATGTCAGCTTTGTCCCTGTCACACGTCAACTGCTTATGCCCTTGTCATGCGCCAACTCTCTATCACGCGTCAACTGCTTACCCCATTTTCATGCGTCTACAATATCTCCTTGTCACATGTTTGCAATACCTCTTTGTCGCGCATCAACTATATCCCTGTCGTACATCAACAACTAACCCTAACAAGTTAACAAAAATATCTGGTGCTTAAGAGCATGCGAGTTCAAACTTCACGGTATTGGTAATTTGGTAAGCTACTTGTGGTAGTACCGTAGTATACTACCTGGCGAATCACCTAGGTTTTTATAGGAGATGTTTTCAAATGAAGGTAAATTTGACCCCAAAAAAAATATACTGTAAATTTTAGGTGAACAAGACACCGACCCGCTCCGAAAAAATCACCTTTTCAAATATTCCTAAAATGAAAGTTTCACCATATTACGAAGAAAACCAATTTATTTCAAATGCAGAAAACCCTAGCAGTGACCTTACTCCAGATGAAATTCCCAATCAGCACAATAATTCAATTCAAATTGACAGTACTGATAATCCCATTTCCCATCCAACTCAAACTTCTGATAAACATTCCAGAAACACACATCAGAAACGTAAGAGTGGGAAGTGGACTATAGGAAGGACTTATAAATTTGAATGGTCAACCAAATATCCATTCATTGAACTTGTTGAACTAGAAAACAATATTGATACTCCTACAAAATGTAGATGTACTATATGTAGTTGGAAACTAGGCAGAGACCACAAAATGCAATTGAAGTTGGACACAATAGAGAAGCATTGTGGGAAGGTATATGAGTCTAAAAAGCAAGATGATGGAACAATAATAAAAACAACTAGATGGAAAACTGAGGAAGATTGTTTACATATAAGATATGTTGTAGAATATGAAAATCATCATAAACATCTTCAGGACCTAGTTGAGAAAGGTGGAACAATAAAGGCTAAATTTGAAAAAGCTACTGACATAAGTCTTCAGGAAAAACTCATTCAATTCAGAACAATATTTCACATTTTAAAGAAGGGCAGAACAATTTCAGATCTCATTGATTATAAGATATTGTTTCAATCTAATGGGTTTCCAAATATTCCAACAACACACTGGTCAGATACCAGTGCATGGGAAATGGAAAAGTGTATGGGAGAAATTGAAATCACTGATTTGAGAGAGAAGGTAAAAAATGTAAATTTTATCGCATTGTCAATTGATGAGGTCACAACAGTAGACAATACATCCTGGGTATGCATGCATGTCTACACTTTCAGTTTCAATAACCATTTCAGGGAAAATCATCTACTAGCTATGCACAAAATGATGGAGAACTGCAATGTTGAGAACCTCTACAAACTTGTTATTAAAATTTGAAGGAAATAACTGTATGGATGATCATTCAATCTCTACAAAGCTGATTTGTGTAGGAGATGATGGCACATCTGTCATGCAAGGTCACAAAACTAGACTTTGTATTCATCTGCAAACAACCATAGCCCCTTACATGATACCTATTCACTGTATGGCTCACCGAATGAATCTGGCTTACAAGATTGTAAGTAATTTTGAAAATGTTGCTAAAGTGGAGGAGCTGATACGGGACTTGCATTCATATATGTCAAGCAGTCCTAAAATATTTTTGGAGTTTCAAAGATTTTCTGTTGGAATAAAAAATGGTAAAAAATTGCTAAAAGATGTTGACACAAGATGGATATCATTGTATGAACCAACTTGCAGGATTTTTTAGGAATACAGGTCCTTAGTAGGGTATATGTTCAAGCATCGAAGAGAAGTGGACAAGGCTAAAGATCTGTTGTATCACTTGACAGATTTAGAGACATTATTAACTTTATGTGGTATTTTTCCAATGCTGAAGGAAATAAACAACTTGGTGAAACATGCTCAGGAAAGATCCATATACATTGTTGATTTTATAAAATTAAGGAGACAAGTATGTATGATTTTGGATACCTTATATTGCACCCAAGACTAGATTCAGAAGCCAATTTTCAGCAGCTTCAAGGTTTTGACAGATACAAAAGATCCCAACAACTATTTAAAGTTCAATATCAGTGGTCATCTTTGTATTTCAGTTGATGGGAAAAATATTCCAATGCACACTTTATACAGAGATCCTTATGTAATAGGTTCTGAAATTGAGGAAGTACCAGTCACAAGCTCTCTTTTTGATGTTGCAGTTTCTGATACACATAAAAAATTGATGAAGATATCTGAAACATTATCTTCTGAGATCAGAGAGCATTTTAAAAATAGTGATCTGCTTGAGGCCATGGGAGTTGTAAATCCCATTTTCTGGAATCCGATGATTGATGAAGAACAAAGAGCTACAAACTTTGGGAAATCCATGACTGCACTTATGGAGCAGTTTTACAAATCTTCAGATGTTGATGGAGGGGAATTGAATGGTATATTGGACAAAAAATTACTCATATCACAGTCACAACATTTTGCATATACAATGTCTGATCAATATAAGTCTATTGTTGAACCATCAGAAATGGGAGCTATCACACTATTGTGGAGAAAGATGTATCAGAGTAGCATTCTGAGAGAAAATATAAGTGAATACTTCAAACTATATGAACTCATACAGACAATGATTCTTGGGTCTGTTGAAGATGAAAGGGTATTTAGTGCACTTACATTTGTGAAATCAAAACTTCACAACAGATTGGACAAGAATTTGGAAACTTGTTTGAGAATCTATGTTTCAAGATATGGGGTGGACACATTTCCATATGAAAGAGCACTAGCTACATGGACATCTCTTGCAGAGCACAGAGTTGTTAATCAGATAGAAAACAATGGAGTCTCTAATAATGGTGAAATTGACTTGGACTCTGCTGGACAAGAAACTGCAACAGATAAAAGAAGTGATGAAGGACCATTCAGGATAGGGTTGTTTCAGCTACCAGACAATTGAATGTATTCATTTTCTAAAATATATATTGACTCGATATTTTTTTCATTTACATATATTGCGCATATAATGTTTGGAAATTTTTTAAATCCTTCTATATTTTTTATAATGTTTGGAAATAACAGATGGTAGATAGTTGTGCAATCTGCAAACTAGATGATGTAATAAAATTAAAGTTCCTTACTAGGAAAGTATGTTCAATATTTGATTTCTCACTATCAATTCCACAAGCACACATGTGTTCGCAAAGATATTATAATCCATATATCCCATCATGATTATTAGAATTAATAAAAAACATAGCAGTCTATATCCCATCATGATTATTGGAGATAATCTTTACATGATGAATCAACTATCAAGATTCGAAACAACATGCACATCCAAGTTTTAAATATTGAGTGCATACATGTTTGAAACTAAATTGAACAATGTAAATCCAGATTCCAGAATCCATGTATACTATTCATCAAATGTACAAGCTTGAAAATAAGATAAAAGACTAAAGTTTTCATTCGACAACAGGCATGAGAGAAATAAAAAGATTGACAATTTCACATAAAGATAATATTTTCAAATTTCATTTGTCAAATACAATGATTTACATCAATATTTTTAATTCAAGTTCATTTGGACCCTTGTCCTTGAACAAATTCTATAACATCGAAAACATTTGAACTATCTTTTATCACACCAGACTCTACTAATTCTTTTGCAGCTGCATTAATATTTTCTAAATTTTCTCTATCTTCGCGAGCTGCATCTCCTGCTGAAAGGAGAGAAGGATCCTCATCATTTTTTTCTTCAAAAGAATATCTGGATCCAGTCCATTCTCCTTTATAATCCTCTGCAAAGTATTGTTCTGCTTGTTTAACAGAACAAGTTTTTCTTTAAAATTAATTTCCCTGCAGACAAACTCTCTCACTTTTTTCAGGTGCTCATCTAACACCTGCACCTCTGTCTTCAAAGTATGGTATTTTGACTGCAATTAAAATCCAATAATTAGTATTTAGAAGTAGATAAATGATAACTATATATATAATAATCTACAAAAAAATAGAACTTACCACAGCCAAGTCTTTCTCTGCATTAGCAATAGTGACAAGTTTCTTGTCTCTATTCCACTTGTTGTAGTAAGATTGCACCTCAACATTCAAATTAGCCAATCTATTAAGCATTATAGACAAAACTTCGTCCCTACTGTAATTATTATTGGTGACTAATTCACCAGATTTTTCTTGAGCAAGTAAAGCATCAATTGTCACCGGTTCATTTTTAATCAACTAAAAAAGTCTTTCTCTATGTTCAAAATTATGATATCTATCATTAATTTCTTTTATCAGAGCTTTCACTCTGATCTCCCAAATCTTCAGCTCCTTAATGTCAGGAATAAAATTTTCCATGACAAGGGTTGTAGCATTATCTGACACAAGGATGTCTACTAAAAATTTGGTCTTTGCATCATCATCCAAATTTTGTTGCCCAGTTGGGGAAGGAGGATCTGAAGAGGATGGCACTTGCACCTCCTTACGTGTAGATTGAGTGAGATCTTTGGTTCTTCCCTGTCATTACAATGTCATAAAGGCTATTAAATCTAAGATACTTCTCATCCATATCAATATTATTTAAAACAAAAGTGCCTCTGGCACTCTGTAAGCCACCAATTAAAAAAATGGGGAACTCTGATGTTATGAAATTTTGCATCCCCTTACTCAATCTAGGGAACACAATCCTCTTTCCCCTACCATAAGAACCTGGCAGAGGTGGAAGGGGAGGTCAGACTGATGTACTCCTTAAGCGCTGAGATGGAGCAGTGGGGGTGGCCACGACCATGGAATGAATTTTAGATTGCATTTGTAAAACATCTGTAAGCATCAATGCTTTAACAATATCATATTCAGCATGTTGATTCTTGAATCTTGAAATAACGAAGACAAACAAGCGAACAATAAGAACTTAAAATTAATAAGAATGAAATCAATCGAGATTTCTTACACTGTGAATGTTGTTTCTGTAATCAACAGACTGTGGCACTGGGTGGAAGGGGGGTGGTGGCACTGCAAAACCTGAATTTAGCAAAAACCAATTAAAAAGAATGATAAATTCATTAAAGAAAGACTAATATAAATAAAATTTAATTCACTATTTATTAGTTACTTAGTACCAGAACTTGAAGGGCGATGAAATGGTGCAGACTCAATCTCTTCTTGCTCAACTATGTATGTAGTGTCTGCACCAGTATGAGAAGACACCATGTGTCTCAGAGTCATTGATGTGCCAGACAAGGCTGCACATTAGGATAATGAAATATGTCATTGTCAAGAATCAGAGATTCAGATTATCATTAGTCTATAAAATAATTTAATAAAACTAAAATGATTATGTAGTATGTATAAATTAAAACCTAGATTTACCATAGTGGCGGCGCATGTTCTGTCCTGAATTTGGGACCGAGATGAATCCATAGAACCACACATCCATTTGGTTGGTGTTATCCTTCTATGTTGTTGGTTGCTAGTGACAACCAAAGAGTCATCAGTCATGGTGACATCAATTAGATTGTTGTCACCAGACCCCTCAAGCCCAACAGGGTTATGTGTGCAAACTGTCGCATTACATTGTTCCATTGTTTCGCTTGCTTTGACCTGTTCAAAACAGAGTTACAAACTTACAGATTATATATTTATAAGAATTGATTTAAAAATGATTTTGTTTTTGAAAATCAATCAACATTAGATGCTTTTAAAACAAAATACTCACCAACTGTTGGTCCATAGAGGAATTCCATGTTTATCCATCTTCTCGTGTAGAGAAGTTGGAACAATTGTTGATTTGAGTCCGTAAAAACCCTCATAATATAAAGCAAGAACATAACAAGAACAAGAAATAACTGCAACAGGATTCAATTTGGCTCTGGCAAGGTCAACACGAATCCTTGATGAAAGAAATGTGCACCAATCGAATCTAACACCGGAAATGGTTTGGAGAAGGTAGTACAGTGCCCACTAAGGAATGTCAGTGTATCTTCCCTGTAACATGATGCAGGACTAGAAAAATTCTACCATTGCCAGGAGAAAGGGGTCTTTGATAGATTGTGTGTTAATCCCTCTTTTGGAGGGATTATTAACCTCAACCTCAACAAAGAGATCATAATGAGACTCTAAAAATTTATTTTTCTCATCAGGTATAATGGATTTGGTGGTTACATGCAATGCATTTTGATGGGGTAGGCATGTTAGATGATGAATATCGTCATGTGTTATTCTCATGAAAAATTGGTGGGATGGTAACACAACAGTGAAAGTGCCATCAAAACTATTATAGTCTTGCATTAAATTATTTAATAACTTGTGTTTTGTATGATACTGGGGCATGTAAATAAGTCCATGGAACCCTGAGCTACCAATCCAATGGATTGACTGATTATTTGAGGGTCTTCTAGCAGTTGTAGTAACTACAGATACAAAATGTTTCATAAACATAGGAATTTTTTAATGGTATTTTTTTCTAGGTGTCATTATTCTTGAATCTTGAATCCTTGATGTTTGATTCTTTGAAAAAAAAGAGGTGTTGGAAAATGGCAGATACATGTATAGGAGAATCATAGAACAAATATGGAAGTGGACGTGAAGGCTGGAGGCAACAATACTGGAAGTGGACAAGAAGGAAGGCTTGAGGCTGGAGCTCTGAAAAAATCTCTCAGAGAAACCTGCAAGTGAAAATGGGACAAAATGAGTGGGGATGGGTATATATATAGGCAAGGAAAGGGTGGTGGGGCATGGCCCATAGATCGAGGTTGAAGACACATGGCCTTAAGGGAAAGAGAGATGACAACAGAACCAAAAGCATTACCAGGAATAACAAACAAAGGATGGATTGTTACCGTCTGGAAGTCAACACAAATCAACAAAAATATTTTGTTACCATCCGGTAACACATGTTGAAATGTATTTTTTATTACCGATGACAACACATATGACAATCAGTGATTTTGTTACTTTTCCTGGTTGTCATTCTATGCATTTTGTTACCAGTCCAACGATAAACATTTTTTTGTTACCAGTCAATAACACTGTTTCCTTGTTTGTTACCGACCGGTAAACACATGTGTCAATAACACTTTTCCTGTTACCGACCTGGTAACACATGTATATGTTACTGATTAAGTAACACTTTTCCTGTTACTGGTAAACACATGTGACAATGTTACCATCTGGTAACAATGTGACAATGTTACCAGTGGTAACACATATGTTTTGTTTCTTTGTCAGTAACACATTCTTTCCATACTGGCCATAACATTACATACTTTTTGAACCGGTAACAGACCAAAAAAATTAATTCCACCACTGGTGACTTTCAAAACACCTGTATTCACCGCCAAGACTGTCATCGTGAAACCCTCATTTCCTACATTTTCCAACCATGTGAATTTCCTTTTCATCAGATTCGCCACCCATTCTATAATAATTTTAAGCCTCAATATGTTTGCCATGGCCCACCACCCTTTCCTTTCCTATATATATATCCCATCCCCACTCATTTTTTTGCCATTTTCACTTGCAGGTTTCTTCGAGAGATTTTTTCAGAGCTCCAGCCTCCAGCCTTTAATTCACCTCCAATATTGCAGCCTCCATCCTTCTCGTCCACTTTCAGATTTTTTCTACGATCATCATATATAAGTATCTAACATTTTTCAACACCTATTTTTTTCAATGAATCAAAACATCAAGGATTAAAAAATAATGGCACCTAGAAAAAAGACCATTAAAACAACTTCCTATGTTTATCAAAACATTTTGTATCTGCAGTTAGTACAACTTCTCGAAGATCCCCAAATAATCAGTTAATCCAATTGGATTGGCAGCTTAGGGTTCCATGGACTTATTTAAATGCCCTAGTATTAGAAAAAACACAAGTTATTGAATAATTTAATGCAAGTGTATGATAGTTCTGATGGCCCTTTCATTGTTGCCTTACCATCCCACCAATTTATCCTATAGAATAACAACATTTGGCTGAATGAAATATTATGAAATGTCCACATCACGTTTTCTTTTTCCTTGATTTATTTTATCATTTGTAATACGGGCCATCGTATGGATGATTTTGAAGTCCACATATGCGACAAAAATGTAAAAGTTTCAAATATGATCTGTAAACAAAATGCAAGACTCGTAAAAATAAAGATCGTGTTACTAAACGCTAACACTCGCAAAAAATAACATAAATGAATATTCGCGAATGATAAAATACACACTCTTCGAGTTTACAACTTCTGACATATTGAATGTTATGAATATGGTATTTAGAAACTCTAACTATTTCAGCTACCAAACCTCACACTTAATAGTTTTACTCTAAGATCAAAGTACGTACAATAGGTTCAATTACTCGACGATAATAGACCGTGACCCTAGTTATTGTCCAGTTCCATTATTTTATTGTGATCCGGTGAAAAAGCACAAAATATTATTCTTTAGGTCTATTCAATCCTCCACGAATCGATAATTTGTAACAAAAAATGTCACCTTCAAAAGCTATTTTTTTAGCAAATGAAACTCACATAATTTGGAACCTAGCACTCTTAAGGAATCCTACTGCAAATGGCAGGCACAAAATATGTACAAGTTACACTTCGTCAATCCTCTGTCCAATAACATTATATGAAATTACTTTCTTACCAAGTAACTTATAGGTGAGTTTTTTTTACTAGATTTAGGGGACTGTTGCCCACATTTGCAAACATCCAAAGTCGTTCAAAGTATGTGTTATTGTTTTTTTTACTCCAGTCATGATTTGTCAAAGATAAAATGTCCGGGAACAAGAGGGCATGTACAACTAGATGATAACACATGTATCAGGTGGAGAACAACGTGTGATTTAAGGCATCTTTAGATTAGTGACATACATTGATAGTGAACATTAGGGTTTTTGTCGACGAGTAACAACCCATCTATGATATCTGCCACTTGACTTTATAAACACTTTATCCATGGTCCGTCGTTGCGAAACCCTCAGTAAACACATTCTAATATTCCCACAATGTGATTGACAATGCCACCCATTCCATAGAGAACGAAAATATATTTGAGGGGGGTCAAAATACAAAAACCTTTGTAGGGAATTGCAACATATTTTTATAGGAGAACAAATACGTACAAATCAGGTCCATTTATCATACAGAATGATCTTAGCCCCTCACAGTACGGAGATTCCTAGGAGAATATTTAAATCGTATTTATAGATATGAAGTCATTTGATATTTCCTTGACTGGCCATAAATTCAAATCTTCCTAAAATGAATCCAAGAATTGTATGTAATTTTATCCATGTGCATCTATGGAACCTTCCCATGTATTTATGAACATGTATTTTATCATGTACATTTCTTGCAAGTATTAATGGATTAAAATTGCAATGGTTGATGTTATGAAGTTAATTTGATTCAGATCATGACCCCTTGCAGCTTGGATTTCATTCTTTTTTGGTTATGTGTAAATATTTAGGAAATCTAAAAATGGCAAAAAATTGAGCTCTAAAAAACCATTATCCACTAAATCTCATAACTCTACGAGACATCTGAATAATGTCCCATCTATTGAAGACTCTGATACTCGAGTGTATTCTATATGCAAATCATGTATGTTTGAGTAATATTGGTAATGATGCAATACATTTTATTTTCACTGCAATTAGATCATAACTTTTTTGTTTATATGTCATAGTAATTTGAAAATAATTTTCATATTTCAGGGCAATGAGGTTATACCACTATGAATTAGAGAGGCAAAGGTAAAGACAAGAATGGGAAAATTTGCACACAATGTTTGTTGAGAGTAGTTCAGTTTTTCAAGTAAAAGATGGAATAGTAAATTGTACTTCTAACTCTTCATTTGTACATTCTATTGCAATATCTAGTTCTTCAGTAGATATATCCAAAATCATCATGTCCTTATGATTACTGAGACATCTGATTATGAAGAAAATGAGGTACAAAGTGGTCAAGTACAACAAATTCGATATTCAGTTATGTTTAATAAACTGATCAAAGACAAATGGAAGGTACCATATAAAGCTTATGAACAGGAATCTAAAGGTGATATGGAACTTCTAAGAAAATACATTAAATTGTATGATTTTGATTTCAAAATTTCAAAGCATTTGGTGTATGGGAAATGGAGTAAAGATCCTTATAGTACAGCATTGGATATGTATGAATGATTTTAGCTTTAAGGGGGAAATCAATATATGATACGACCATCTACTATATGTGAATGTGATACCCATCATTGCTAGGTCTCTTTATTTATGTGACTTGATAACCCCAACATTGATCATTATTGGATAAAAAAATTTTCATTAGTTCCTATCATGAGCAATTACTATAGATGTCCTTGTTTAGGATCATTCTTTATTTTGGACCTCATTCTAATACTCATTCATTTTGTGCCATTGATAAGATTGGAAAATTCCAAAGTATTGGTGAAGTATAAGTTTAGTAATGTTAGATTATGGCTTACTATGTTCAAATGTACGAAACACTTAGAGAAAATATTAAGAAGAGGCAAAAAGTGAATACAATGTATGATCAAACATATATAGATGGGTGTGAGTATGCATATATGAATATTACTGGGTTCATAAATAGTTCTAAAGGATGTAGGTCAAAGAAATCAAATTGTCAATTTATGGAGTGTGGAAATGAAAAAGAGGAGGATTACATGCCTAAAGTTATCTCAAATATAATGGTGAGGCAATAGAATATTAGAGCAGGGAAGAGTTGTTTATTCATTATAACTATAAGCATCCCAGTCCTTCAGAGTTAAGAAAATTCCATAGAAAGAGGGTTTGAAATAGATAGTATTTCATGAATGATTTCAATTATGATGTTTAGTATATGAAAGACAAAATTTACAAAAAGAGTTGTAATAATATTTACAAATATACAATGTCATTTTTCATTTGTAATGTTGAAATTTATTGAAGTATTTATGTGGTTTATGTTAAATGTAATGAAAATTTATCTTGAGTATTTATTTACCCTAATTTTTTTTTATTTCAAATATTGTAGATGGACAATCACTCCCCTTTGTTCGAAATGCATGTGTACATGATATAATCACTCCCATTTATGCAAACATATAAATGGACCAATTTTACACCCTTGATCATCCCATGCACCCTAAGAATATGAGTTCGGAGAGAAAGATAAATTTTGAAAGAAATTTTAGATCTAAAAACCTATGTCCAATGGAGAAGACAATCAATGTTAGAAGGTAGCACAATACATGAACCTCAAATTAGTGCAATATAAGAATCAGAAGGTGACACAGACAAGATGGGGGTTTGGATGATATGATAACTCATTTACAGTATTCTCATCACTCTAGTCATATTTATGATCATGATCATATTGTGGAAGATATGACGGTGTCAAAGTAATGATGGTGTTAATGCAATGAATGAATTTGATGAAATTCTTGACCATGAAGATCCAGTTGGAGGTGGTGAAAAGGTAAATGTAAAGGATGAAGGCATTAATTATATAAATAAATTAGCATAAAATCCATTAGTCGAATTTAGGGAGTCTAGAATAACAATGTTGAATTCCACCCTAACATTGATGGACTTAAATGTTAGATTTGGATGGTCAAAAATTAGTGTAACAACACTATTATAGTAAGTAAAAACATTCTGTTTGTAAAATAATGATTTTATTATAAACTTTATTCTTAAAATTTATAGTATTTATTAAAGAATGTAAGTTTCTAAAAAGTTCTTATGCATGTGCATGTTATTAAAAAATATCATTTGCATGAGAAAAAAACAATTTCATCATCATATAGGGAAGCATAAAAATATCATCATCCTTGAGGCATTTTTATGAAAAATATGATGCTTGTGTCAGTGACTATGTACTATTCATGAAAGAGTATGAAAATGCTACATTTTTTCCAAATCTTAAGTGCAAGGAATGTCATTTCAACACTGGTACATCAGTGGATATAAAATTTCAAGGAAGGTTTTGTGGAATTTCCCTTTGATCAGTGCATTCCAACATCTTTATTGTTGTAAGTTACTTGTCGAGATAATGACATGTCATTACAATTGAAAAAAAGTAGTCATAAGGTGATACACGTACTGATTGATTCCAGGATATGAAACACATTGAGTATAATTGGGGCCTGGAAATTTTTAATTCAATGCAAGGAGTGTTACAGGCTAGGTCTTGCAATGGATGGGGTTAATTTATATTCCAACTTGTAAGCAACATATTCAATTTGTCCTATTGTACTGATAAATTATAACATTCCTTCATGGCTTATGTTACAAAAAGAATATATATTTCTATCGTCAGCTACTAATCCCTACAAAGAATTAAGTGTAAAACATGGATGTTTACCTTGAACCTCTTATAGATGAGTTACAATTTTTGTGGAATGGGGTTTATATATATGATGTTTCAAAACCATTTGACAACCGAGCATTTGAATGCTATGGAATTATGTGTTGGACAATCCATGATTATCTAGGACTATCATGTGGTTTAGATTTGACTACTAAGGGATAACACACATGCCCATGGTGTGGGGAATAACTATGTTCAAGATACTCTCGTGATTTGAGAAAACATGTTTATGAAGGACATAAAATATTTTTAAGGAAGAACTATGAATATCATAGTGTCAAAGTTCAATGATCATGTGGAAATGAGAGAAATGTGTCTGTTAATGTGAAATCACAGCACCCCCAAATGAGTTGTGGCTCTGCTTTTCTAAGGCAGGGTCATCTGGTGTGATTCGCATAACATGGGACCATCTCTCAAGCTGTGGGACTTGCGGACTTGAGATGGCCCTCCGGAGAAAGCCGGCTTCTTCTTCCTAATCCTAATGCTAAACTACTCCTAAGGAAGGAAATGCGACTATCTACTCCTAATCTAACAATTCCAAGGGGACAGGGAGAGAGAAAGTGCATAAAGAGGGAAATCCTACACTAACGAGGTGATAGCACCAAGAAAAGGAAGCGAGATATTCTGTTGAGGGAGAAAGAAACAGAAAAAATGGAGATGAGGGAGGTCAGACAAAAGTGACACGACCCAGATCTGCAAATCATCCATTAAACTCCATAACACAACATCCTGCACCTGCAAATGTGAAATACATGCACAAAAAACCAAGACTGAAAGGGTGGGGCATGGAGAAACAACAAAAACGATACAAAGGGTTGAAGAACGCCACAAAACACGTTTTATTGCTCTAGAAGGTGCACAAACCATTACATTTCTAGAATAGAGGCACAAATACATTTGTCAAGCGTGGGAGAAGGTTCGCTGCTCAAAAATGGCGTTGAGAAACAAATTTGATAGAGTTTCTCTATGCCCAAAATGTCTCTCTTTCTCAAACGAGAAGTGTTACAGTATATATAGAAAGAAAAGAGAGAGAAGAGGGAAAAGTCGAATCCTGCTCCAACCACCATGAGATACACATCGAATCCCGCTTTAAAAGCTCAACCACTGAATATCAATGCCTTTTGCGAATCCGCCCACAATATGTCGCTTCTGGTTCCCCAACGGATTGAATCGAATCAGATCTGGTAGTTGAAGAGATTGGATTCTGCGTTAATGGCTTGGAAGATTTTTCTCCATTTTTTACCTACCAGGGCAACGCGATAGCCTAGCACTCGTTTGGGCTTCCCTTTTGATATGGGACACGTGGCAGCCAAAAAAAATTCGGGCTTGCGGGTTTACAACTTATCTTTTGCCCTTTTCCGCAAAAAATGTAAAACTCAAAATACTCCCACAGCCCCGAAGCTCTGCCTTTTGACTTTGTTTGACCATTTGCCCCTGCCTCCGTTTCGTCCTGAGACACGTGGAGAAGCGGCGCTTGTTTGAGCTTCTCTTTTTGGATTCATCTTTGGAGAAGCGCCGCTAGGACACGTGGCTCTCTCTACTGGCTCTGCTCTTTCATTTCCGAGCCCACCTGTAACCTGTTTGTCGTCCTGGAATGTGAGCTCGCGGGTCTGAGTCGTTTCCTTCATATTTCCCTTATGTGCAGAGTTGTCTTGACCAAATTTTCCAAGGGGTGAATTTGGGATAACAGTGCCCACATAAATTCTATGGGTCATCCCTCGATAGAGTTTTCACTACTAATGGCCATATCATAGGGTTAAAAACACATGTCTGACACGACATTTTAATGGTATGTTCAAAATAGTTGAATTTAATGTAAATGGAAAATTATATATGTTTTTTATCTTTATGTATCTGACATTATCTAGTAAATGTGTTTCACACCACAACATATATTTCCTCTTTTTTTACTAGGAGAGGATTTGCTTCCATGTTAGGAATTCATTATTCTAGTGATCACATTATATTTACGGAGTGGTAAAATGTAATTATTAGTGTGATGTAGCTATGTGGGTGAGTTGTTAATAACCCACGTAAATAGGACTGAGTGAATTATAATAACTCACGAATATAATTGTTTGTTTATAAATTGTTTTGGAGATAGTTAGATCTCCTATTTTATAGGAGAAATATTTCCTATATATTTGCATGTATATGAAAGAAATATATGAATGAATATTATTTTTATTGTTGTGAAAATTACTCGTACTTATTATTTGGTATCATAGCATATTAATTCCTTACATAGAATGGATTCTTGAGAGAAAATGAGGGGAAATTAAAATTCTTCATTTCCCCATATGATGCCTACAAAATGAGAAAGTTGAATATGTTAAAATAGTTTTTATATTTTATTTTTTTGATAAATTATCAATATTCTTTGTGATTTTGTCATATCATCCACAAAAATGTATTAGTCCTTCTCTTATTGAGATGTTATTTGATTTGTCATGACTTGGCTTCATCTGCACTAGCATCAACATGTCCTTACTGGCATCCGATATTTTTTTGTCATAATATTTTCAACACATTCCCCCAACGCGTTCACGACTCGTGAAGTTCTATGGTAAACCCGTAGAATAGACCTATCAATATACATGCTAGCAGTATTAGACACAGATAGTCTAAATTTGCATTAGAAACAAGACTCTATTGGATCATCAATCTCCATCTTTTCAGATCAACGCCATGACATCTGTTTTATCATTCATAAATCTATGATGGATAACAACATTTAATAGGAGAAGATAAATTTGTGCAGCTATATCATTTCACCACCATTCAAATGTTTTTATTTGTTACTCTCATAGTCTATAAATATTTTGGCATCCTTAAGTACATGACCAATCATGTTTGTTATATCTACAAAATTGTGTTTCCTCATATATCAAAAAATACTAAACGTGGTGGAAGGAAAACCAATAAGGTGAATTGGAAGGGGCATGCCATAATCTGCAGTTCCAACATTTATGATTTTGTCTTATCTTACAAATATTCGTGCCCATTTTTTAATCTCCTCTTAGATCAATTCTACATACACGGGAATGTGTTGAGTCTCAGTTTTGTGCCAAACTTGCACGTGGTTCATTTACCAAAAAATGAGGTCAAGATATCCATGTGTAATGCTACAATTATTTGTTCTATTGCTACCTACGTGTGCTTTGGCAATGACTCCTCTCAGAATTCCTCTTCGATATCTGCCTTGAGGTCATATCAGTTGTGTTTAATACTTCTCAAGATCTTCAGGATTATTCACATTTCTTGTGTTGTTTGGCTATCAAAGTTCTGATCACACTCTCATGTATATGTGATATTATTAGTCTAAATCTGTGAGTCTTTTTATCTAGTTTTTTGTTAATTGTCTAGTTAACATTCTTGGATTCTTCTTATTTATATTAAGAAGTGAATTCACATGTTTGTGCCATTAATTTTCATTTGTAAATTCAAAATGTAATTTAAATTGTGCATCATTATTGTTGTGTAGCTTTGGGTGTCAAGAGTATTTACATTCATTTTATAATCTCTATAGTGTCTCTCATGTTGTATTGTCATTTCATAGTCAAAAGTAATTTTTGTGTAATAGAGTCATCATTGTTGTTGTCAAGTGTCATCTAGTCAAATTTGAGTCGTTATCACCTTGTCTAAACATGTCATTGTCGAGTGTATCATCAAAATTTCAATGTGAGTTGAAGTCAATAAGTCAAAAAATAAAAAAAAATGCCTCATGGACACATTTTTGGTGTTACCCGATGTACAAAAAATAAATGATTTCACATTGTGGGGGGAATAATAAACAATGTGGAAATCCTTGAAAAACGTGATCACATTTTACTGAGTTAACAACATCACACTAGAAGACGAAGACACATGAACAAAATATATAAAGAACTTAACAAAAAATTAAGTGCCTAATTACATATATTAGAGCTCTTGATTTGAGATTAATTAAATTAAATTAATTTACTTATAAGATGAAATTAGATCCTAATAATGCAATTAAGACCCAACTATCAAACCACCTTATATATTAATTTACCCACTTACTATTAAATCTATCCCCTTTTTAAAAAACACACCCCACACTTAAAAATAAAATTCACCCCCTCTTAACTAAACACCGACCACCTCTTTAAATAACCTTAACCCTTTTTAAACAACATGACCACTCTACTTTAAATCTAACCACATATAAAACCACACCTACTTTAAAAAAATTAAAACACCCCACCAAACTTAAGTTTAAAACGACCACTTTTTAGTGTAAACATCCAACACACAGGCCGAACGAGCGGGGAGAGCAAGAGCCGAGGGCTCAATAAGGGGCAGAGCAAAAAACTAAAAAATAACCCAATCAAAGAGACAGATTGTACAATACGAGTGCCAAGACAAACAAAAAACAAATAAAAACGTAGCTCAGAGGCCAAACAACCCAATTGGTAAGGAAAGAAAGAGCTTACGAGCAAGGCAACATGGGTCGTATGGGTAAAAGGAAAATGCTGAACGTAGGAGTGACCAAGATAAAAACGGACCCAAAAACAACACAGGGAACACGCATGCTCAACACAGTACGTGGGGCACAGACTAAATCCAAGCAACACAAAAAAAACCAACACGTCAGGCAATAACTCGCCACTCAATGCAATAAAAAAAGGAATACAAAGTCAAACTATTGCAATGTGAAAACGGGAAGGCAGAACCTGAACGAAGGAGATGGCCCAACCATACAAAGTAAAGACAATAATGGGCAAGGGGCCTGGTAAACAAGGGAGATATCCCAATGCAGATAACCAGTAGGTAATGCAAAAAAAACAGACCCGCGTATACAAGAACCAGTTTGGGGAGCTCAGTAGGGGAAAAGGTGAGGTGAGGAGCAGCAAGGGCGGCCAAAATAGGCCTAAAAAACTAGATTTACAAAAAAATATCACTTGCAATCCAACATGAAAAATGTTAAAAACCATAGATTCTAAAAAATATTCACTTCCGATTTAAAAGTCAATTAAAACCAGAAATGAAGAACCAACCTCTAGATTTATTTGTTCCCCCAAATTTAACTGCAGCTAGTAAGATCTGGCTGGAAAATACATACAAAACTAGAAAACCCGCGCAAACTCCAAAAAAATAGATGGTTAAACCTGTTAACAAGATTCCAAAATAATGAAAACTTGCATGAGAAGCACACAAACTAAAAAACAAATTAATAACAACTAGATTAATCAAGTGCACGTTTACCAAATAATCACTCTGATACCATATCTGATTGTTCTATACAGAACCCCATGCACATCGAACAAGATTTCACTTCCAATGTTGACGTAAACGCTCCACATAGTAAGCAAGAGATCAAATCGCAAAATGAGAATCAAGTATAGAAAGATAATGGTGTGTCTAGCATGCTCATAGATCAAAAAAGAGAGGTACATATACGAGTGTTGGGTAACTCTTGTGCTTGACATATGTACACAACCCTAACTAACCCTATTGACCTATTCTCACTAAGTGAGATGACTAACCATCTATGGTGGACAAGTCGTCGAATGACGATGAAATAAGTCATATACACCAGCAGAGGTCAATCAATGACCTCTCATCAGTCACCAATGATGGGGCCTCGTGGAGTTGTAATGGCATTTTCTGGTGTGTATTTCGCTTTTTGTTATGGCTTCAGAGTTCCTTTTTTAGTTGTGTAGTGTGTTCCTATTTTATTTCCATTGTGGTGTGTTCAAATTAATGAGTAATATTTCCTAAAAAATTTCCTGAAGGAAAAACATAATGCATAGATGAAACCACAAGGAAAAGCAACAACGTGATATTTGGGTTGTTGGTTGTCCTATAAAACCATCCTTTTTGTGGTTATTGGTAAGTCACTTGAAAATCCATCCTTGTTGGTTCATGGTTGTCCAGTAAAACCATTTTTGCAGGTTTTCGGTTGATTATACTGAAAAACCATCTATATCATGAGCATGTAGAGGCGACAAGCTATAGAGGAAGTGCGATTGTTTTTATCCCATGTTCACACTATGGGGGATGTTAGGAATTCATTATCCTAGTGCTCACATTATATTTGAGGAGCGGTAAAATGTAATTATCAGCATGGTGTAACTATGTGGGTGAGTTATTAATAACCCACGTAAATACGATTGAGTGAGTTATAACAACTCATGAATATAAAATTTGTTTGTTTATGAATTGTTTTGGAGATAATTAGATCTCCTATGTTATAGGAAAACTATTTCCTATATATTTGCATGCATTTGATAGAAATATCTGAACGAAGATTATTTTTATTGTTGTGTAAATTACTTGTACCTGTCATTCCATGAGATCTTAGAAAGGTCATTTCGACACTTTCAAAATTCCTTAGATGGTTTCCAACAAAGGAGATCTACGCAACTAAGTGTAAACACCAAAATCTGCATAAAATCATTAATACATCACAATTTTATTAGATTTTTATATACACAAGTCTTTGAACCTTGAAACTATACCTTAGTGGAATAACATCCTCTCCTTCTATCTTTTGTTGCTTGATTTTATCATCATTATGTGATTATTTTACGATTTTTCTGTGATTTTATGTCGAGTCACATAGATATCTGACCATGTCCTTTCGTATTCCTTTCTCATATTGTGTTGGTCTGAAACCATACGACTTGATCAAAACCGTATACACGGTCCTACCCCTAGTTATACCATCTCAAAACCTTTTATATTTCATTGATTTGTATCTTATAATTCACTTCATTACCCCTTTATGGGTCCTTTCTTATGTCATAGGTTGGCCTTTCCCTCCAATAAAGTTTGAAATTTAATATGATGAACTCATATATATATATATATATATATATATATATATATATATGCATTTATTATCTAAAAAACACCTATCTATCTACCATCTATTAAGCTAAAGAAGTAAGGGATACATTTGCATATTGCATACACAAAATAAGAGGAAATAAATATAGGGTTTATATTGGGATGAAATAGGATATCCCACTATTGATGTTGATGCATAATGGATAACCTAATTCAAGGATTATTTGCATGCGCATCATCAAAAAAATTAGGAGAAATACATTGAGTCTGCAATGAAGTGCAATGTTGGTGACTCATAAATGGTGTGAAAAATATACATCTACTTACTGCATACACAAAATAAAAGGGTACAAATTTGAATTTTGCATCTGCACATAAGGTTTTCTATTGGGATGAAGCAACATATCACACTATCAGTGTTGAGGAACAAAGGACAACCTAAGTTAAGGGTTAGTTACATCCACATTAGGAAAATGAGTTAGGAGAACTAATTGAGTCTAAAATGTAGTGCAATGCTTGGTGAATCATAAATTGAGTGACCTCTAAGGTTAATTTGACTCAAGCATTTACCTATTTATTTTCAGATGTACGGATTGCTTGAGTGTGTTGTCAGATAGCTATGGTTTCTTTTGTAGGTTTCGGTGTGAAATATAGGTTTTCATGTGAAATTGAATATATCAAAGAGTGATAAAAAATGACACAAAAAGTTGTCGATTTCTATTCTCCAAAAGGACAAAGCTATATGTCTGTGATATCCGGTCTTGAAAGTTTGGTGTGGTTTTGCTTAGGGAGACTTAGAACCACAGGAAGTGATTTCCTCAATTTTTAGACTTTATTTCTATTCTAGATCACTCATCTACACATTTTAATAGTTATTGATTGAATTTTCTCATCCCTGTTTGAGATGAGTGAAATGGTAACAAATAAAACAAACAACTCTAATATGAAAGGGTTTAAGGTACCTCTAGATGACATGATAATGAATACGGGTGCAAAAGAGAGATCCTCCTCACAACGAGCTTGATTACCTGCAAAACAAAGAGAAACTCAACAAAAAAAGGATTAGTAGATTGGATGGAGGGTTGCCCGATAATGCTAGTCCTGAGAAGTGAAAACTTCCTAGGATGGATGTCAACCCACTTTTAGATAAAAGATAGATAAAATAGCGATGGATAAATGATAACAAGATTTGAACTAAAATAGAGGATCAAAGATGTGTAAGCAAAGGTAGGATATAGATCTAATTGTAGAAAATGCTAATCTGAACCAAACTTGAGTGGGTCGACGGTTACCCAAGACTGCAGAACTCAATTAACGGTGACTGGGACAATGTAGGAAGAAAATGCAAAAATCAGACCTGAAAGACTTCCTGAGAACCCTGATTTGGAAGTTGATCTGAACTAGGGGATGATGCTGAACTATTGTGAGAAGACTATATCTGATGAGAATAGAAAGGATGCAAGAAAATTAATGAAAGATGAGAATTTCTTAACAAAGCTGACGGTGACTGGTCTCGATCGGCTGAAACTAGATTTGATGAAGTTGGGATTTGAAGTTTCAAGTGTGCAGAATGGAAAGAGTGGAGGATGTGAAAGGTTGTGGGATCAGAGAGTAGATGACTGGAAAAATGGATGACATAAATCCAAACAAATGAGAACTGGGTCGACGGTGACTGGATAGGGTCGATGATGACTGAGAGTGATCTAGGGTTTGATGGAAAAAGATGGGTGAAAATGATGATCTGCAGATGGAAATGAAGATAAGAAAATGCAGAGACATGGCTCTGGGATGACTGATGAACCTGTAAAAAAGTTGATAAGGAAGAGTGATGGAATGGAAATGGTGGATCCAAGCATGCAAGAGAGAGAGAGGAATTCAAATATCTGAGGGTGAAGCACAAGATCTCCAAAATAGCTCCAAGATGGTGATAACAACTGCAAAGAAGAGCAAGAAATGAAGGCAAGATCACAAGAAAGCTCGAAGTCTCCAAAATTGCATCCTTGAGAGGAGGGGTATGGGCGTATTTATAGGGTCGATGACGACCCGGATGGGTCACCGGTGACTGCGGTGGTCCATTGATTTGGGCGGTGGAGATTGATCAACTCAAGATAAAGATCCCTTATGAAGCGGCAGATTAGGGTTTCGGGTGGTAAATGCGAGCTAGGGTTGTCTTAGGGGAAGGATAAAAGGGTAGGTGAGAGGTGGAAAACATTAAATAAAGGCAAAAGGGGAGATAAAATTATTAAATGAAGGCCTAGGGAGGACAAAAAGGGGCATTTAGGGAGGATAAATGGATTAGATGAAGATTTAGGATTAATTAAGGATGATTAAGGATGTTTAGGGAAGATAAATTAAGGATATGATTAGGATGGGATTAAGGTGGGAAATTAAAGGGGGATAAATTGAATTTAGGAGGGAAAGGGGGATTTAAATGGGAAGAGAGGTATGTATGTAGGAAATGATGATGAAGGGGAGCGGATGCGGGATGAGGGACAAGGGATACCAAAAATTGGTGTCTACATTTGCCCCTTTTTGTCGAGTGGTTTGCATTGGGCAAGCCATGAGACAAAAATGAGAAGTGATAGAAGATGATGATGATTGAGGTGCTCCCCCTCAAACTAGGGATCGATGATATGAAGAAAAATCAATCACGAGTTTGAAATAGACAAATGAATAGATAAAAGGGTGGAAAGGATGAGAAAAAGATAGGAGATGAGAGAAGATGCCCCAAGTGGAGAAAGATAAGGAAAAAAAAAAACAAAATATGGCAGTGATTTTGGAATCACTTCGGTAGGGAACAAAGTACAACCTCAATGGAGATGATGGAAATGTCTTACGGACTTGTGAGTCAGTGAAAATCACTGCAAAATGGAGGGAGTTCTAATGGGAATCCACTCAGATGGATGTGTAAGTCATGGGACCAATGGGTCAAAGGCAGACATCAAAATATGCACAAAAAATGTGAAAATGGCCAAGACAAGGGTCATGAAAAAATGTGGGGAAAAAGTGAATGTAATATCCTTCATACACGAGGAATCGAAAATATGAATCCAGGCAGGATGAAGATAAAATATGGCCATAATGGTGGGCTTAGGATAAAATATGGTGCCCCAAGAGGGACACAAAGATGATCACAAAGTGAGATGGTGGATGTTATGAAGGATGCATGATGAGAGTAAGATAAGCCTGAGGGAACTAATAAAAGTGTGTTATGAATAACACATAAGTCAAAAGTGGTAGAAAAGATAATTTGGAAGAGAGATGGGTGAAAGAGGACAAGGAAAAAACATTTAGGGTTGGTCGACGGACTGACTAGGTCGGGTCGGCAGTGACTAGGGTTAGGTTGACGGACTGACTAGTCCAACGATGGAGACTAGGGTCAGTGGCCTATATAAGTGAGTGCAAAGTGGCCAACTAGCTCATTTGTACTATATGACTTCATGATCAAGAGCTCTGAGTGAAAAAGAAATTTGAGATTTTGAGCGAGATGGAGGCCATGGAGCAGTGAGGAAGTGCTAGAGGACTCAAGGATGGTAAGTGCCTAAGCCCTAGCTTAGTTTTTAAGTTATTTAATTTAATTTATTTTTTTTGCATTTTTTTTGAGTTTTGGGTCGGTGCCAAGGGTGGTTCGTTGGTGACTGGACACAGTCATCATCAACCGGGGCCTTAAAGCGGCGACCCAAGGCTGGACGACATCGACCCAAACTAGGTCGGTGTTGACTAGCTAAGATTGAGATGTGAAATTTTTTATTTTTGATGATGATTAGCTTGTGTGGGGATGTTAATGATTGATTTTTTTTATGGGTTTTGTAGGCTAGAGACACACTTATATCTCTGAGATAGAGTTCCAGCCATGTATAATTGGATTAGAGGTGATGTTACTGATGCAGAGTGGGATCACTTAGCCACATTGGGTTAGGTGGATTCTGACACTACTAGAGGATATTGAGGGATGTGGGTTTGATGATTGCATTGATTGACAGATGGGATGTGCATACTAGCACATTTTGGTTCAGGACTGGGGAGATGATGGTCACTCTAGAGGATGTGTACCACATATTGAGGTTGCCGATACTAGGGGAGCTGATAGAGCCGATTACATCCTAGAGGAGATTGGGTGTATTGACACGACTATTTGGAGCCGATGCCCCACAAATTACATTTACATATGGGGCTTTCCATATAGAGGCTCAATATGAGCCAGGGACAGTGAGGAGTAGATTGATATGTGTGATTATGATGGCTATCTCATGTTATGCACTTCCAGATTCTGGTGGAGAGTAAGATTTCCATGGACATTGGTGGGGGTGCTTGTAGATATAGTAGATCACAGGATAGTGTTTTCATTTGGCACAACATTATTGGGTCAGGTATACCATGAGCTTTGGATGTATGCGACGGAGAGGAGGTCAAGATTAGATGTTGGGTTCCTATTACACTACTGGGCCTACAAGCATATTGTTATGATTAGGCCACTAGGACTTCCATGGGTTGTAGGGGACCACATTGAATTATTAGTTGGATTTTTGAGATGGAGAGCCGACCAGGCTCATGGAGAATGAGGAGAGAGAGAGAGAGGGGAGGATTGGTATACATATAAGTTGGGAGGATTGGATGTAGACCAAATTAGATGATGGCCATACCGATATTTTCTTGCATGGCTAGGGTAAGACATTCAGTTGCATGGGATGAGGTAGATTAGATGGGTCCAGGGGAGGAGACTGGAGATGGTGGAGGAAGTATAGTTTCCATGAGTGATGAGGCAGTTCAGGGTCATCCAGATAGTGCCAAGAGACCCTATTAGATATAGGTGAGATGAGGTAGAGAGGGACTTTCCTAGTCCTATGATGGCCAATCCATTGGATGAGGCAGGGGCTCCATGGGACAATGCTCATGATGTAGGGGTAGGAGATAGATTTGTAGAGTGGATGATGAAGTGGCATGGGAAGCCCAGGCGGTGAGGAGAGGGCTGAGTTAGGATTGGATGAGGAGGAGAAGGATGAGATGCCAACAGAAGAGGAGGATGTAGCACCTAGAGGAGAGGAGGGTGGAGATGGAGGGGTGACAACAGAGATAGCCTACCTATGGGTGGAGTGAGATACTACCCATCATGAGAAGAGAGAGATACATGCGTGTACAGGAGGTTAACAGGATTACGCTAGGAGAGGGACCTAGCCATCTAGCAGAGAGACAAATATATGAGGTAGAGGGAGGCCTACAGGCCAAGATTCAGAGATCTTGGTCCTATAGTCATGGCATCAGGGGTGAGGCACCAACGAACATCACAGGGAGCTGGTTAGATGGCACCACAAGTATTGTGTCACAAGACTAGTATAAGGCATTAGGAGTAGAGGCACACTATTATGAGTGCATAGTGACATCAAGGCTACCAGATGTGCCGAGATATGCGACATACCTATCAGGGTAGTGGGGAGCAGGGAGCTCAACATGACCAGCACCATCCAGGAGCATGGCTAGCGTGGCAACTGAGGTGAGACCTAGGCCTAGATGGAGGAGATGATGGTCAGAGAGATGTGCAGGCACCTGCCCCAGGGGGCAAGGTTCAATATTGAGATTATTTGATGTTCAGTTCACTGATTAGGTGGACATTGTATATATAGATTTTGATGATGTATATATTTTGAGATAGATCCCATAGAGGCCTATCACGGATGTATAAACATATTTTGATGAGGATATATATATATATATATATATATATATGATTTTGTCATGACTTATATGAGTTGTATGATGGTATATGTGATGGATTGATTACTTTATATAGTATAGCATGGATTAGTTGTTTTAGATGTTAGATGTGATGTATATTTGATGATATGATGTGCTGATTTGATCTTAGATGTGTGACGTGATGTTGTGATTTCATGATTGGATTATATTGGTTGGATGTTGTCATATGATGGATTGATTAGATGTGTGATGATTTATATGAGAACATGATTATATGATAGGATTGATCTGATGTGATTTATGTTAGATTATCCTGATAGATGTGTTTGGGATGATATGATTTAGACTAGAGTAGAAATGACGAGTTGATATGTATACAGTGATAGGAATGATGGATTCAGATATGTTAGATGATAGAAATGAGAGTGAGATGATATGAGTTAGATGTGAGATGGATAGAAAGAGTGTAATTAATAGAATGCAACATTCAATGGGGTGACTAAAATGTGAGAAAGTACATTTTGTCATAGAAAGGAGTGAATGTGTAAAAGGATGCCTTTGAACATGATTAGAGGTAAATGTAAAAATGGAACAACACAAAACATTGCACTTACGACCATTAATAGATGTTAATAAATCACTAATGATAGTTAGTCAAACTTAAGATCATGAGGGGAAGATGGAATGTATGCACATAAACCTACTATAGACATGATAAAGGGGTTAATATGGAGCTTGTACATGGAAAATAGGTTCTCCTTAGATAACACTCCTATGTCTATGCCCCAACTCTAAGCAATACGGTGCAAACTGATCAATGCGGGAAATTTTACTATAGATGGTAAAGTTGATCGATGTGGGAAGCTTTATAAGGATGCTTTTTTTTTGTATTTGAATTTTATTTTGAGATTTGGAAGGATGATCAATGTGGGAAGCATTCTAGTTGCATGATATGAAATATTATCCATCCTTCGAGCGAGTGGTATACATTAGGATTTTTTATTTTGATGTCGAATTTTGAATTTTTAGATGGCAGGATAGAATATGGATGATAGTTATCTTTTGAGGGATCAATCTATACTTTTGACAATTTGACTTTATATGAACAACTGTCCTTTGAGGGAGCAATATGTTTTTTTATTTTTTGGATATGATATCTTTTTTATAGGAGCATCTAAAATTTTTAAGTTATTATAGAGCTGGGGATAGCCAAGTAAACCACTTGGGGAGGGGATAAGAATATGTACAAGTGACACCTATGGAACCTTAGGTTCTAGTAGGTAACAAGATAATTTCTTTTTGATATGTAATGATTTAAGGAGGAACATGGGACCTATTCAATTTGACAACTTTCCTAACAGTGATTCCAGTAGGTAGATAAGAGGGAGATGGATGTAATGATTGTGGGGTTCCCACCTAGAAGGAGGAACTTTTTCCATAAGGAATATGCTATGGGCAGAGCCATGGTGCCCATATTCAAGGTCATAGATAAGAAAGTGATGGTAGACCACATAATTCCAAATCACTACAAGGAGAGATGGAGAGGCTTGTGATGGAAGCAAGATCTGAAGAAAGTGACTAAGACTATGTTGGTAAATGTGTTAACAATAAAAGGGTCACAAGTGCAAGGCGTTGAGAGGTTCCATTTCTGGTTTACCATCAAGAGATGCTAAACGAATAGGCCTCAAACCCATACTTATGTATGATAATTTATGGTCTAATCCAGTTGGGAGAAAAATTTCCATGTTGACTCCTTTCTAGAGTAGTGACATTCTGATTTTCCTTAAGGACAAGGTCACCAATGTTAAAGTTGCATTCCTTGAGATGTTTTTTATAGGCACATTTTATACACTCTTGATAAACATGATGATGTTAAAGAGAAACTAAGTGATGCTAGTCTAACAATTCAAGTTGTGCTAGACTCTCTTGACGATAGTCCTCTTTAGAGAAAAATTTGTGGAGGAAGACACGTGAAGATGGAATTTGGAATTCGAGAGGAAGAATGGCTTTAGAGCCATAGACAAGAGAGAAAGGAGTAGCACCCATAGAGGTGCGGATGCTAGTTCAATAGGCCCAAAGAGTGAAGGGGATATGAAGATGCCAATTATGACCTAATTTGTCAATAGTCTTTGCAAGGATATTATGAAGACTTTTGTTAATGGCTTTGGCTTGGCCATTAGCTTGAGGATAATAAGGGGACGAGAAGCTAATATTGATGTTAAAAGAGTTACAAAGCTTCTTAATATATTTTCCTTTAAAGAACTTTCTATTGTCTGTGACAATATTATGGGGAACACCAAAGCGACAGATGATGTGTTGATAAACAAATTTGACAATTTTTTTAGCTTTAGTGGATGTGAGTGGAATGGATTCCACCCATTTGGTGAAGTACTCAGTTGCGGTGATGATAGAATGATGGCATTGAGAAGAACATGGATTGATGAGGCCAATGAGGTCAAGTCCCCATTGTGAGAAAGGCCAAAGATCTTGAGTTGGTTGTAAGGCCTGACTAGGAATGTGAATAAGATTGGAATATTGCTGACATTTGATACATTTCTTAACATATTCACAACAGTCTTGATTGAGGGAGGGATAATAATAACCCATGTGAAGGACACATTTGACAACAACCAAGCCACTAAAATTACCACCATAGATGTTGTCGTGGACTTCTTAGATAGCGTGATTAGTTTCACGAGTCTTAAGGAAACAAAGCAAGATGCCATAAAAGTCATGTTTGTAGAGGATGCTTCTAAGGATTACATAGTGGTTAATGTGTTGAAGAAAATGACCTCCTACCATTTTTGGATAGGTCGAAGGGGATCTTATATTGAGATAAATATTCGAAGATTTGAGAATACCAAATATCTGATGGATTAGTGTCAACATGATTGATATGAGGAAGCTCATGGACATGAGATGGTTAATCGAGATGATGGAAAACAAAAAAAAATCAGATTCCTCTATTTCCCATGGGATGAGGGATACAAGATATTTTATCTTGTCTATGAAATAATTGGATGAACGAGGGACTGTTTGAATGGTTTAGAAATCAAAGGCCTCAAGAAGAAAATTAATGATGTCCTTATATTTTTGAAGGACTTCATTTTTACATTGATAGGTTCCTTTGACTTGATTAATGATGAGTTGAGAGTCACCATAGATATCAAGGATTTGGACGCCAAACATGACAAGTTTCAATACCTAATATGAGGGCTTCATACTCGGCCATATAATTAGTGCATTTGAAATTAAGCTTGTAAGTGATGGGGATAAGAGTATCCCAAGGAGGAATGATGATAACATTGGTGCCTCCCCCTTGCTGACACTTAGATCCATCAAAGAAAAGAGTCACGTGGAGGGGAAAAAACTCATGATCAATGGTGAAGATGGATTCATCCAGAAAATTCTCGTTCTTGATGTAGCGGTGAAGAGTGGAAGGAACACAACGCATGACGCAAATCCATAGTCATAAAAGTAAGACATTATACTAAAAATCCCCCTTAAGGATATGGAAGAGCTCATGAAGGAGTCTTTTGATGACTCGGATGAGAAGGAAAACTATGCCTAAAGTGGGGGCCACTACATAATTGAAAACACGAAGGACTGTAGGTGATTGGGCGACAACAGAGTTAGGGGTCTTAAGTTGATCAAAGGTATGAGATGATATAATGTTGATGCTAGCTCCATTTTCTATATTGAACGTCAAATGAATGTGTCGTTCATAAAAATAGTGATAAAAAGAAGGAGATCATGATCCTCAGGAAAGATATCAAGAATTTTGGAGTCATCGAAAGAGATGGTGGCGGATGTTATGATTTCTCCCATAATGGCTAAAAAGGTTTGAGTCTCATCGCTAGTAATGGGAATACATTGTAGAGTGTCAATGAGAGCTTGTATGTGATTGGGGGAGCTTTTAATGAGATCGTGAAGGGACATCTTGACTGGGGATTGATGAAGCTTCTTCACAATAATTTGTTCGATGACAGAAGGTGGTTAGGAATGTGGGGTAGCTAGGATGGATATCTTAGCTTTTGAAGAAGATGATGGGGTGGTGGTGTCACTAGATGGAGGAGTGACGACAAATTTGGTCTTAGATTGAGTAGACAGTTGAGGATTATGAGGGCAAGAGCATGTAGCGATATGAACAACATCGATAAATAAAGGATGAGCTTCTTTGGAAGAAGGAATTCTTGGAGGAGGGATGGAAACAAAGGATTTAGATGAAGAAGATGAATTAGAAGAATTGGAGGATGAATGTTTTATTGAAGGATGAAGATTAGATGTGGATGTACTAGTAGATGGGAGAGGATGGTCCTCTTTAATGAGAAGGTCATCCTTGTCTATAAGCTCATGAATGAGGGTTTGAAGAGCCCTAAAATGTTTAGTATCATGTCCGGGGTACGGTGATAAGAAGAAATGACATTAGAATCAAACCACGTGGGTTATTGTCCATGTGGATCGAAAGATTTGATAGGAGGAAGAGTGATGTAAGACATTTAAATAAGGCATTGAAGAATATTTGAATAAGATCTGATGGGGGTTTTTAATGAAGGGGTTGGATGGGTTGTAGATGAAGTGGATGAATGCAAGAGATGCTTTTTTCCTTTATGAGGTCTTATGGGAACCCTTGATTCTACTTTAGTCTTAGGAGAAGAGAAGACAAATGATTACGATTCAGATTTAGATTTTGGAGGGAGAATACGTGGTCTTGATTCAGATTTATTAGTGATAAATGGTTTGGATAAAGGGACCGGCCCTAAAATAGATGGGGGTGCTCCTAGGATTGATGATGATGCATTAAATGTTTTAGATTGATGAGGCTTAAAAGGAGGCAAATCCAAATTTTTATGTGGGTGAATGAGATATTTTTGAGGAAGAATGCCAAGGTTTTTAGGTTTTAACTATGATGTTTTTCCCTGGGTGGGAATGATAATGATATCTACAGAGGGATGGTCCTTGGAAATCGGGTTGGATAATTTAGATGTCGATTTTGTAGATATGGGGGTCGAAGATGAAGATGGTGTTTGAATAAGAGGCTTGTTGAGATTTGGAGAAGGCGCGGATTATATAGATTCTATAGGAGTTTTTGAAAGTGTGGATGATGTAGATGGGATGGGAGTATATTTTATAATTTTACCAAGGGTAGATGTCTCCTTAGTTGATTCAGATATGGATGTTGGAGTAGTTATAGTCATAGATGTGGTGATGGGTAAAGGGATGAAATTATTTTGTGAGGAGGATGTTGTGATAGATGAAAAAGTAGAGATGGATAAATAACTGGATATAGTGGGTATTAATGTCATAGATATGGATGAGGAAGTGGATGTGGTTAGAATAGATGTGGATGAAATGTTAGGTGATGTAGTTGATGTAAATATAAGGGATGTAGAGATGGGTATGGGTGTAGATAAGGTGGTAAAAGATTCTGAAATGGATATGGATGTAGTAGATGAAGTCATTAATGGGGTAGAAATGGATGTGGTCGATGAATTAATGGTGGGCATATGTGATGACGCAAACTATTTATTTAAGGTCTTGATTGTATGGGAATTGAAATCCTAAGATGAGGGAGGGGTGTTTTGATTATTTGGTGAATGGTTAGGAAAAGGTTGTTTGAAGACATCAAGAGGTTGATTGGGATGTGTGTCAAGGTTATCTAATTGAAGATCACCATAGTCTATAAGACACTACACAAGATCTTTAAAGGTGCGGAACTTATCAATGTCGTGACCACAAACTTGGTGATACTTGCAATAATTCTCCTCGCAATACCATGCGGGTTTGGGTCGCGAGTCATCAAGAGGTCGAATGGGGGGAAGTTGGATGAGATGGATGACCATAAACTTGTCAAAAATAGAACTATAACATTCTCAAAGAGGGGTATAGTTCAGATTTTCTCTAGGGGACCTTTGCGGGGGATCCATGTGGGATGTAGATGCAGAAGATGATTTGACCAAAATGGTGTTAGTTGTGTTCTTGGATTTATCACTATGGGCATAAGGCTTAGTGAACTCTAGTTTTGGTATATTGGATTGGTGTTTGACTCTTCCTTTCTCAAGGGCACAAAGTTTAAGTTTGCAAGCCATGGTGAATGCCTCTTCAAAAGTTTGGAAGGATTGCATTTGAATAGTAGAGGAAATAAGCTTCGCACAAGGCCGTAAAAAGAGTTTAATTAGCTCTATTTGTGGAAGGGAGAAAGACAATTGGTTGATTATACCACGCCACGTAGTGACAAAATCCATGATAGATTCATCATCAAATTATCTAATGCCGTAGAGGTCTATGATGGTGATTTTATGCGAAATGTTGATAAAAAAGTGCTCTAGGAATAGTTACAAAAGTTGAGTGAAGGAGAATAGAGAATTGTAGGGAATTCCATTGTACCACTCCAAGGTGGAGACAACAAATGACATAAGGAATGTACGAAGCATCATATATTTATCATGGGTAATTAGGAACTATGTGTGCCTAAAGGCATGAAGATGTTATTATGGGTCCTTCTTACTGTTAAATTTAGAGAATTTTGGGAATTGCTAGTGTGGAGGATAAGGTTTCACAGGGATTGACTGATTGATGAGTTCATTACAAAGTTGTTCATAAGAGAAGGTGGTTTGTTGGAAAGATAAAATGACTAAGTTTGAAATCCATGTATGGAAGTTTTGGGCATGCATGAGGGAGGCATGAAGGGGCGTGTGTGAAAGGGGTTAGAACAATGCATGAGAGGTTCATGCACAGGAGGAAGGAGTTCAGGACTTAGCCAATTTTCTAGTTTATGGGATAAAAATTAGAAAAGTAGGATGGAGTGCAAATCAAGCAAAGGAGAAAAGCATGCTAACTTGGTAGTCAAGCAAGAGCTATTTTTAGAGAATGAACATGTAGATCAAGTACACACATGGAGTCTATTATTAGGGTTAAATTATATTTATTTATAGGATGATATATTATTCGTTATATTTTAAATCATGTATGTAATCTATTTTTGTCACACTTATTATTAGGAAAGTTCATGGGAAGTGAAGGGAAATACCCCACCCATATCTATATCTATTATAAACCACTGTTTTGGTACTAAGAGTTACCGGTCCTTAACTATCAGTTCGTTCAATTTGTTATTGTCTAGGGTTTGATGCTTGCACATGTTTTAGTGTTGTAGTATACCAATGTATTCGGATTCTATTATGTAATACTTTAATATAATGGATTATATTCATTGATGTGTCTGAGGATGGTGAATTCATGGTGCAATTGATATTGATTGTTATCTGAGTTGTTATGTTCCTTATTACATGTGTTTCAAATTGAATGTATAAAATGAGTTCTTATGATTGAATGAGTACTTGGTTAGATATCACAATGATAATTCATGCTAACATCTTGACAAGTAAATACAAATGAGGGACCTGGTAGCTACGCACACTTCGGGTGAGCATTAAACCCTTGTGAATGAGGTGCTAGAATACTTAGCGTTCTGTTGGGAAATAAAAGACTACATTTTGGTTTTGTTATCGGGACCTCTTTTTGAACTATATACTAGTATTTTGCATACACATGGCATATTGATTGACTTTAGAGAGAATTGAAATATTGGTACAAGACAGACAAGATCAGTTTGCACAAAGATATAACACTGGACCTAATTTCAATACACGTCATTGGGTGGAAGATAATCTTTATCATGAGCTCTATGAGATGTTCTTCAACTTCTTTCTAGTAGAATTATATGAGTGGTTAGTTATATATGCATTAGGGAAGCGTTGGGGTCCTAGGCTAAAGCTTTGGATGTAAGAGAATTACCAGACTCTTTTTGATGCAGATGTGGAGTGGACTAGAGCTGTAGATCACTAGTGGGATGGTGTGTTACACAATTATACATTGGAGTACATTATTTCTACATATTTGTGCATAGAGGAAGTTGAATTTAGTTTCTTATGCAAGCCCAAAGGATCTTACTTGCACATTATACCTTTATAATCAATATTTTGATATAGAATATTTAGAGAGCCTCCCTATGGATAGCTAAACCCCCACTGCACAGGGGCAAGAACAAGTGTGGAGAAATATGGTGGACATAATGGTAGAAAGATAGAGAGAGGAAAGATGGCTCAAGTTTAATGAAGCATGAGAGAGGGACATGGTACGTGCATGGGAGATTGAGGAGGCACTAGAGTTGAGGAGGATGATGGCTCGCAAAGGTTTTGAAGCTCTCATGGAAGATGAGGATTTGTACCATCAGGATCTCCCAACTTTGGGAAAGCACAGTAGAGAATCCCCTTCGAGCTTCAGATGAGACTGAATGTGTCAGAGGAAAGAATGAGGACCGCATGTGCACATCTGATCCCGCCTAGGCACCTAGTCCTTAGGCAAGGTGTTCCAGATCTAGAGGTAGTTATTGAGAAGAAGGCTAGTGGCTAGGTAAGCCCCTAAGCAAAGAACAGGTGTAGATATCATTTTGTGTTGAATTTAGTGGGAGATCAAGTTAGTAGATGCACCCATGGAAACACAATCAAGTTTAAGAACCTGATGTAGGACTGATTTTCAGGTGCATCATCAGGATAGAGTGTTGGCACATAACCATTGGGAGAATTCATGGATCGACCATGCAGACCGTTTTGTCCAGTTCTAGTATAAAATATGGGAACAGCACCATCAAGCTCAATCCCAACTTTGGGCACAAGTCAGTAGGAGAATCAACCTTTGGGAGGATCAGATGGGAGCAACATGAGAGGAAAGAAGTTCTGTAAGTGGACCAGGGTCCACATCTGAATCCCCACCTAGCCACCTAGCCCTTGTGCAGCTGACACCTCAATTTCCAGATCTATGAGATGTATTCATTGAGAAGTATAGAGGTATTGAAGATGCACAGAGATGTGCATAAGTGTGAACTTTATGGCATTGCTAAGGGAATTAAGTTCAGATAGGAATGACAAGTCAATTTGCCACTACACTTAAGGAAGTACCTATGCATAGTATTTTTAGGTATTATCAGGAATTATGACCCACATAGACCATTAGGAGTACGATTATAATGCTTTGCACCACTGTAGATTTTTGGTTAAGTTTCACATACTACAACTTGAACAAAAGGAGCATCAACTAGACTCAACCTGCAATCAGGAGGACATAGGGAGTATCAGGGATAGGAAGCCAATGCATGGAGGAGGAGGTTTTGGTTTTGGATCTAGTGGATAAGGACCACAATGGCAACAAGGATATCAAGTAGGGCTTATCTTAAAGTTGCTACCAAATAGACTGCACCTCAGCAACCAGGATTGCTGACACCTCAAAGTTTACTCATGACATATATGTCTCTTTGCTTGAGAGTTAGAAGCATTGAAGATGCAACAAAGGTGTGTATAAGTGTTGATACTATGAGTGAGCTAAAGGAATTAGAGGCACAGATAGGAATGGAAACCCAATTTGAGAACTACAACTTCAAGGGCACACACATAGTGGTATATGGTGCAGTATTTGAGGGACATATTAAGATATGGTGGACTAGAATTCATTTTCACACTGTGTTTTTAGATTGTGAAGTTTTCCACATTAGACCATAGATGTCAACACACTCAAGGATATCCTCTTTTATAAAAAGCATGAGGGAGTATGAAACAATGTTATCCACTTTATTGTAAGTTATCTTATGATATACATCAAAGTTAGCATGCACATGGTTTATTAGGGGATTACTGACTTTGTTTCGTAGAGCCCTATCTCATAAGACATATACTAATCCGCTTGAGGCTTTGAAAGCATATTTGTGCATTGAGGTGGTTGGAAGTGTTGATACTAGGGTGATTCCATTTTTAGAGGTACACATTGGATCCACGACGAAGCAATTGGATAAACTTTTTCTGCCAGGTCAACATAGTGGTGGACAGGACAGTGTTATATGAGGACACTTGTTATGAAGTTAAGGGACATATTAAGGATAATTGCCCATGCAATTCTATTCATGCATTATTCATTGATGTGGGAAGTTTTTAAGTTAGAGGAATGTTTAGACCTATATGAGCAATTGAGTAAAAACAAGAATAAGGACAAGGGAATAGGAATGATCAAGGTGCAACACATGAATGTTGATCAATGGATGCCTAAGAAGATGTTTGATCCAGAATTACAACCCATGATGATTATAATGCACACCGAGGTAGCACATACACGTGAGCCTCTGAAGGCAAAACCACTCATCATGAGTGAGGAAGTGATACATGCTAAGTATTTAGACATGGAACATTATAAGGAAGTCTACCAAGAGACTATGGAGTCATTCAAGATTTATAGAGTGAAATACAATACTTAAAAGAACAGGCGTGTGTGAGAAAAAATGTAAAGAATGTTGAGCTCCTACATAAGGATGTAGATGACCTGAAAGAGGTGTGTAAGATGTTGTGTCAGGAGAACATCATTCCACTACTAGGGGAATGGCTTTGGGAGAAGGTACCGCGTGCCCAAGTTGAGCGCAAGAGGCATATACTTCATGTAAATCTATAACCTCATGACCACAAATTTGATAAATATTTTACACTTGATGCGGTGATTGATGGTTGGTTAGTAAGAAATATCTTGATAGATACATGCTCTGAGGTAAATGTGCTGACTCTGGAAGCATGGAATCAGATGGGGAGGCCTACATTGTAACCATCTTCAAATGTGTTGTATATGGAAAATAAAACTAAGGCTATGCCTATTGGGGTACTAAAGGATGCATCCATTATTATTCAGGGAGCCAAGTTTACTAGAGACTTTGAGGTATTAGAGCTTGTTGAAGCAGACAACTTTCCAACATTACTTGGATGACCCTGGTGCTATGCAAACAATGTTGATATATGCTTTAACAAGAGATACATCAGTTTTGAGAAAAAATATGAGTGCATGATTATACCTCTGTTTGAAAATAAGGTGGAGCCTTATGTTGAGCCCTTGAGTGAAGAAGAGCTTAATCAAATTTACGCACACATAGTGTGAGATCCAGAAAATGTAGAACCATCAAAAGAAGGCATACTTCAATGGGAAGACACACAGTCTGTAAGTGACACCACTAGTGTTGCTTGTGATAACTAGGCTCATAGGACACATACGAGATGGTTGGGTGCAAAGTTAAAGGGTGAGTCACAAGGATGATCAGGCCACACATGGTGAGGCATTTAGGCTCGAATCAGGTACCAAGATATACTGGTGAAGGGAAGCCCAATACATTCTTGTGTGTAATGAAGACTCAGTAGCCGAATGAAGGAGATAGAAGAAACATGTTGGTCTATACCTTGGGTGGGAAAACAATGCGTTGGTGGGCCACACATAGAGATAACCTCTTGGAATGGTGAGAAGTGAGAATCATATTTTCCACCAGGTTTACTCAGAGTAATGTACCTACACACATGTGTGAATTTCATTGTAAGAATCCGGCTTCAATACACATCCATAATTGTGAGAGACTACGGGCGATAGGATAGGAAGATTTATTGTAATCCCTATGGGTGTATAAGCTCTACTCCACATTACATGAATGTAGGCACACCCGGTATGTCCATGACGAGCTAAAAAAGGGAGACTAAAAACTGGAAAGAGATGACTACATGTATGATTCAAACTTTTGATTACTTTTCTACTAAGCCTCCAGTCCATGAAGCATTGCAGATCATGAAGCACATCACATTGGGGGATAGTGCAAAGGTGGAAGAGCTCATGCTAGAGCTGTTTGGTGAACCTGATTCTAAGGCGTACCTTGATATTGAGGAGACAGAAGAAGTACAAATGGGTTACCTAGAAAGAGAAAGAGAAAGGAAATCTAGTGTACATGATTGATGATGAAGAAGTAGAGAACCTAGATGTTAGCCACACAGAGGGTGCATGTGAGGTCATGGATTTTACAGATGAGAAGGCATGCACATACCATGCCCCCATGAAAATAAAAAAGGTGAATATTGGCATAGAGGATGAGCCTAAGGAAGAAATCATTAGGGATTACTGGTTAGAAAAGAAAGTAACCAAGATCATCGAGCTTTTGTGTGCTTTTTTGATCTCTTTCCCAGAGCTTACCATGAATTAAAAGGTGTGCATTATTCCTTAGGTGAGATGAAGATAAATTTGATAGAAGGTACACACTTGATTAGGAATAGGACCTATAGGATGAATCCTAACTTGGGCGTGAAGGTCAAAGAGGAAATTGATAAGATGCTCAAGTTTAGAGTTATTAAGCACATCGAAGAATCTGAGTGGGTTAGCCCCATGGTTATCAATATCAATAAGGATGGCCGGATCATGATTTGTGTGGAATACAAAGAGTTGAATGCTTCCTGTGTCATAGATCCCTTTCCCACCCCTTTCACAAAAGAAATATTTGAAGGATTAGCTAGGTGCAAGATATATTATTTCACGGATGGTTTTTCAGGCTATGATAAGGTGCACATCGTGAAATAAGATCAAGGGAAGACAAATTTCACCACTGAGTGGGGATTTTTAACATATATAGTTATGTCTTTTGGATTGAAGAACACGTCAGTAGTATTCTTGCGCATTATTGTGAAACATTTTAGGATTTTTTTTCACAAGTTCTTGCAAGTGTATTTGGACGATTGGATGGTGTATGGCTTAGTCAAGGATCACTGTGATAATTTGAGGCTCATGTTTGAGAGGTGTAGGTAGTTAAGCATATCTCTTAACATTAAAAAGTGTATTTTTGATACACCCTTTGGAAATTTACTTAGGCACATCATTTGTAAAGAAGGATTATTGGTAGACCCAGCCAAGATAGTTGTCATTTTAGGTTTAGAAGAGTCTACCAATTAGAGTGAAGTGTGTGGATTTTTGAGACATACATGCTACTATGGGAAGTTTATCAAGGGGTATGCAAAGATTTTTGCACCCCTGGAAGAGTTGTTCAAAGCTAAGGGGAAATTTTATTGGGGTGACACAACAACATGCATTCAACTTTGAAGGAAGTAACCACTACACCTATTTTGTTTCCTTTATGGGATAAGCCATTTCATGTACACGTGGATGCCTCTAGCATGGTAATTGGTGCAATGTTGGCACAAATAGGAGAAGGGATTTTAGATCATCCTATTTTATTTGCAAGCAGGAAGTTGAAATGTGAAGAGTAGAATTATACAACAAAGGAGCGCGAAGTCTGATTCATGATTTACATGGTTCACAAGTTTAGGAAGTACCTGTTTGCTACTCCGTTTATTTTTTATACAGATCAAATGGCTTTGAAGTACTTAGTTAATAAGCCTTTTTGTAAGGGCACATCTATAGGTGGATACTTCTATTTCAGGAGTTTGACTTCACAGTTGTTGTCAAGCCAGGAAAGAGCAATTTAGGGCCTGACCATCTATCAAGGATCAATTCTGGAGAGGATGCACAGAGCATTGAAGATACTATTTCCTAATTCGTAGTTGTTTAGGTTAAACCACATGCCCTCATATTTGGAAGATATAGTTATATTTTTGGTCATTGGGATTGCACCAGATGGAATGAAGAAATTGGAGAAAAAGCAACTTACTTTTCGAGATGTGCATTATCAACTAAATGGAGGTGACTTGTACAAAATGGGCAGAGATGAGGTTTTGTGCTAGTGTGTTCTCAAGCATGAGTGTGAAGATATTATGGAAGAAGTTCATGGTAGTATAATAGGAGGACATTATGTAGGTGATGTGACTATGCACAAAATCCTTATGGATGGCATTTGGTGGGAAACATTGTATAAGGATAACAAGGAGTATGTAAAAGCATGTGATCATTATCAATGCCTTAGAAATCCTGGACATAGAGATGAGATGCCACTTAGACCTATTGCAAGTGTGGAACCTTTTGAGAAGTGGGCTATTGACTTTGTAGGACCTATTACACCAGTCGTGCGTAGGACTAACACATGCTACATTATTACTTGCAAAAATTATTTGACAAGGTGGGCAGAGGCTGCACCTACAAAGGATTGTACTATAGCTATAACATCAAGGTTTCTATGGGAGAACATTATTAGCAGGTATGGTTTCCCATCAAGCTTGACAAGTGATAGAGGAAATCATTTCTTGAATCAGACCATCAAAATTTTATTAGCAGAGTTTACGGTCACATACCATAAAACTAATCCTTATCACCCTCAAGATAATGGAGTTGTAGAGGATTTCAACAAGATTTTGGGACAAACATTGACAAATATTTGTGATGTTGGAAGAAAATATTGGGATGATAAAGTGTCAGCTATACTTTGGGATTACCAAACCACTTGTAAAAGATTGAACAAAGCCACACCCTTTCAGTTGGTGTTTGGCACAAAATTTGTGCTACCAGTTTTACCATCCCTACATATTACACCTACATGTGGATTAGATGATGAACAAGCTGTTCAAGAGCACATTGACAAACTAATGTAATTGGATGAGAGGTGTGATATTGTGAATTGTATCCAGAATAATAATAAGGTGCAACAGAAAGCATGTCATGATAGGTATATTAGGAACAAAACATTTACAATTGGAAAGATGATGGTTCTCTATTGCTCCAAATTTGTGTGCCACCCAAGGAAGTTGAAGGTGCATTGGTTGGGACCTTTTGCAGTAACCAAGATACTTGAATCAGGTGCATGTCAATTATAGGCACTGGATGGCACCATGTTTCCCAGTTACTTCAATGGGAGTAGGTTGAATCCCTACTATAAATAAAGCTTCGTGGTGTTTGTAATAAGTATTACCACTTAGATTATACTTCCCTTTCTTGTGTTTCTTTCTAGTCATTGTTATGTTTTTTTTTGCTTTACTTTGTTGTAATAAGTGCGCTTGCATGCAAGTAGATGATTACTCTTTATTAAGTTCATGCGCAAAGGACCACACATCATTTTAGTGTGGGGCGAACAGGGTACAAGTGCGCAAAAGAGAAAACTATTGGCATTAGCCATACCTCTATATAATCCTATAACAATCCTTTATAATCCTTGTATAATTTTTAAATGATATCCCATGACATTAGTATATCCAAAATAGATCTACATGTCATAGTGTTAAATTTTTTTTGCCCTGATAAGACCCATCTCACTACAACAATCACAAGATGTGCCCAATCCAAGCATGGTCAAAAAATTGGTCACACAATAGAAATATTCTCATATAGCCATACATGTAATAATGTAATGGCCTTTACGCCACCACCATAGTTCTATAAAAAAAACTCGTATAGGTCCCTATACAAGTGAGCCAACACACAATGAACCCACAAATATTGTGTACATTGTTCATTTATGGAATTTAAAATTTTCCACATCCTATATGATATTGACACCCCACCACCATTCACTGTAATAAATGATGTCAATAATACACAAATGTATTTCTATAACAGTGAAAATTTTGAAGTCACAATGGAGATTGATCTAATAAATGACTACCTAATACCACCATTCCCCAACTAAAATCTATGTGCCTACCTCATGTGATATGACATATCCAGGGGTAATACCTACACCCTTATGCCTATAATAGACAGATGCATAATGTGATATACACAATCTAGTGCAATAATCATTTCTCCCATTTGGATCTATAAAGTAAATGTATATATATTCCACTACTCACATAATGTTACGATCAAATGAATATTTGGGAGTGATTTCTCCAATCTCATTACTTGTTGTAATATGTCCATGTCCAATATATCCCAACCTGTATCATATATGTATAATGAAAACAATGTCACCATGTGCTGATCCCCAAAAAAATATCATGTGTGAACATATCTCTGCAAGCACAAATCACATAATCAAAACATGGTATTAGTAAATATGATATTAATAAACACATCCCCAATCAATCAAATCTAAGAAGGTATGCTCAACAACACATCTATCAACATATTATTTTACATGGGTTGAAGCCGTATGGACTAGGTTAGGAATGTAAGGTTCGTGGTCAAAACCTTATTAACCCATACAGTTACACTCCAAATCCAAAACTAGACCATTCGGTATGGGTCATATAATTACCATAAATTAAGAAAAACAAAAAATTAAGAAAATATATACTATTTCACAAACCAATCAACATTAATTACATTCATCAACTCATGGGTAGTTTGTGCCTAAATGACGTCTATGACTCAATAAAATCGCGATCAAATGGCCTCTCTGACTCACCATATATTCACATACATAGACCTCCTATCACACTCAATCAAAATCACAAAATGAAAATCAATTTTTACTTTTCCACATTACTATTTATAGAAAAAATCAGTTTTGACATTTAAGAAACCTAGCTTAATACCTGCCCTAGTTATCAAATTACAACTTTGTAATGGTATAAACCATAAATTGGGCTGTGATTACCCAATTTAAATGTCATTTATATTATGTTGATCATGCTTCTGATAATTTTCTCACTGATACGTCACTACAATATACTACACACATAATTCAGTTATGCACAAGTTTTTATCCCACAACTCTAAATCAAACTCTATTACACACATATTACCCCATTAAATCTCATCAACCAGTATCTTCTATGTTATAAATCATACTACTTATATCTCAACCCTTAGTCACTAAATCATGTAGTCTCTAACATCCTCTCATCTCTTCACTTTCATCTCAAACGACACTATTTCACTCTCCCTTTTTCCAAAAGGGGAGAAATCTATAGGCTAACCATACATGGTTGTCTACTCCTCTTCTCTCAAATAAAAAAAATGCCAATATATTGGTCATACATTGACATCCTCCTTTACAAAATTTACACATAAATTAAATAAGATCGGCTATACAAGGCCACTTTATTCATCACAAAAATCAATTCCATCACTAAAAGATCACTTTCGATTACAATAATACTTTAATCATGAACATGACACAACACTATATTTATTATAAATTTAGGGGGAAAATCAAATATTCAATTTTACAAATCATTAAATAATAAAATTACTAAAAATACGAGTTCCTAACAATGCACTTGCATAATTACATGGTGGTGATAATGATACGTCATTTCCCTTTAAAATTATAAAGGTTTGTTGGTCAGTCAAGATATGGCACTTAGCGAAAAAACATATAGAAGGTTAATGCAGAAGAGCAGAGAACATTCAAAAGTGTGGGAGGATCAGAAAGGAATCATGTGCTGAGGACAAAGACAGATTCAGGACTTAGCCATTTTCACGATGATGAGCTATTTTTGGAGATAGCGTGCCAAACACACAAACCAGTTAAAGACTTGCACGATAAGCATTGGCTATTTTTGGAGGATCGACTACAAAGTGCTTTGCATGGGTACATGCTGAGAATAGATTTACTACTAATAATTAACTAGAAGAATTATATTGTTAGCACACTTGCATGTGTGGCTATTATTGTAAGGGCGTGTGACTAATAATAACATGTGACCTATTTTGGGATTGGATAAGCGGTGAAGGGAAAGTCCCCACCCTTATAAATATGTATTGGTCTATGTACCGAGATAGATGAGAAGAACTAAGTATTGTGATATTATGCTGCCAAATATGATGCACACATAAACTATAATATCTATTGTAATAACCATATGTTTATTTATCATTGTTAATTAATGAGTATTGGCTGAATTATATGTTAATTATGTTAATGATTTCATTTCATCATGGTTATCATTTAAGTTTGTTATTCTCTAGATCTAGATCTGAATATACACTATAGAATGATATATATTGGTCATGGATATGAATGCTTTAAGTATAGGCTAAGTGATGTGTCAGCACGCCTAGGATTTTACTGGTAAATTCTAAGCTACATCATTGGTTCCGTTGTCAGGACCTCTTTTTTAGTTGTTTTCAAGATGTTTTGTGATGAAGACATACTAGTTGACCTTAGTAAGTGTTGAGGAGTGGATTAAAGATTTGGAAGAAGAATACGCACAGAGGTTTAGCATTGGATTTGAGTTTGACACACGTGCATGGGTGGAGAAGAATATCTATGACTATTTGTACGAGAGCTTCTTTGCTATCTTTCCAATAGAACTATATGAGTGGCTGGTTGCTTATGCATCTAAATAGAATTGGAGGTATTGCACACTTGTCTAGACATAGGAATAATTTCAGGCCCTTTATGATGTTGATCTGATTTGGACTCGTGTTGTGGATACGTGGTTTCATGGTGTTTTGAACAGCTATATCTTAGAGTTCTCAATTTCCACTTATTTGTTCCCAGAGGTAGCTAAGTTCCAATTTTTCCGATATCCCAAGGGAACTTACTTGCAAGGCATCCCATTAGCGATCAAAATTCTTATGGTAACCATGAACTTAGAGAACAAACTGATGACGAACTAAATCCCACCACGTATGGGGGAAGGAGCAGGTTTAGTGAAAGATGACAGACCTAGCAACAGAAAGGAAAAGAGAGGAAAGGTGGCTTAAGTATAATGAGGTACGTGAGAGGGAGATAGAGAAGTAATGGGATATGTTAGAGCAAATATCATTGTAGAGAGAGATAGTTTGGGAAGGTTTTGAAGTTCATGCAGAAGACGTGGAACCCAAGCATCAGAAACTCCCCCATTTGGGAAAGCATGAAAGGGAACCCTCCTTGGCCTCACATAGAAGCGCGCCAGCAAAGACGACCTAAGCTACAAGTGCGCATCTGAATCCACCTAGTAACCTCACCCTTGTCCTTGGTTTTCCAGTATCTAGTATAACAAATAGTTAGTAAGTTAATTTAGGCAGTGGGAGAACAAGAATGAGTCATATGAAAAGCACAACAATGGCATCACAAATGACTTCATTGTTATATGGAAGTACCTTTTTGGGTGTATCATCTACATGAAATGCAGACCCACAAATTTTTGGACTCTCTTCTGGGCGTAATAACACTTCATAGACTGTCGGGGTACATTTCAATACTACTGTTGGGAAACATGGAAGTACATCTTTTGGTTTGACCCAAACTACAAGTTTGGGATCAGGAGGTATAGGTGGCTCTAGCTCCAATGGATTTGGTGGTTCTAGAGGCAGAGGAAACACACAAGGTTCTACATCAGGTGGGCAAGGTCTGCACCAACCCCAAAATATTTACATGGATATGTCCCTTCGTCTCCTCGAGTATAGGGCCATAGATGATGTTGTTGAACATGTACACAAGTGTGAAATACTATGGTGTGTGAAAGGAATCACGAATTCTGAGCATAAGGCAAGTCAATTTGCTACTACATTACAAGGGCGCACACATAGTTGATATAAAAAGTTTGACCCTGATAAGACTTGCATAGACTATATAAATTTAAAATATGCTTTCCTTAAAGAGTTTCACATCCTTGAGTTTGAGCAGAAGAGTATAAGTGTGCTCAAGGATATTAAGCAAGGCACTACTGAGAGTGTCAGAGAGTATGATGCTCATTTCAAAACATTGTTATTTAAGTTGTCTTATGATATTCATGCAAGCCAGCATGCATAATGGTTTGTTGGAGGTCTGATTACACTTTTTCGGAGGGCACTATCACATAAAACATACACTACTTTGTGTGAAGCACTTGAAGCAACTTTATGCGTTGAGGTAGTTGGAAGTATAAACATTGGGGTGAGCCAATTTTTAGAAGCACAGATCACAGCTGTGACAAAGCAGTTGGATAAACTATAGGAAAATTCAGCACATGAGATGCACACAGGGATTTGGTACATAGATTTTGAAGTGGAAGGTCACACGAAGGATAGTTGTCCCCGCATATCAGTGTGCTCGTTGTTGTTACACTATGAGATATGCCATATAAACCATGATGTTAGTCGCTTCCCACTACTACAACGTGCGATAAGGAAGAACGTTTCATGCTACTGCAAAATATGTAGGTCCACGACGCATGACACAGAAGACTACCAACTGATTAGTCAGATCCATGATGCTATCGATATCAGTGTATGACAGACAGGAGTTTCATGTTCTTTTTGTGGAAATAATCATAGTTGTGAGAAGTGCCCAGACTTGTATGGGCATCTTAGCAAGCAACATAAACAAGAAATAAAAGGTGCATGGATGGTAAGGATACAACACACTGTGGAAAATTAGTGGATGCCCAAACTAGAACCAAAATCTGAGGAATTATAGGTAAAGATCATGACCCACGCTGAAGTAGTGCGTGCCAAAGAGGCATTGCAATATAAGCATACCATCACTAAGGAGGAGGTTCTACATGCATGGTACCCAGATCCCACCCATCAGAAGGAGGTTTATTAGGAAACCATGGAGGTAGTCAGGAATCTTCAGGGTGACATACAATATTTGAAGGATCAACTGCGAAAGATGGAGCAAAAGAAAGATCCAAAGGTGGTCCAATCTGATATGGATGGTTTGAAAGAAGTGTGTAAAATGTTGCGCTAGGAGAATATCATTCCACTATTTAGGAATTGATTAAAAGGAAACACTCTACATACACGTACTGAGACAAGATGATAGATCCTGCATGCAAATATTCCCCCTCATAGCCTAGATTATGACAAGGAAAACACTCTTAATGATGTTGTGGATGGGTGACTTTTGAGTAATATAATGATTGATATTGGCGCAAAAGTCAATGTTCTTACCTTAGATGCATGGGTAAAAAATTGGGAGACCTTCATTGCATCCATCCTCTAATGTATTGTTCATGGCTAACCAGACTAAGGCCACTCCCATTGGAGTTTTAAAATATGCATCCATTACCATACAAGGAGCTAAGTTCACTAGATATTTTGAGGTTTTAACACTGGTAGAGTCAAATAGCTTCCTAGATCTATTGGGGCATCCTTTGTGCTATGCAAATAATGTTGATATTTATTTCAACAAGTTTTATATTAGTTTTGAAAAGGAGGAAAGAGTTATTATCCCTTTAATAGATGGAAAATTTGCGCCCTATGTTGAGCCCTTGAGTGAGGAAGACCTGAATAGGATTTATGTATGCACCATCTGGTATCTAGAGTTGCTTGAGCCATGTAAGGAAGGAATCCTTCAGTGGGAGGATACATAGTCTATTAGTGATACTACAAGGGTTGCTTGTGATAATTAGGCTTATAACACTTATGAGTTGGTAGAGCGCGCAGTAAAGAGCATATTTCCTAAGGGTAGCAAACCATGTTATATCAGGAGAATAGGTAAAAAATTAGTACCTTGTTACACTGGAGAAGGAGATCCTCTAGTGTTACTACTTGCCAGGAAGAACAATGGATAGACCCTCTGGAAAGAAGGAATATGCTAGCATACACCCTATGCGGGACAACAAGGCACTAGTGGGTGGTCCACAAGGATAATCTTGTAAGATGGAATGAAATTAGGATTGCTATTGCCACTATGTTCTTCAGGAGAAATACACCTACTCAATTCTGCACTTATCATGGTAATCAACCTGTTCAGCACCATGTTCAGCAGTGTGAGAGACTCTGGACAGAGGGGAAGGAAGCTTTACCACCTTCACTTGGGTGCAAAAGTTTTATTCCATTCTACATGGTTGCACACATTCTTGGTATGTATATGCAGAACTCTATAGAGAGACTAGAAATTGGTAGGATTTAATTACAGGAATGAGTCAAATGTTTGACTTCTTCTCTACCAAGCCTCCGGTGGAAGAAGCATTGAAAGTCATAAAGCGCTTAACTATGGGAGCTAGTGCTAAGGCTGAAGAACTCATTCACGTGTTATTCGATGAAGGAAGCTTAGGAGTGCATTTTGTTGAAGAAATAGAGGTCAATACCACACTACTTCAGTGTGCTTTCCTTGAGAAAGAAGAAGGAAAAATGGTCTACTTAGTGGATGAAGAAGAAGTAGAAAATTTGGATGTAAACCATACAACAGGTAGGCGTGAGGTGTTGGATAGTGTAGATAAGACCCTGTGCGCCTATCATGAACCTATGAAGATAAAGAAAGTGAATATTGGATTAGATGCTGAGCTTAAGGAGGCCATAATTGGGGACTATTGGTCAGACTCTAAAGTGGAAAAAATCATAGAGTTAGTACGGGATTATCAGGATATATTCCCTCGTGGGTACCATGTGCTTAAAGGTATGCATGAATCATTAGGGGAGATGAGGATAAAGCTTAAAGAGGGTGCACACCTAGTTAGAAAGAGACCCTACAGGATGAACCCCAACTTGTGTGAAAAGGTAAAATAAGATATTGACAAAATGTTGAAGTCTGGAATCATCAAGCTCCTTGACGAGTCAAAATGGGTTAGTCAAATGGTGATCAATATCAAGAAAGATGGAAGGATTGAGAACTGTGTGGACTATAGGGAGCTGAATGTTGCATGTGTGACTAATCTCTTTCCTACGTTATTCACTGAATAAATACTAGAAGGCGTTACAGGGTGCAAAATGTAACGCCTTGATTTTGTAAGTCATCATGGTAAATACTTTCTTGATGTTGTAACTGCTGAAATGAAGGAAAACATGTTAAGATATATTTTAATCTTAAGGGAATGTGTTGCTAATCTAGATTCTTGCATGTTGTAATTTTTTTACATGGGACAGCAGTTATTGTTGCTTGTATGTTACTGATGTGATGAAAAATTTGTCGTATGCTTGCTGAACTCTTTATGTTGTGGCCTTCTTATGATCGCTTTGTCGATTTACTCTTGAACCAAATTGAAGGTTGATATAGATATGCAGCACTTGATTACAGGTATGAACAGCTGGCACGTAGATGCCAACAGAAAAGGGTTCGATTCACGAACCATGCATTGACGTAACATGAGACCCCGTAAGGCGATAAATGCCTGGATGTGGGTGGCTCAGGCTTGTTAATGTGGGACGAAATGCCCTGCACAGTGTTGAAATTGGTGACGGTCGGAAAGACTGGATTGGAGGTTGATTAGTGTTAGATGTTAGAGGGAATTAGATCCTAATCTAAGCCTAAGTCCTACCTTACATCCTAAACTACTATCCTAAGTGGATTTTTTTTAATTGTATAAAAGGTGAAATAAGACCTAAGTTCTATTAACCTAAGAACTAGGCTATGACCTAGGTCGAACACTATTGCTAATCCTAAACTAATCCTAACCTAGAAGGGGATGCACAGACCCGTGGGAAAGGATAAGGATGAAAGGGTGTTTAATGGCATTAATGTGAAGTCCTTGCGTGGACAGTGCCAGTTTGGTGGAAACAGGGAAAAGCTAGAGGTATCTAGTTAGTTAAGGGGGCTAAATTCTGTTTGCATGTAAAATTTGAAATTGGGAGTTCACCAACCCAAGTCAGCGGTGGCGTGAGAAAATAGGAAAAGGCAGAGCCTTTAATGCATTTAATTTTTTTGGTCTTTGTTACCAATCCGCCTTGGAAAGAGTTTGGAGGAAATTTTGTTGGTCATTTGTGTTTGCTCGGGTTTTTGAGAAGTTGCTCTGCATTTGGTTTTTGATTGGTTCAGTCGAACCAGTTGTGTTTGGTTTCTGTCTCTATTCTTTGGAAATTTGAGGGCCGTTTGTTGAGCCTGAAGTGGAAGAGATTGTTTGGAAGCTCGTTGCTATCACCGTGGAAGGAAACACCTTCTGTAGACGTGGTTTTCTTCGAGTTTCGAGGAAGAATTTGTAGGAATGTTAAGCCCTTCTCTTTAAAACACTTGCTTTACTTAAGCGTCTCATTAAAACAACCCTGCTCTTGGGTTCTGGGTTTATTCGATTTTGCTGTCATTGTTTGAAATGATACGGGTAGTATCGTTTTCTTATTTCTGATTCGAACTGTCCTTGCATTTTTAATTGAGTGGAAACACCTCCATGCTGTGCTGGTTTGTTTGACAGTAATGGGGAATTTGTCATGTGTATTATGGAACTGTACATGTTGTATGAGTTGTTTTCATTATTGAAACAATCGTTCTTTTGCTAACAAACTGGAATGATATAAACAATAATTGTTGAAGTTGTTTCTTTACTAAACTCTTTAAAAAAGGAAATAGATCCTTTTCCTTATACTGTTTTAGATTTTAAAGGAACTGGTATTTGGTTTTTATTTGAGCATATGAACTTGATTTGAAGGAAGTAATGGGAATATTTTTATTGTTGTTCCTTTTTCTTGCATAAGAAATGAACGAATAATGTTTTGGGTATTTGTGGAAGTAAAAGAAGGCAACTATTCTTTCTTCTAAGCTTATTAATGAATTGTGTTTATCCTTGCTGTGAGGGAAGGATGATTTGTTGTGTTTTATTGATGTTGTTTGGTCTTCCTGTTCGGACTGTGGACACGATTACAAACGTTGGCTTTGTATTTCTGTGCAATGAATGATTATATTTTCTTCTTGTTGTGATGGGAAGTTGATTCCATTGTGTTTTGTGGTTGTGATTTGACCTTCTGATTCGAACTGTCTTGTCAATGCGAACTTGACTTTGGATTGCTGTGTAAAAGAAGAAATGCATGGGAATTTTTCTTGCTGTTTGGGTCTGTCTTGACTGTACCAGGCTTACGCATTTAACACCCTATGTGGGTTTGCCTTGATAGAGGTATTGATAACTGATTATTGCATTCTGAAGTTCTGCATATCATCATGAACTTGAAAAATGGATTTCGGGTAGAGATGTTTGTTGGCAGGGAACTCGATTTGGGTGTTTTTATTTCATTCTGGGCAAATGATTGTTTCTTACTAAAATTATAGGGAAACGAGTTCTTCCTTTCTTTGTTGTTTTAGATTTCGAAAGAAAAAGTAATAGGGTTTATTGAACTTTATAAGTTCAGATTGTTGGAAGTGACAGCGGTATTTAGATTATTTTCCTGAGTGCTGTGTTTTCTGTACAAATGGAATATTTAATTGTTTCATGCGGATTCTGATTTTGCACAGTCATTTATTAAGAAATGAAATCGACCTGAATAATTCTTGTTGAGTTGAAGAAAATGGTTGTTTTCTTATTTAAATAGTTAAAGGAATGAATTCTTCCCCTTTTTGCTGTTTGAATTCTGGAAGTAGCATTGGAGCTTTACTGTGCATATGAATTGGTCTTGTTGTAGGTAACAACAATGTGCAAATTATTATTATGAACTGTATGCGTTCATGGATATAGAAGGTCATATGAATAAGTGATTTTGTGATTGTATAACTGCTATTTGGTTAAGAATACAGTGAAAGAAGTATGGAATCTTCTAGTACAACAAGTACATAGTATACATCCTTATACTACTTGTTCTATGATGAATACGATGATTTACTAACCTGTTTTTGGTATTCGTATGAGCTTGATTTAAATGAAGTATTGATAAGGATGGTAAGTTCTTCCTTGTTTTCATTTAAAGTTGGTTATGAATGAAATTATTCTTGCTGTTGGAAAGTGAATTCCGAATGGATTTTGTAAGTTTCACTCTGAACTGTTATCTTGATTTATGTCTCGTTTGGATTCAATTTTTAGGACAGTCATGAGGAAAGAATAGGAATGTGGATGGATAACTTGGAAAATGATCCTTTCTTCTCTAATACAGTTGGAAATCTGTAATTGTTTAGGAACGAATTTTGCAATTGCTTGGGTATAAGCAACTATATTTATTGCTGTTTATTTTCTCGTCTGTACTTGATTGCTTGGAATCAAACGAGATGCATGAACTGAAAGGAAAGTAATTGGTTTACATTTCAGTTAGTTTTTACCCTTTTGCATTTATTACTAACGAAAGGAATGGAAAGGATAACAGTTAAGTTATAACAGCAGTATGTTACTTATATTCCTAGTTCTTACAAATGTTGTAATCTGGAACTGTTGGAGGAAATTGCGTCTTGCATGGTTATGTGGGAAATAGGACAGCAATTCTTTGGCTGATTGGGATTGTATTTTGATGGTTCAGTTGTTATGCTGTCCATTCTTTTTTATGCTTAATTCTTGATTGATGTTCATACTGTCGTTTCATAAAAGTAGGGTTCTTTGATTGAGACAGTTAAATGAAGCACCTCATTTTAATGACAAGTGCTTAATATGCTCATTTCATTGAACCGATCCGTGCAAGTAATTTTGCATATGGAATTTGATAGAATGAAGACATGGCTGTTTTCTGATGCTTCTTTTGATTGTCTGAAGATGAATTGTATTTTTTAGTTATTATTCCTCTACGAGGAATTGTGAAAAGAAGAAAGTACATTCTTCTATCTTTGAGTTGTAAAGATGTTTTATTTAAGCAAAGTCCAGTCAGTTGGATTGGCAGATGTATGGATTATGAAATGGATTGATGAATACAAGTGTGATATTTTAATAACTATATCAGTTTGATATTGTTGATTAATTTGGAAATATAATGTTATTTCTTGATTTGGATTTATTTAATTGTCCTTGGATTGATGTTAAAAAGGAATTGATATCTAATCTTACCTAAATGCAATTTTTAAGTTGAAATGTGCAATTAGTTCATACTTGGGTAAAGATGAATTTTTAATTGACATTAAAAAGGATTAGGAAGAATATGATTCCAAAACTGATAGGTATTCAGGATTAGCTTGGAAGCTAAGGAATATCAATTAACTTAGGAGCAGCTGAACTTCGTTTTCGGACTCCGTTAATAACCTCGTATGTTAAATTCAGAAAGAAAGGATATGGGATAAATATATCCAGGGGTAATGAACCTTAACTATGTAAGGTTAAGGAGAATAAATGAATACATTTATTGGGAATTAGACCTCGTTTAAATGACGTCTAATAAGCTGAAATTCTAAATTTAGTTACAGTTGTGAAAAACTTGGTAAAGTTTAATAGGTTAAACTTATCACGTCCGTCGGTAACGGGCTGCTTAATCCAATGATTAAGAAGAGAACCAAGTAGAGAAAATGCAACCCTTCGGTACGAAGGAGAAGATGTATAGCAAGCTAAAAGATGGATTTAGTCTCTCTTAGCTATATACAACTGTAATGGGAACGAGGATAAAGGATCAGCATGGTTGCTGAAAGTTGATCTTAAATATTAAGATCATATTCAAATCACTTGAGTAGGATGTGTACTCTCGATGGGAGGATTCCGTAGGACATTGACATACACCAGCTATAGCACGGCGTCTTCATGAAGATGGGGTCTTCATGACAACACAATGTTATAGCTGACATATTACAATGCCCTCTCGAATTAAATCATCAAGAATACATAGGCTGAATGTGAAGTTCTTGGCTAGGGATAGGAGTATGAACACGTATATGGAGTGACTCCGGAGGACTAAGGATAACTAGACACACGGAGTTGTGGGGAACGACACCGTATGTCTGCGTATCTTTAGTCACCATGAGTGCCTTCCTATATTCGTTCATATTGCTAGTTGGAAATTGGAAGTTTGAATCTGACCTTAAATTTAAAGGACTGGTAGGAACCAGGAAAGACCATTCTAGATAACAGGTGAAGTGAGGTGAAGGACGTATTCCATTGATGTGTATCACATCTAGGAATATGATCATACAAAGCATGTGAAAATATTTGGCCAAAGTATTGTAAGTGCTGGTTGCGTTGTCCTTATCACTTAATTTAAGATGCAGGATGTCAGATGAATATCAGTAACAGATATTCAGATAGGCTTCTTAAATGGATCACTTCGATAACCAGAAACGGTTAAGAGAACTTGTATATATAATATACTATGCATGAACGAACATGAAGGATCGGTAGTTTCCGAGTCATGAAATGAAAGATCGTTGAAACTCTGAGCCATGAAAATGGGAGATCGGCAGTTCTTCAAGTCCTTTACAACAACATATAGAATCTATTATAAGATTGAATGGCATTGAATGTGTGTTCCATATTGTAAATATGTGAACAGGGAACATTAGTTTTAAAAGGAAATTGTGTGTTCCAAACTGTATTATTTGGCAGAGAACAATTATTAAAACTTGAACGTGTGTTTGAATTATATAATTCATAACAGAGAACGTTATATATAAAAAAAAAATTCCCTTGTTCTAGTATCTTAAAATGGGGATGTTACATGAAATCTATTCATTTAAAGATGGGTTCTCTGGGTATCATCGGGTTAGGATTTCCCAGGAGGATCAAGAAAAAACTACTTTTACTACTGAATGGGGTAGCTTCACCTATACTGTGATGCCTTTTAGTTTGAAAAACTCGCCTGCTGTATTTTCACGCATAATTGTTCAAGCGTTTAAAGAATTTATTCACAACTTCTTACAGTTTTATTTAGATGATTAGACGATGTATGGACTGGTCAAAGATCATTGTGATAATTTGTGCTTAATGTTTGAAAGATGTAGATAGTTGAGTATCTCTTTGAAATTCAAGAAGTACATATTTTTTACACCATTTGGAATATTGTTAGGACACATAATCTGTAAGGAAGGGTTGTTAGTCGATTCAGCTAAGGTTGTAGTCATTATAGGCCTAAAAGAGCCTACCAGTCAGAGTGAGGTGGATGGATTCTTGGGTCACACAGGGTATTATAGAAAATTCATAAAGGGGTATGCTAAGGTTGTCGCACCTTTGGAGGAGTTACTGAAAGGAAAAGGTACATTCTACTGGGGAGAACCGCAATAGTGCGCATTCGAGACATTAAAATAGAAACTTACTACCACGCCTATTCTACATTTTCCTTCATGGGACCAACCATTTCATGTACATGTGGATGCCTCTGACATGTCCATTGGCACGGTGCTGGCTCAGCTTGGAGAAGGTATTATAGATCATCCTATCTATTTTGTTAGTAGAAAGTTGACTCCTGCCGAACAAAATTACACAACTACAGAGCATGAAGCTTTTTCAATGATCTATGTGCTACATAAATTCTGATAGTACATGCTAGCTACACCATTTTTCTTTTATACAGATCAAATGACATTGAAGTATTTGGTAAACAAGTCCATTTTATAGGGGCACATATGCAGATGGGTACTCTTATTTTAAGAATTTGATTTCATAGTTGTGGTAAAACCAAGAAAAAGTAATTCTGGACCAGACCATTTATCCAGCATATAGTCAGGAGAAGAAGCACATGAAATTGAAGATACCATGTCATATGCACAGTTATATAGGTTACAACGAGCACCATTGGAATTAGAGGACATTGTTGTCTTTCTATGAACAAGTATGGCACTAGAAGGAATGCAATCCTTAGAGAAGAAACAACTTTCCATATGCATGACACCCTATATGTTGATTAGCGGTGACCTGTAAAAATTAGATCAGGATGAAGTATTATGTTGTTGTGTACTAGAGCATGAGCGCACACATATTATGGAAGAAGCTCATGGTGGTATTGCAAGTGGCCACTATGTAGGTGATGCCACTGCATGTAAGATTCTACTCATTGGATTATGGTGGGAGACCTTGTATCAAGATTGTAAGGATTATTGCAAGGGGTGTGATCACTATCAGCGTCTTAGGAAACCGTGTCAACAAGATGAAATGCATCTAAGACCTATTACTAGTTTAGAAACATTTGAGAAACGGGATATAGATTTTGTGGGTTCTATTTCACTAGCGGCGTGATGGATTGGATCACACTATATCATAACTTGCACAGATTATCTGACAAGGTGAGAAGAAGTAATGTTCTACAAAGGATTGTACAACGGCTACAACAGCCAGGTTTCTATGGGAAAATATTATTACAAGGTATGGATGTCCTTTAATGTTTGACCAGTGATAGGGTCACACACTTTCTGAATGAGACAATCAGAATTTTATTGGATGAATTCATGATTGCACACCATAAGACTACACCATATCATCCTCAGGAAAATGGGACTACTGAGGCTTTCAACAAAATTTTGAGCCAGACATTGACAAAAATCTGTGATGTTGGAAGAAAGGATTGGGATGATAAAGTATCTGTAGTACTTTGGGCATATCGAACAACATATAAAAGGTTGAAAAAAGCCACACCATTTCAGTTAGTGTTTGGCGCATAAAGTAGTTCTTCCTATGGAATTCATGTTACCATATTTGCATATTGTGCATTCTGGAGGTCTAGCTGATGAGAAAGCATTAGAAGAACATATTGAAAAGTTAATTAAGATTGGATGAGATGACGCAAATAGCACGTTGGAGTCAAAAACAAGAAAAGGCCAGGCAGAAAGCATGGCATGACGGGCACATCAGGGATAAAAATCTTGAGATAGGACAGATGGTGCTCCTTTATGATTCTAAGTTTTTGCACCATCTAGGAAAACTCAAAGTACATTAGTTGGGGCCATATGTTATCACTTACATACTTGAAACATGTGCTTGCCAATTAGAGGCACTTGATGGAACACTGTTACCTGGTTACTTCAATGGGAGTAGGCTAAAGCCCTACTATAAATAAGTCTTCTTGTTGTTTGTAATAAGGCAGTGTTGCCATTTAGAATAGGTTTTCAATTCTATATTTCCTTAATGTATTTCCTTCTCTGTCACTATGCTTTGTCAATTTAGTTGGTGTTTTGTGTAATAAGCGCATTTATGCACCAGAAGCTAATTACTATTTGAAGAATTTTTATGCATAGAGGACTGCACATACCCTTAGTGTGGGGTGGTTATTGATATCCAGGTACAGGACTGTTGAAAATAAGTACACATGAAAGGAACAAACTGCTATGGGTGTTATTCAAAGTTAAAGAATTATTAGAAAAGAGATTGCTTCTAGTCAAGATGACCATATGTGGAGATAAATGATGGAATAGTATAACGCGAGGTATGCGGAGGCCATGAATACTACCAAGTGGAAGGCACAGTGGTGAGGTACTCGGGCGCATGGAGGCACACTGAAGAGAAGTCCATGGAAAGAAGGTAGGAAGGTGTGCTAGAAGGTTATAGCTTAGGCGCAAAGATGTACCATGTGGAAAGAACGAAAATGGTCAATTAATGAGAGGATTGTTGGTAGGTGGAGAAGCAATAAATGCACTAAATTTTTGAAAATATATATAAGGATGGGATGCGAGTTCATTTTTACCATTGCAATTGAGAGAATTTGAAAAGGGCTAAGTGCAAACGAGCCAAGAATCATGTTGAGGTGCGAAGAGTGTGAAACCAGATGTGGAGAGAAGATTTGTGCGCATGAGAAGCTTGCATTCCCATAGGTGAAGGGTTTGAGAAAAGTAGATGCATTACAAAAGAGCTAGGGCATGTGATTTCCACTAGGGCATGGAGATTTGAACTAGGGTTTCAACTTTCTCGATTACAGAGGGTAGAAAAGAGATATTTTTCAAATGGCACCGAAGAAAGCACCCGCAGCAGGAGTAAAAGGGAAGAAGAAGGTCGAAGTGGAAGAAGAAATTGCTCTCGAGAGTAATTTCTCAGAAATGCAGTATCTAGAGGGTGTGATTGTGGGACAAGAATGGGATTCCCACATCTATAAATGTAAAATCAGTGATTACAACCATCACACATCAGATAATAAGAAGGAACTAGATGTGTTGTTGAGCACAAAAATGAACAAGTGCACAACATAAGATATGCCAGTGTACGATGACGCTGGTGAGAAGTTACTAAAGCAGATTGGAGTCTACCAGTTGTACGAGCTGCCATACTTTTGAAAGTATGAACCATTGTATCGATGGTTGATGAGAAGAGTCCATGAGGACTTCTTCTACTTCACCAGACGGAGGGTTAGAATCACAGCTGCCTTGATTTCAACAGTGATAGGACTAAGGGCCTCAGGAGCAGATCTGGAGAGTGAATTAACAAATAAAGCAGCGATCCTAGAGACAAGGAAGGAGCTGGGGTATACCAAGGGTCCGTGCGGCATGGACATCGACAAATTGAAGAAGTACCCAGTAGTGCAGGCAGCTGCACATCTTGTAACAAAGTTGAATGACCAAGAAAGGTGGTCACAGGTGAATACAATGTGGCTGCACATTACAAGGAAAATGTCTCAAGGAGTGATCTACAATATCATGGATCACATAGCAAAGACAATCATTGAAGAAGTGCGTACAAGTGACAGAATTAGTTTTGGCACTATTTTATTGTCTTTGGTGTTTATGGAGATTGGAGTGCCCGATGGGCCAAAGGAGAAGATTTGGGAGTACCCCATGGAACACAAATCTCTGGTGGAAAGATTTAATAAATACTTATGTGAAGGGACCATGGGTGGGCCATTTAAATAGAGAGCGGAAATGTGGTATGATAGGTTCCACGCAGTGTTTGAAGAGGAGTGACTCATACCTAAGGAGTTACCTTCAGTAGTAGGGAAGGTAGTGCAATTTGTACAGTCTACCAACACTTTTGCATCACGCGGTTTGCCATGAAAGATGGGGCTTGGAGCCCATGGTGCAAATTACCATATGCCTTCACAACACGATATTTCCAGGCATCAGTTCATCGGTTTTCGGATGCGCGCCACCTAAGCTTCATCGCAGATAAGGTAGATTGTGACTACCACACTCTGAGAAAGACATATGTATATCTAGAATGGACTGCCTACATTGAGAGGCTTATCTTAGATATAATAAGCATGAAGCCAATAAGCTTGGTATTGGAGACATGTTGCAGCACTTGTGTACCTTCAACTCAAGCCCAAGCTGGAGAACAATAAGTATGTGGAGAATGAGTTCTCTCCCAGGGCCACCAAAAGGTAAGCATACAATGGAAAATGTTCCAGCACCTAAGCCCACAGAGACAATAGAAGTAGATGATGAAGAAGAGGAGCATGAAGATAGTGGTGGTTTGGAGCACAGAGGTAGGAGGTAGCCTACAGATAGGGTAGAAGCTGAGTGCGCGACTACTCCACCCCAGCCACAAGAGGGAGATGATGAGGACTTGGATGTAGTACAAGGAGAGCATTGTTTCAAAAGGGTATTCAGAAGAACCAGGACCCAAGGTGCTACTCCACAATCAGTGCGCAGATCACCTCGACTCTCTCCACAGAAGGATACAACTAAAAAGAGAAGAAGGAAGTTGAAGCTGAGTCAGGAGGTGGAAGAGTCTGAGGAGAGCACGTGCTTGAATCTCCTACACCTCCAGAGAACGTGGAAGAGCCAAAGGATGAAGAAATGAAGGATAGAGAAGAAGGAGAAATGGGGACATATGAGACAACACACGAGACTACTCAGGGCTTAGTAGAACAAACTCAAAATCTTGAAGCTCAAGTTCCTAAGGGGCCAAGATCGAAAAGAACAAGTGGAGAATATGTTGCATCATGGTCATGGGCTATGCTGAGGACACATAGGTAAAATTTTCCACACCCATTTTCAAAGCACAGTGACACCAAAGGAGTTGTATGGGTGGGAGCTGATGGATGAAGATATGGAAACCATGCACACAAGGAAGTAACTGTCATGGTCTATGCACACACACATGGATGAACCAGAATTTGATGTATGTGAAGAGTCATGTGTATCAAGGAGGTTGAAGAAGACACCTCAGGCCAGACACATAACAGTAAAGCCTACTATTATGTCAGATGAACAAGTGAGCAATGCTTTGGTGAAAGTCTCGACAGAGGTGGCATGATGAAATGTGGATAAGGATGCAACAATTAGGGCACTAAGAGAAGAGATCAAAAACTAAGGATGTAGAAATAACGTGCCTAAAGCAAGAAAAAGACTTGGCATAGAAGAAGAACACTATTTTCATCAGCATGGTAGAGGAAATTGGGGACAATATCATGAAAGAAAAGCCACACTTAGAGCCTAAGGTACCCAAAATGTTTCCTTCGGCAATGCATTATGTACAAACCTTGGTGGACTTGGTGCTTGAAGATGAACCTCTGCACATGCCAGAACCAAAGGATCCTGAGCAGGAAGCAGAGAGGAGAAAAGGCTTCGGTGATGAGGAAGATTGCATCATATGAGGCATTGCTCCAGAGCTTGCAGGAGGAACTGAAGAAATCAGATCAAGCGTTGAATATTTGTACAGCCCCAGAAGCCATTATAAGAACCAGGACCATTATAGAGGACAATGAAGTCCTAAAAGCCATGAAGGATGAGACCTTGGGCCATGTAGAATGATTAGCACTTGTCAAGAAGAAGTGTGAGGCCCTTACAACAACACAAGAACCACACAAGGAAAGGCTAGATGAGCTTGGGAAACTCATCGCACAAAATATGGACTTATTAGAAGGAAGAATGACTGCCATGTCCAACATTGTTTTGGTCTTGCAGAATGAGAAAGGAGAAATTGCAAAAGATGAGCTAGAGTCAATTGCAGTGGATATCCCAGAAAAGGAAGAGGCCACACTCAATGATTGGTAGACTTTAGAGGTGGAAATAAAAGAAGAATATCCAGAATTGATTCTTCTGGTTGAAGCAGAAGATGTTGCAGGGTAAAGTCATTCTTTTATTCATAAAAATTCTTTCTATTCTTCTATTCATATTCTTTGATTCATTTTTGGAGACAACCATTTTCGAGGTGACAATGCAATTAGTGTGGGGTAATGTTGGTCAGTCAAGATATGGAACTTAGTGGAAAACATACAGAAGGTTCACGCAGAAGAGCAGAGCACATTCAAAAGCATGGGAGGATCAGGAAGGAATCACGCACTGAGGACAGAGACAGATTCGGGACTTAGCCATTTTCACGATGATGAGCTATTTTTGGAGATAGCATGTTGAACACACAAACTAGTTAAAGACTTGTGCGACACACATTGGTTATTTTTGGAGGATCCACTACATAGTGGTTTGCATGGATACATGGATGAGAATAGATTTACTACTGACAGTTAACTAGAAGAAGTCTATTGTTAGCACACTTGCATGTGTGGCTATTATTGTAATGGTGTGTGGCTAATAATAGCATGCGACCTATTTTGGGATTAGATAAGCGGTGAAGGGAAAGTCCCCACCCTTATAAATATGTATTGGTCTGTGTAGTATGATATATATAGAGATATATATGTAAGAACTAAGTTATTGTGAGGTTATGCTGTCAAATATGATGTGCACATACACCATGGTATTAACTATTGTAATCAGCTTATGTGTTTATCATGTTTAATGTAATGGAGTGTTTTGGATAAATTAGAGTGTTTATTATGAGTATAATTGGATCTTGCATGCTTGATTTAATCATGGTTATTATTTAAGTTTGTTATTCTCTAGATCTAGATCTGAACATGCACTGTAGAATGATATATTAGTCATGGATCTGAATGCTTTAAGTCTTCATCATGCTAACATCCTGCAACAACAACCCTAAAGAGGGGCCTGGTACCTTTGCGCACTTCGAGTGAGCACTCAGTCTAGGCTGAGTGATGTGCCAACGCACCTGGGCTTTTACTGGTAAATTCTAGGTTTCACCCCCAACTCTAAAAATATGCCAAGTATGAATCTCCAATATCTCCTTTACAACTACAATATCTCCTTTTGACACTTACAATATGCTTCTCCCTTATCTTTGCATGTATCAACTAATGAATTAAGTTGTTTTCCATGCATGGTTACTTTCTCTTGGCATACTTACAGTTGTTCTTGCTTCAACAATCTTTCATGTACAAATTTATTTTCCTTCACACTAGTTACTTTCATTCACTACCATAAACGGGGGACAAATGTAGACACCAAAATCTATAAAAAAATCATTATTATATCACATTTTTATCATTTTTTTATGTACATGAGTTATGAAGCTTGAAACTAGACCTTAGTGGCATATCCTCTCCTTTTGTATTTCATTACTTGATTTGATTTTCCTTATGTGATTGTTTTACTCTTTTTCCATGATTTTGTGTCAAGTCATAGAGACATTTAGCCATGTTCTTTTGTATTCCTTTGTCATGTCGTGTTAGTCCAAAACCATATAACTTGGCTAGGAGTGTATACATGGTCCTACCCCTAGTTGTGCAGTTTATGACCCCTTTATCTTTCATTGGTTTTTATCTTGTGGGTTACTCCATTACTCTTTTTGGGTCCTTTATTATGTTTTACATTGGCCTTTCCCATCACTAAGATTTTAAATTCAATATGATGAAATCATGTATGTGTGTGTATAAGTCTAATGTTGGATTTTATTATCTAAAAATAACATTTCTATCTACCATCTACTAAGCTAAGGAAGCAAGAGATATATTTTCATACTCCATACATAGCATAGGAGGGCATAAATACAAGTTTTTCATCTTCACACAAGGGTTTCTACTGGTATGAAGTAACATAGCCTGTTATCAGTGTTGAGGCACAAGGGGAAATCTAGGTCAGGGGCTATTTGCATGCACATCAAAACAAGACACTGAGAGAACAACATTAAGTCTGAAATGTAGTGCAACAATCAATGACTCAAAAATGATGTTATCACCAAGGTCAATTATGACTCAAGTATTTGTATCTTTATTTTCAGATCTAATAATTACTTGCGTATGTTACATGATAGCTAGGGTTTTTTTATAGGTTCATGTGTGAAATCTATGGTTTCATGTGAAACTGAAGATATAAAAGAGTGAAAAACAACGACACACAACAACACTAAATTTTGTAGACTTCTATTATCCACATGGAAAAAACCATATAATTCAGTCTATTTATGATAATTGGTCCTGATAGCTTGGTACGGTTCTGCCCAAGGAGACTCCAAACCCCATGAAGTGGTTTTCTCAGTTTCTAAACTTTGTTCTTGTTCCATATCACTCATTGGCACATCCTGACAACCTTATGAGCACAATGAGTGCTTATTTCTATCTTTATTGTACTTCTAATTGCATATAGCTCAATGTTATTATAATTGTTAGTTGTGTATCCTTTATACCTAGTCTGAAATGTAAATCTAAATGTGTTTATAATATTTTTTGCTACATTACCAATTATGGACTTAATTAATTTAAATTAGGTTTAATACATTAAGATAGAGGAGATGAGAAATAAGATTATAGAGATTTTTGGTATTTTTAAAAAGGAATTACTAACTTCATTTTTTAATTACCAAGTTCATCTACTAGCCCACATAGTTGATGATATTGAGATGGTATATGTTTTTTGACATTGGGTAAAAGTTAGGATTTTGGAAGGATCATAATCCTTGTATAAAAAGATATAACAAGAGGATCCTTAAAAGAAGATGAGGAAAGAATCCAACTACATATGAAAAATCTCTTTGATAACACCGGTTGCTTCTATATCAGCCTCCGAGTTATAACGAGCTAAATTAACCATAATGTCAATGGAGAGTTTGATCTCCTCATAAGAATTATCAATTACATATTTCAGAATTTAAGTATAGTAATCCTTCCAGTTCTTGATAATAGTAAACACTCATTGAATCTTGTGAAGGATATGGTTGATAGCCCGAGTATAGGGATCATGTTCTTCATGTAGATTGATCCATCATGGTGAGCTAGATGAGGGAAAATTTGAAGTAGGTGATTGTTTATCCAAAGTTTTTGGAACATCAGGATCATCCAAGTCTGAGATGTCATAAGTTATCAGTTAAAAAATCAAGGGAATTAAGCCCCAACTCCAGCAGAACAGGAGGAGGAACATCCACATGAACTGAGATAGTATCATGAACTTGCACAAGGTCAAACAAAGGTGGGGAAGATAGGGCAGACAAAGACCGAAGAGGACATCAACAAGGAAGTGGAACATAAGGAATAAGAGGGGGGGAAATGAGACCAATGAAGATTGTAAATTCTCAAGAGGAGGTAGAGAGGGAGAAAGAGGAGGTGAAATAATCTCAAGGGAGTCATCAGAGATATAATAGATAAAATGACAGAGGCATGACTTGCAAGGTGTAAGAAATTAAGGGAGCTAGAGGATGCAACACCATGGGGTGCAATAGGAGTTGGACGTCGAGAGGGGAGGGAAGATAAATTTTGTTTTCCCTTAGGGGAAATAACTAGGTAGCAGGGAATGAGATAGACAGGGGAAAATTTGGTAAACAAAAGGTAGAGCAGACCCTGATGAAGAATAGGGCTTGTGCCTTTCCTTGTAAGGTAAATTGAATCAGCTAGAGAATTAAAGAGGAATTGGGGGAAGGTAACCTTTCTTCCATGATGGAAGTGGGAAAGAAGGAAAAAGTGAACTCCATGAATCACTTTGTAGTGGTCATCAATAGTAAATAAATGCATAATACAACACATTACCTTGTTCCAGGGATGTTTCAGAGCACTCCTCTCGAAGCCAGACTGATACTTTTGGATTTCGTCAGGATCTTCCACACAAGAAGCATTTTCATCAGCAAATGACCTCTTGATATAAGTAGCTCCATAGTTTGGAAGGCCCATGGCAAAGATAATGTTGGTTGCTGATATGGAGAATACTAAATCCCCCACTCTGAAATTTTTCCCCCATTCCCAAGAGGTGAGAATGCAACTATAAATCATGAGGGAGTGACCACACAGGACTCCATGAAACCAGAGACACCACCCATGACAAGGATATCCTGAATTTCCTTGTCTCCTTTAATGTCAATGCAATCATCTAGTTCAACGCACATGATTTTTATGCCCATAATTTCAAATCTAGAAGGAGGAGAGAGAATTGATGCAAAAAATTATCAGTGCGAGTTTGATTTAAAAATCTAAGGATAATTAAAGCTCACACGTTTCTAAAAAAGGAGTTTAGATATGAAGTGGGAGATGGATCAGCCTTGACATGTGCATACGTGAGATGAGTTAAAATAGAAATAACTCATAAAATAGGGTGGCTCATGTGGAGAAACGATGGATCTAGGGTGACATGGAAATTATTATTAGAGTGGATGAACCTCTAAGACCAAAACCACAAAAATGAGAGAAGATACAACACAACTTTAAAGAAAGGGACCCAAAATCTGATGAAGCAAGGGAGGGATATTTTTAAAGGATGAAGCATCCAAGAAGGCTTGCATCTCAACATACCATATGGGGTATCTAGCTTCTAAGGCTACATAATTTTTACAAGAGTGGATATATCTTCAAGAAAAGAGGAAAACCAGGAAGTGTGTCGAAAGCAATCAACACCTTTGTTAGCTAGAGCATCATCAAGAGTATTCCCTTCCTGATAAATGTGTTGAAAGGAGACTTCAGTGAAATTTTGCTTAATGGCTCTGACATCCTGAATGATGTTGCAAATGGTCTAGGAGGGGGAGACTAATATATTTCATAATTTTGATGATATTTAGGGAATCAATCTCAATAATGATCTTGGTAGATCCAATATTTCTAGCCAGATCCATACCTTTGAGGATGGTTAAAGCTTCCTCTATGTGGTTGTTTCTGAAACCCAGAGTTACAGAAAAAGTCACTATAAGATTGCCTTTAAAGTCTCTCAGGGCCCCACCAAAGCCCGAGGGGCCTCGATTCCCTCTTGAAGCACCATCCACATTTTATTTACACCACCCAAAAGGTGGAGTATTTCCCATTGATGTAACATCTCTTGTTGCATCAGACTAACATGGAAGTAGGCTCTGAGGAGAGATATTTTATGCCAATTTACATTGGAAGGAGATCTATCTTGGAGCTTCCTTTCTCTGCACTAGGAAGAATTGAGGTCTTCCTGAAATGAACTGATAATGGAGTTAGCAACAATGTCCTCTTTTTGAGAGGAATCTTGGAAGATGCACTTGTTTCATTCCTTCCATAAACCCCAGACAACATGGGGGAGAAGAGATTTCCAAGCCAAAGAGAGGCCCAAGTTCTGAAAGGGAGAGAACCATTATTCAAGAGTGTCTTTTATAGAACCCAGAAAATTCCATAGCATCCCAAAGGAGTTTAAGATGTAGGACCATATTCTAGAAGAGAAAGGACACTACACAAAAATATGGTAGAGTATTTGACATTTTTAAAAGAAAAAATTACATCTAGAAGGAAGGGAATGACCTCTTCATTGCAGATTCAAACCAGTAAGAATAACATCCTTCTAGACAAGCCAGTTGAACATACCAGTCTTGGGAGTAACATGGGCTGGCCAGAAGTTCTTGAGGGGGAATTCATCCATGATGGAAAAAATGGAGTTATACACCAAGTTAACAAAAAAGGAGCTAGAGGAAGTCCAAGGCCAGATCACAGTGTCAGAGGAAGGATATAAGCCAATATGCAGAGTAGAGAGGAGATGTTCCAAAGAATCAACTAAACATGGCTTGATTATTGTCACACCCTTGCCATTTAGCAAATACCATTGGGGTGGATAGGAATATTTTATCAATGTAATTAGTAATCGGAGGCCCACCAAGTGAATCAAATGTGGCATGATAGGGAACCAGATAGGGTCCTTGGAAAGTGGTTGATCCGAGATCCACTGGTCATTCCAAAAATCAATTTTATTTCCATCACCCATTCACCATTTAGCACCTTTACGTAAATAATATCCCTACAAGTGATGATATAAGTTCCAGATAGCCAATCCAAGGGGAAGTAGGTTATTCAAGAAAAGTTGTAGTCAAGTCTCAAGTACTTATCCCTTAAAAGAATTGCCCAGGGAGAACATGGGAACCTGTGGCCAAGGCCTAACCCATTTTTTTGAGTAGGGATTTATTCATATTATCAATTCTTATCATACCAAGGTCTCCCAATATTTTTGGATTGTCAACCGAGTCCCAAACAATTAGGTGGGTTCTCTTCTTCTCTTCGAGACCTGATCAAAGGAAATGTTTTTGGATCATTTCAATTTTTGAAGCAACAACTGAGGGGATTTTTAGGAGAGAGAGGAAGTAAATTGGCATACTTTGGAGGGCAGATTTGACAAGTTGGAGTTTTCCAACTTGGATTAAGAGATAACCCTTCCAGCCTATGAGTTTCCTTTGAAATCTGTCCAAGTATGGAATTCCATAACCCCTTGACCTGTTTACCTTTGAAGAGAGGGAGACCAAGATAGAGGAAGGTAAATCCACCACCCTGCATTCAAAGATATCCACAATCTTTCTCTGTCCTTCTAGGGGAGTGTTGAATAAGGAGATGCAACACTTAGCCAATTACCTTTTGACTAGAAGCTTCTTGATATGATTAAGGATGCACACATATAGTTCTAGCTTCCACAACATGAGGCAGATCTAAGGAGAATCATGTCATCAAAAAATTGATTATGAGTAGTAGTAGGAAGCTTGACAGTGATGAAAAGGCCAGAAATAGAGGAGGATGTCATAGCCACACTGAGAGCTCTATTGAGGGAGTCTGCCATAAGGATGAACAAGAAAGGGGAGAGGGGATCTCCTTGACGAAGCCCTCTCTTGCTCGGGAAGTAACCTTCCGGATAACCATTTACGAAAATGGAGAAATGGGGTGTGCAAATACAACAATGAACCCACCTTATCCATTTTTATTGAAGCCAAATTTCTTGAGAGCTTTGATAAGAAAGCTCCAGCTAACCCTGTTGAAAGCTTTCTACATATCAAGTTTAAGCACATAACCCGTTGAGTTGGTGAGGTGAGCAGAGTGGATAGCTTCATGGATGGTGATGATGCCACCTTGAATCAGCTGACCTTGGATGAAGCCATATTGTTGATCAGAGACCATCCTGGAGATGAAGGGTTTTAATCTATTAACCATCATTTTGGTGATGATTTTGTAAGAGGTATTACATAGACTTATAGGTCTAAAATAAAATAATATTTTTTTGCCTCAAGAAACTTTGGGGCGAGGGTGAAAAGGGTGGAGTTCCATTCTTTGAGAAGGACATATTTGATTTTGAATTATCTAAAAACCAAAAGAAGGTTTTGTTTAATAATATCCAAAAAGTGTTGAAAGAAAGCATAAGGAAAGCCATCATGGCCTAGGGATTTCTCCCCATTCATATCAAAAACAACTTTATTCATTTCCTCCGTATCAAAAGTGAGGGTGAGGGAGATATTTATCTCCGCAGTGACAGCCTCAGGAATAAAAGCCAACATTTCATCCATTTTTGCCAGGGAGCCATCTTCCACATAACCCATAAGAGTGCGGTCGAAGTGAGGTGACTTCCTCAATGATGTCCTTATCCTTGTTGATGACCATCCCATTTTCTTGAATCAACTCAGTAATCTTATTTCTAGTTTTGTGTTTTTGGGTAGTTAAGTGGAAGAAATTTGTGTTCCTATCTCCCTCTTTGAGCCAAAGGGCTCTAGATATTTTCCGTCATCAGGTAGTCTCTTCCTCTGATTGTGTTATGGAGATTAGCTAGAGAGTTTAATTCTACAGAGTGCAAATCTAGAAGTCTACCCTTGACTTCAATCTCTCTACCCACCTCTGATACTTCCTAGATGATATGGTTGTTTCTTTCCTTGATATTACCAAATGATGTTACTCTCCATCTCTTGAGTTGTATTTAAACCTCAAAAATATTCTTGGTGAAGAAACATAACATAGTAGAACCTTTAATCTATCCAGAGACCACCATTTAGTGATCAAAAATCATGAAGATCATGATTAACCAACCAAGCCAACTCAAAGGAAAGGGGGAAGGGTGCAATCTAAGGCTACCATCCTTGGCCACATTGAGGAGGGGAGAATGATCTAAGGACACTTTTGAGAGATATTGAAGGGATGTTTCTTTGAAGTGTGAGATGCATTCCCAATAGCCCATCATTATATCAAGTTTCATTTGTATATGATTTTTTCCCAACCTTTTGTTTGACCAAGTGAATTTGTTTCCATGAAGCTCCAAGTTGAAAGAGAGGCAGAATTGACGAAATTTTGGAGGGATTCCATGTTGCTCTCACTTGTAGGAAAGCCCCCAAATTTTTCATCATTGAACATGGGAGTATTGAAATCCCCCACAGTAAACCAAGGCAGAGATCCCCAATTTTTATTCATAGTCAAAATGTCTTGCCAAAATTTTTCTCTTTGCGGTTCAGAGTTAGGAGAGTAGATATTTAGGGAAATCCTGCCAAAATTTGACCCTATCTCTTGGAAGAAGACACCTAAAGAAGCTACATCAAAAAGGGTAGCTTTGAGCTAAATTTTGTCAATGTTATTATCAGTAGAAAAAAATCATGCATTTGGGTACATTTCTAGGTCCTAATCACATACTAGCATTCCTAAGATTCATAAGTGAGAAAACTAGTAATTGTCAACTATCTTTGGCATTTTTTCTTTGTTTCTAGTCTTCTTTATGGTCTTTCACACCCTACAACTCATTTGATAATTTATTGCTTTATCTTTTATACCTCTGGACACCAGTTCTCAGATAGAACACCAATGCCCATGTCCTTCTTGGCACCCCTGACCCTTTTCTATCTTATTCACTTTTTTGGCTCTCTTTTATATTTTTGGAATCTTATGTTCTTATGGGTCGACCTTCCAATTGTCAATTACGAAATTCAACCAAGGGTATCATATGAATACAAAAATATGTGAATAAAATACAATACCAAGCACTAAGCATTTATTATCATCACCTAAGGTTGCATCCAAAGACATTCTAAGAGCATTAAAGGCATTCATCTAGCTTCCATTCAAGGGACAAGGGACTGTATTTTTTGCATACACGCATAAGAAGGGGAAATTCATTTTTCCATCCACACATCTACTTATATTGGTACATCTAGCCATCGCTCATTATCACTTGTGCTTGCACAAGGGATTCCTAGGGCACAATTCTTACACACACACACACACACACACACACACACACACAAGAACTACATGGAGTCTAAGATTTAGTGTAACTCTCGGTTGCAAGTTCACTCAGTCGGGTGTTCGTTGGGGTCAAAAAAACTCCTAATATTACATATTTATATTATGGGATTTGATATAGTCTAAGGGGTTAGCACGTCATTATCTCTTTGTAAGTTACAGGTGAATTCGGCAATCATCTGTTGGTGTGTGGGATCCTATGTGTCCTCCACTCACATATGGAGGATCATCTCATATGGGTTAGGTTTAGGGTTTGCTTGTGTGTCATGCACTTGTTGTCTACTCAAAATTCCCCTCCCTAACAAGAGCAAATTTCGAAAATTTTGAGTCTAAGTGCTTTTCTCTGAGGTACCTAAGTCATAAAATTGAAGAAATCCAAGTATTGGGCCTTTCTCGCATGTATTTCGGGCCTGTCGGACATTTTTGTCCCGACTGTCCCAAGTTCCAAAGTGCAAGTTGTTCCCCGATCGGCCGAAATCCCCGAAATTGTCCTATCTTCGGGCCCGTCGGAAGTTTTTGTTCCAAGTGTCCCGAAACTTTTGTGCAAATCATTTCATTTTCGGCCGAACCGCCCGAACCGCGTACTTCGCGCCTTTTTGTCCCAAATATCCCAAAGTCAAAAGTACGAGCTTTCTCTTTTTCGGCCGAAGCTTCCTAGTCGCGTACTTCAAAATTCTTTGTCCCAAACTGAAAAATGCGCCCCGCTTCATTTTCGGCCGAACCGGTCAAACCGCGTACTCCGGAACTTTCTGTCCCAAAAGTCCCAAGTCCAAACGGGCCCGCTGTTCCAATTTCGGTCGAAATGCCCGAACCGCGTACCTCGCGCATTTTCGTCCCAATTGTTCCAAAAGCTTTTTGTGCATTCTCTCTCCATTTCGCCCGAGCCGCGTGTTTCGCGCATTCGCGTCTCACATGTCCCAAGCGTGCCTAGTGTCATCCATACTTAGACGCTTTTCAAATTGGTGGTTGCGTAATTAAATGCGCATTGAATTCTCTCCGCTCCCCAAACGGCTATATAATGAGCATTTCCCCTTTGCATTTTCCCACATCTTCCTTGTTATCCTTTGCTCAAACCCTTGCCGCTTGCCAACTTGCGCACGTTCCTCTGCTTCTGTAATTCCATTCCAAGTCTAGTTTGCAACCTTGTTCCCCTGAAACTATCAACATGAAGATCAAATTTCAAGGACAAGAACAGATTTCTCCACTCGAGTCTGCTGTAAGCAACATTGGAGATAGCGAGGCCCGACATCTCGATTTCAGCGATTTTTGGGCAAGGATGGAAGATGCAAATCCCTCACCGATGGCTCAGACAATTCATGACAGTGGTTTGGCGTACGCTGGAGGATTCCCAATTTCAGTACAGTGTGCTGATACAGTGCTTGCATGCGGAGCTCACTTCGACCCCGATTCGAGCGAATTGACAAACGTACACGGGGAGCTCATTGCCAAGCTGGACGCTGCCGCCATTGCTGCCGCTCTGAAGATCCCGGAATTGGACAATTCCATAGTTGTTTCCCAAGCCCAAGCGCAAGCCATGTTCGATCAAGACAGTGACAAGTACAGAGCACGAGTGGCGAAGTCCTGGCTAAAAAACCCTAGGAAGGGAGCTTCCCGCCTCACCAAAACCCTCATCCGAGCAGACTTCAACGAAGAACTGTCAGATTTCATAATACTGCTGGCTCGGGTCATGGGTTTGCCTTCCACCAGCGAGTTCCATTTCTGGATGTGCCCGCTCATCAGTATGGTGTGCGAGGGTACACAAAATATCAACTGGGCTGAGATCATCAGCATGAATCTGACGGAGCAGCTATCCAACGTGCTGCAAACAAAGAAGTTTTTCATGACTTCATATCTGATGTATACTCTGGCAGCATCAAGGCAATGGTTTGGATTCTCATATATAGACGCCCACAAAGGCAACCCAGTGTATGCCTATTGCCCGCAGTTTACCTTGGAGACCAGCAACCGCAATTTCAGAAGGGTTAATGATGCTTTCACTATGTACGTGGTCCGATTGCTCGAGGGTGACACCGCCAGGAGGTTTTCAGATGAAGCCATGAACTTGATATCACGGTATGGGGCCTACTTCATCCAATTCAGGAAATTCTCATACATCAGGCTTGCTGGTTATGAGAGTACTCCTCTGCGGCTTCCCATGTTCTGCAATGACAAGATGGCCTTGATCGAAATATGCAGGCAACTGGACAAGTTGCACAGAACTTGCAGAGACAAGAAGATTTCTGGCTTGCACTTTCCCATCTCTCTGGGAAATTACACATGTAAAACAGCCCTGGATGCCCAGAATATAGAAAGAACTTTGGTCCCTATCACCGTGCATTTCTTCAAGCCAAGAACCTGCTTTGACTTGAAGAAGTTTATTGAACAGAATATCAAGATAGCCTATCACCATGTGGCAGAGGCAGAAGACTACTGGGCTGACTGTGCAGACGACTTTGAGGCCAGAAGAAGGCATTATGGCAGGTTCTCCTTACAATTGATTCAAGAACTTGGTCTGTACCAAGTTCCTGAAGGTCTCGAAGATGATAATTCTGAGCTATACTCATATGAGTATGAAAATGTGATCAAGCACACCCCTCTGGAGGACCTGGATTGGAACAGAAAAGAGAAGGATGATTTGACTGAAATCCTTGCTCCTGTCTTAGTCAGGACTAAGGTTTGGTTCAATAAGAAGGTCCGAGAATTCAGGAGGCACTCGGGAGAATCCTCCTCCAAGGATGAATCGACACCAATAAGAGAAGCACCAGTTCCAAGGTCCGAAACACCAAAGAAAACCCCTCCTGCCTCAGCAGCTCAGGGACCTGTGGAATCTACTCCTTCTCCATCCACTCAGGTATATAAGAAGAAGCTCAAGGAAGTAAAGAAGGAACCGGTGGAAAGAGATCTTCAGGAGAAACAGGCAGAATTGCCTATCGGACCAGAGAACATCATCATCCTCAGTGAAAGTGAAGAAAGTGAGAGGCCAACTCCTACAAATGTTCCTGAGGACCCAACAGATAAAGACAAGGAGGTCCAGAGCACTGAACTTCCAGGTACTATTGATTCTTCTACTGCCATTGTCTCCAGTGCTCCTTCCACATCCCAGCTTGAGTCAACAGCTGCACAGACCCTGAGTGTCATGAGCTCCCTGTCTCTTGGTCCCCTTGCTTCGCCTGCAGATTCTTCTTCCTCTTTTGCATGGGTGCAACCCTTGGTTGACAAAAGGAAGAGAAAACCATCCTCCCAAAGCTTGGGACCAAATTTTGATGCTGTTGCAGCCATGTTGGGCACCACGCCTTCCCGTGCCAAGAAAGCAAGAACCACCTCCAGAATAGTATCTGATACTCGAGGTCAGCAATTCCTGGAGATTGCCAAGCCTGCAATGGACAAATCAGAACAGGACTTGCAAGTATCTGACTTGGAGCTACTGAGAATCCCAATGGGAGAATCTACCCCTGAAGGCGAGATTCATAACCTCCAGGAAACAGTCACAAGAGTTATTGGGAGAGTGGAAAAAGGACAGCAAACTATCGAACAGCTGGAAGAGCAAGCCCGAGTTCTTACAGGTTTCATCAAGTCTCTTCTATCTAAAGACAAAGTTTTGGATCCCACTCCCTTGACTGCTCTACCTCCTCCTGTAACTCTAAGCCAAGATGAAGTGCAGGGTATTAAAGATATGCACAAGTATTCTGTCTATGGCAGAGCTATCGAAGCCATGGTAGATGACATGCTTGTTGCCGGGCTAAACTTCATCGATGAAGCCTTTAAGCTACATGGAAAGGTAGATAATTTGCAACAGAAACTATCCTCTACCATTGGGGTTATGGATAAAGAGCTTAAACTCTGGGGTAGTTGCATTGTAGACCTTCGCCTCATGGGACAGACAGATGAGAATATCTTACTGGCAAATAAGATTTTCGATGATGCCAAAGACAATCTATCAAAATCTTGGGTCTACAGCGTAGAGTGGAAAATCAGAGTCCTGGAAGAAGCTGTAGGTGAAATGAAGAATAACTGGCAAAAGGGAGAAGCTTTCAAGACATTGGCAGCTGCAGCGTTCAAAGATATGCATTGTCATCTTCAGGATGAAAACTCTGGCATTCCCTTGTCCTTGCAAGAAATCAAAGCTCAGTTCAGAGCTTTTGTCAAAGATAATCTTTTCAAGGAAGGACTCCATCTCTAAGGACAAGATAAAGGAAATTTGTTCTCTTCAGTCTGCCATTGAAGAAGCAAACAAAGACTATCATACTCACGTCGAGTTTGATAAAGAGATGGAGAGATGCCTGGGATTTTGGACTCAGTCTGCAACCAACACGTCAGTCCCCCGTGGCAGAGATATAGCTGAGTCATTGAAGAAGTTCAGGCAGCGGATTCTGAAGACAGTGGGTCCCTCCCAGTAGCCGGCCACCTGTCTCCTTCTCCTTCCTTTCCTCTTCTTTCCTTTCTTTTCGTATTCTTTGTAATTAGTTAAGGTATTGCATTTGGCGGTACTTAACTATTCTTAGTTAAAAGAAACGGTTACAAAGAGTAACCGACTTGTAAGCTATATAATGGCCTTTCCACGCCATTTTGAAAGGAGGAAGAACTTGGAATTTTTACTGAAAGTGTAAATAGATCTTAAAGAAATCAATACAAAAGGGCTTTTCATTCTTTGTCTATCTGATTCTTGTCATATCTGTGTTTTCCTTTAATATTGTGAAGATCATTTTTGTTCTTAACTCGTTTTGTCTCTCTGATTGCATACTGTTCAGTTTTGCAAGTACAGCGATCTTGTACAACCAAGAAGGAACTTTGTGTCCTTGATTTATAAATCTGAAGGAGGTTATTTATGGAACTTTGTGTCTTAAATTTAATCTCATGCAAATGATCTTGTCTTAAATCCTTTGAAGCTTCGCATACACGAAGAATTATTCTGCTATCTATAATTCTGAATGTTGCTATTCTGCTCATCTTCTTATTCCTTTTCCTCAGTCCTTGTGTAACTGATAATCCTTGTGGAAAACACTTTCGTAATATCCAAGTTCGACCATACCATGACGTTCTGTATATTTGTAAATAGGTTTGTTTCAGAATAAGGGAACCTCTCCCATTAAAGAGGAGGGACTTTTCGTCCCCTGTCTGTTGCTCTCTAAAAAGTCCTATTTGACGACCAACAGTTTTTGGCGACTCCGCTGGGGAAAATCGCATTCCAGTACTGCAATTTTTGATCATCCTTTGATCTGGCGACTCCACGTTTCACTCGAGGGAGAAGGGCCCTTGGTATCGAAGATTCTCAGTTTCAGCTTTTGGAGCAACAGGGTTTTCCTTTCCCTTCAAATAGAAGAACTCGTTCGACGAGCACTCCGCCTGTTCGAGATAGAAGTCCTACACAGCCAGCTAGCCCTAATCTGCGAGCTCTGATCCTTGCTGGTGTTAAAGTTCCCCTTCAAGCCGTATTCCCGAGAAGAATGGCACAATTACCATGGGGTCAACGTGTCGGACCTCTGGCTCTTGCGCACCCTTTGCATGAGTTACCTCGAGGTAACCGAAAGAACTTCCCAAAATTTAAAGGAGATGGCAAAATTCACCCTGATGAACATATTGCAGCATTCATAGTTGCATGTGGGGTCTTGGGGGTTGAACATGAAGACGTCTCAGTAAGACTGTTCGTTGAGACGTTACAGGATAATGCTGCTGACTGGTTCTATCACCTTCCGGCTGGTGCCATCACCGACTGGACTACCATGAGAACTCAGTTCGAAAACCGTTTTAAGCCGGCAGAAGATGTGCATGCCCTGCTTGCCCAGATTTCTCAGATAAAGAAAGATCCATCAGAACCCATGAGAGAATTCGTGGCTCGGTTCAACAGATTGATCAACAAGATTCCTGCAAATACTCGACCGGTTGATCAAATTCAAAAATGTTTCTTTTTGAATGCCCAAACGCCTAAAGTCAGTTATGCTCTAAGAAGGGCTAATCTTGGAACGCTAGTTCTGGATCAAGAACTGGCTGTTAGTATCGAGGACGACCTGATCATGTCAGGGAAGTTGAAAAGAGATCCTCTTAAATCGAAATTTGCTGCTTCTTCCTCTTCCACCTCTGGACCCAATTCTGATCCATTAGTCCAGAAACTTGCAAATGATCTAGTGGCTATAAAGAAACAATTAGCCCAGCATGCACCATATGCAGATGTTCCGAAGAAGAAATTTTCAACCCAGAAACCGTCTGCCAGCCCCCCCACACCAGACTAGCACTTGAAGGACCTCCTGTCAAAGTTCCGGTGAATGCAACTTGTGAGGTTGAAGAACCAGAAGATGATAACGAAGTTTGTGAGGAGTTCCTGGAGCAATTCGATGATGAGGCAGAAGAACCCGAGGGATCTCGAGTCAATTTCTTTACCACTGAAGGCATTGATGATGCGGATGACTACGATGAAGTGGTAGCAGATATGAACAGTGAGTCCTTCGCTGTCATGACTCGGGAACAGACACATCAGAGGGAAAAGGTGACGCAACCCCTGAAGAAGTCTAAAGAGCAGCCTGCGACTATTCCTGTAATTGCCAGAAGAGGATCTCCTATTCCTACCTCATCTACACCAAAGGTAAGTACTGCCAATCCTGCCCCCAAAGTTGCTTCTTCTTCTTTTTCTCCTAGGGTTGATAAGCCTAAGATTCCAAATGATGATGGACCATCCACCTCTGGATCCTTTGACATTGTAGATCATCTAAAAAGGACCAAAGTTCAAATTTCAGAAGCTGAATACTACCAAACCCATCCTAAAGCTTTTGCCAAGATGATCCAATTTGTTAATTCCCATTCCAAGACCACCTCTAAAGGCCTTTTGCCCACACCTCCTTCTATACCACAGCCTAGTCTGGTAGCTGCTGTCACCTCGCCTGGAGACAAAATCAAGCCTTTTTATGTTACCCTCCTTATAGCGGGCCATAGGCTTAGTAACTGTGTCATAGATTCCGGAGCCTCTGATAATGTGATGCCCGCCAAAGTAGCTCATGCTTTAGGTCTGACCCTTACTCGTACTTATGGATCCTGCTACTCCATGGAAAGTAAGGAAGTGCCTTTAGTTGGAAGGATTAAAGATGCACAAGTGGCTTTTGCTGCTTTACCTGAAAAGAAAGTCTTGGCTACCATACTAGTAGCTGACATTCCTCCTTCCTATGGAATGTTGCTAAGCAGAAACTTCTGTAAAGATGTGGGTGGAGAGATTCAAATGGATTGGTCGCACGCCCTCATACCTGTCAATGGACAAATGAAGAAGCTACTACCTGAGAAGCAGTCCGAGTACATTGTGCAGAAGACGGATGATCCCAAGGCGCAAATACTCTATGAGGACAGAGGCCATGGTAATTACATGATTTTGTCCCCTGATGAAGTCCGACCCTGCAAAATATCACCTAAAGATCCTAATGGTGTCTGGATTTTAGAATTCGATGGCAGTTGTTCCTCGGCTGGCTCTGGAGCTGGTGTTCTGCTAATATCACCTGAAGGCTGCCTGCACCCCTTTTCATTTAAATTGCAGTTCGAGAACACTAACAACACAGCAGAGTATGAGGCTCTCATCCTTGGACTGCAAGTGGCCAAAGAACGAGGTGTTAAGAATCTTTTGGCTCGTGGTGATGCAGAGCTGATTGTGAAGCAAGTCAGAAGCCTGTTTCAGGTAAAGAACGGGAGGCTGAAGCATTATCGGAACCAAGTTTGGGATTCAATTGAATTCCTTGATGCCTTCTCCATTGAAGCGATGCCTAGAGAAAAGAACAGCAGAGCTGATTCACTGGCTGTCTCAGGGTCACTGTTGATTCCTCATCCTGAATTCTCTCAGGATAAGTTCACCATTGAAATGGTCCACCGACCTAGTGTCCCTGACAATACTAGTAACTGGCAAGTCTTCAACGACGACCAGCATTTGCTTTCCTTCCTGGAGCTCAAGGGCAATTTTGAACAACTGTATTTCGAAGGAAGTGACAACCTGCCTCGTGAGAGCGTGTCTTCTGACCAAGCCGTCACCCAAGGAGAAGAAACTGATCAGGAAGGGTGCATTAAGCTCAAAGGAAATAAGATTCCCAAAGGTTTGGTGAGTTTGGAGGAGTTGTTTGATAAACATGACAGATACGTGAGGTCTAAAGCTACCACTGGACCTCAGCAATCAGCTGAGTATGATAAGATTGATATTGGGAGTTCTGATGGCCCGAAGCTGGTAAATATCGGGAAGTGTTGCACATCAGATGAAAGGAGAAGAGCAATTGACCTTCTAAGGAAATATAAGGATGTGCTTGCTTATTCTTATGAAGATCTAAAAGCCTTCAAGCCAAAAGAAATGCAACACTCTATCCCTCTCAAGCCAGGAATCAAGCCTTTCAAGCAGAAGCAGAGGCAGTACAACCCAAAGATAGCTGACACCATATTTCAGGAGATTCAGAAACTGCTGAAGGCTAAGATCATCTTTCCCATTCACCATTCGACTTGGATTGCAAACATTGTACCTGTTAGGAAGAAGAATGGTGAGATCCGCATCTGTGTTGATTTCAGGAACCTGAATCAGGCCTCTCTGAAAGATAACTACCCTCTGCCTATGATGGATCAGATTTTGCAAGCGGTAACAGGCTCTGAGATGTTATCTATGCTTGATGGTTTTTCTGGATACAATCAGGTAGAGGTTGATACTGCTGATCAACATAAGACAGCCTTCACAACTCCTTGGGGTACCTTCGCCTACAAGAGAATGCCTTTTGGGCTGATTAATGCCGGTGCCACTTTCCAGAGAGCTATGGATCTGGCTTTTGGGAGCTTGAAAGGGAAATGTATTGTCATATACCTTGATGATCTGACAGTGTTTTCAAAGACAAGAGCAGATCATTTCGATCACCTGGAAACAGTTCTGCAGAGATGTAGAGAGCATGGAATCTCCCTGAACCCTAAAAAATCTGTCTTTTGTGTTACGGAGGGAAAGCTATTTAGGACACATTGTCTCAAAGGACGGCATCAAAATTGATCCTGAACGAGTTCAAGCCATCCAACAGATTCCTCTCCCTACTAGTAAAAAAGGGCGTACATTCCTTTTTCGGTAAGATCAATTTTCTAAGAAGATTCATTCCTGATTTTGCTGAATTAACTTTGGATATTTCTCAGATGATGAAAGGAAAGCAAGCATTTGGTTGGTCTTCTGAAGGAAAGGAATCCTTTGAGGGTATCAAGAAAGCTATTGCTAAAACTCCAGTTTTGGCCTGCCCTGATTTCAGCAAGGATTTCATTATCTATTGCTACGCTACAGATAGTACTCTGGCTGCTGTCTTAACCCAAGAAGATTCTGATAAACATGAGCTACCCATTGCCTTCATGAGCTATATCCTGAAGAACCATGAGCTAAAGTACACCATGATGGAGAAGCATGCCTTTGCGGTAGTCAAAGCTGTCAAGCAGTTCCGTTTCTATATCCTCAACTCTCACTCTACGGTGCTGGTCCCAGATACGACTGTAAAGTCAATTCTTACGCAACAAGAATTTGGATCCAAGAGGGGAAACTGGGTGGCTAAGGTCCAGGAGTATGACCTTGATATCAAGCCAACCAAGCTGGTTCGGGGAAAAGGTCTTTGCGAGCTCATTGCTGAAGGAGCCCAACATGAGTTGCTGGAAGAGAAAGTTGACATCCCTACTGTTCTATTCCTTAGTTCAGTCGATGAATGGTATGCTGACATCGCCTATTTTCTTACCTATGGGGAATGCCCCTCTCATTTAACTGCCAAAGAAAAGAGGACTGTTAAATTGAGATCAGCGCAATATGTACTGTGGGAGAATGCTTTGTTCAAGCGTGGCCTAGATGGGAGATTCCTGAAGTGTGTTGATAAGGAACAACAGAGAAAGTTGCTCTCAGCTTTTCATGATCAAGCATGTGGAGGGCACTATTCATCAACAGTCACAGCTCACAAGATACTCCGGGGAGGATATTACTGGCCTTCCTTGTTCAGAGATACGTCCAAGTGGGTAGATAAATGCGAGGCCTGTCAGACCTTTGTGGGAAGACCCAAGCTGGCCGCTTTGCCTCTCAAGCCAGTTGTGATTGAGGAACCATTCCAGCAATGGGGTCTAGACTTCATTGGTACACTGAATCCCGCTTCTAGTGCGGGCCACACGCATGTGCTAACTGCTACTGACTACTTCACCAAATGGGTGGAGGCTATTCCAGTCAAGAACACCACTTCTGAAGTAGTATGCAACTTCATCAAAGAGAACATCTTGGTTAGGTATGGTGTACCCAACAAGATTGTAACAGATAATGCTTCGAACTTCTCCTCAAATGAGATAATGGATTTCTGCTATGGGTATGGCATCTCTCTAGCTCATTCTTCAGATTATTATCCCCAGGGGAATGGACAAGCAGAATCTACCAACAAAAATCTGGTGACTATCATAAGGAAGTTGGTCAATGAGTCTCAGCGAAACTGGCATAAGAAGCTTTATGATGCTCTTTGGGCAGACAGGATCACACCTAAAAGAGCCATTGGAATGTCCCCATTTCAAGTAGTGTATGGAATAGAGGCTCAATTGCCAGTGACAGTGGAACTGCCAGCCTTGCACCTGATGAAGGCCATTGAAGACACTAGTTTCAGTGATGCTCTGGACAAAAGGATCATGTACCTGCACAAACTGAACGAGGATAGATTGGAGGTTGCTGACAGAATATCTGCCCACCAGCAGAAGGTGAAGGTTCTGTTCGATAAGAAAGCTAGGTCCAGAGAGTTCCAAGTTGGTGATACCGTGCTGTTATGGGACAAAAGACATGAACCTCGTGGCAGCCATGGAAAATTTGATTCTCTGTGGCTTGGACCTTTCAAGATAAGACACTTTGCTGGTAAGGACTCTTTCTATCTTAATTACATGGATGGTTCTCCCCTCCCACTTCCTTATAGTGGGCAGTATTTGAAGTTGTTCAGATCCTAGGTGACTAGGGAGTCCCTTTGTATATTATGTACAGTGTTTTGCTTTTCCTGCTTTCGGTGTGTTTCCCTTCTGTTGTGTGTGTTGCCCTCTGTATTGGTTTGTTTTTGACTCCGTTGCCCAATGGATAAGGCACTGGTCTGCTTCACCGAGTTATCTAAGTTCTTGCCTTGTCTCATTCTATGAATTTACACCAAGTCATCCCCAGAAGGAGCCAGCTGTTGTCTACTCAAAATTCCCCTCCCTAACAAGAGCAAATTTCGAAAATTTTGAGTCCAAGTGCTTTTCTCTGAGGTACCTAAGTCATAAAATTGAAGAAATCCAAGTATTGGGCCTTTCTCGCATGTATTTCGGGCCTGTCGGACATTTTTGTCCCGACTGTCCCAAGTTCCAAAGTGCAAGTTGTTCCCCGATCGGCCGAAATCCCTGAAATTGTCCTATCTTCGGGCCCGTCGGAAGTTTTTGTTCCAAGTGTCCCGAAACTTTTGTGTAAATCATTTCATCTTCGGCCAAACCCGCCCGAACTGCGTACTTCGCGCCTTTTTGTCCCAAATTGTTCCCAAAGGTCAAAAGTATCGAGCTTTCTCTTTTTCGGCCGAAGCTTCCTAGTCGCGTACTTCAAAATTCTTTGTCCCAAGCTGAAAAATGCGCCCCGCTTCATTTTCAGCCGAACCGCCCGAAACCGTGTACTCCGGAACTTTGTGTCCCAAAAGTCCCAAGTCCAAACGGGCCCGCTGTTCCAATTTCAGTCGAAATGTCCGAACCGCGTACCTCGCGCATTTTCGTCCCAATCGTTCCAAAAGGCTTTTTGTGCATTCTCTCTCCACTTTCGCCCGAGCCGCGTGTTTCGCGCATTCGCGTCTCACTTGTCCCAAGCGTGCCTAGTGTCATCCATACTTAGACGCTTTTCAAATTGGTGGTTGCGTAATTAAATGCGCATTGAATTCTCTCCGCTCCCCAAACGGCTATATAATGAGCATTTCCCCTTTGCATTTTCCCACATCTTCCTTGTTATCCTTTGCTCAAACCCTTGCCGCTTGCCAACTTGCGCACGTTCCTCTGCTTCTGTAATTCCATTCCAAGTCTAGTTTGCAACCTTGTTCCCCTGAAACTATCAACATGAAGATCAAATTTCAAGGACAAGAACAGATTTCTCCACTCGAGTCTGCTGTAAGCAACATTGGAGATAGCGAGGCCCGACATCTCGATTTCAGCGATTTTTGGGCAAGGATGGAAGATGTAAATCCCTCACCGATGGCTCAGACAATTCATGACAGTGGTTTGGCGTACGCTGGAGGATTCCCAATTTCAGTACAGTGTGCTGATACAGTGCTTGCATGCGGAGCTCACTTCAACCCCGATTCAAGCGAATTGACAAACGTACACGGGGAGCTCATTGCCAAGCTGGACGCTGCCGCCATTGCTGCCGCTCTGAAGATCCCGGAATTGGAAAATTCCATAGTTGTTTCCCAAGCCCAAGCGCAAGCCATGTTCGATCAAGACAGTGACAAGTACAAGGAGCACGAGTGGCGAAGTCCTGGCTAAAAAACCCTAGGAAGGGAGCTTCCCCCGCCTCACCAAAACCCTCATCCGAGCAGACTTCAACGAAGAACTGTCAGATTTCATAATACTGCTGGCTCGGGTCATGGGTTTGCCTTCCACCAGCGAGTTCCATTTCTGGATGTGCCCGCTCATCAGTATGGTGTGCGAGGGTACACAAAATATCAACTGGGTTGAGATCATCAGCATGAATCTGACGGAGCAGCTATCCAACGTGCTGCAAACAAAGAAGTTTTTCATGACTTCATATCTGATGTATACTCTGGCAGCATCAAGGCAATGGTTTGGATTCTCATATATAGACGCCCACAAGGGCAACCCAGTGTATGCCTATTGCCCGCAGTTTACCTTGGAGACCAGCAACCGCAATTTCAGAAGGGTTAATGATGCTTTCACTATGTACGTGGTCCGATTGCTCGAGGGTGACACCGCCAGGAGGTTTTCAGATGAAGCCATGAACTTGATATCACGGTATGGGGCCTACTTCATCCAATTCAGGAAATTCTCATACATCAGGCTTGCTGGTTATGAGAGTACTCCTTTGCGGCTTCCCATGTTCTGCAATGACAAGATGGCCTTGATCGAAATATGCAGGCAACTGGACAAGTTGCACAGAACTTGCAGAGACAAGAAGATTTCTGGCTTACACTTTCCCATCTCTCTGGGAAATTACACATGTAAAACAGCCCTGGATGCCCAGAATATAGAAAGAACTTTGGTCCCTATCACCGTGCATTTCTTCAAGCCAAGAACCTGCTTTGACTTGAAGAAGTTTATTGAACAGAATATCAAGATAGCCTATCACCATGTGGCAGAGGCAGAAGACTACTGGGCTGACTGTGCAGACGACTTTGAGGCCAGAAGAAGGCATTATGGCAGGTTCTCCTTACAATTGATTCAAGAACTTGGTCTGTACCAAGTTCCTGAAGGTCTCGAAGATGATAATTCTGAGCTATACTCATATGAGTATGAAAATGTGATCAAGCACACCCCTCTGGAGGACCTGGATTGGAACAGAAAAGAGAAGGATGATTTGACTGAAATCCTTGCTCCTGTCTTAGTCAGGACTAAGGTTTGGTTCAATAAGAAAGTCCGAGAATTCAGGAGGCACTCGGGAGAATCCTCCTCCAAGGATGAATCGACACCAATAAGAGAAGCACCAGTTCCAAGGTCCGAAACACCAAAGAAAACCCCTCCTGCCTCAGCAGCTCAGGGACCTGTGGAATCTACTCCTTCTCCATCCACTCAGGTATATAAGAAGAAGCTCAAGGAAGTAAAGAAGGAACCAGTGGAAAGAGATCTTCAGGAGAAACAGGCAGAATTGCCTATCGGACCAGAGAACATCATCATCCTCAGTGAAAGTGAAGAAAGTGAGAGGCCAACTCCTACAAATGTTCCTGAGGACCCAACAGATAAAGACAAGGAGGTCCAGAGCACTGAACTTCCAGGTACTATTGATTCTTCTACTGCCATTGTCTCCAGTGCTCCTTCCACATCCCAGCTTGAGTCAACAGCTGCACAGACCCTGAGTGTCATGAGCTCCCTGTCTCTTGGTCCCCTTGCTTCACCTGCAGATTCTTCTTCCTCTTTTGCATGGGTGCAACCCTTGGTTGACAAAAGGAAGAGAAAACCATCCTCCCAAAACTTGGGACCAAATTTTGATGCTGTTGCAGCCATGTTGGGCACCACGCCTTCCCGTGCCAAGAAAGCAAGAACCACCTCCAGAATAGTATCTGATACTCGAGGTCAGCAATTCCTGGAGATTGCCAAACCTGCAATGGACAAATCAGAACAGGACTTGCAAGTATCTGACTTGGAGCTACTGAGAATCCCAATGGGAGAATCTACCCCTGAAGGCGAGATTCATAACCTCCAGGAAACAGTCACAAGAGTTATTGGGAGAGTGGAAAAAGGACAGCAAACTATCGAACAGCTGGAAGAGCAAGCCCGAGTTCTTACAGGTTTCATCAAGTCTCTTCTATCTAAAGACAAAGTTTTGGATCCCACTCCCTTGACTGCTCTACCTCCTCCTGTAACTCTAAGCCAAGATGAAGTGCAGGGTATTAAAGATATGCACAAGTATTCTGTCTATGGTAGAGCTATTGAAGCCATGGTAGATGACATGCTTGTTGCCGGGCTAAACTTCATCGATGAAGCCTTTAAGCTACATGGAAAGGTAGATAATTTGCAACAGAAACTGTCCTCTACCATTGGGGTTATGGACAAAGAGCTTAAACTCTGGGGCAGTTGTATTGTAGACCTTCGCCTCATGGGACAGACAGATGAGAAAATTTTAATTGGCAAATAAGGTTTTTTGATGATGCAAAGGATAATCTGTCAAAGTCCTGGGTTTACAGCGTGGAGTGGAAGATCAAGTCTTGGAGGAGGCTTTGGGAGAGAATGAAGAATAGCTGGCAGAAGGGTGAAGCTTTCAAGACACTGGTTGTATCTGCTTTCAAAGACATACACTGTCATCTTCAGGATGAAAACTTCTGGTGTGCCTTTCCTGCAAGAAATCAAATCTCAATTCAGAGCTTTTGTCAAAGATCATCTCTATTCAAGGAAAGCTCCATCTCCAAAGAGAAAATGAAGGAGATTTGCTCTCTTCAATCTGCCATTGAAGAATCAAATAAAGACTATCATACTCATGTCGAGTTTGATAAGGAAATGGAGAAGTGCCTTGGATTTTGGGACTTAGTCTACAGCCAACACGTCAGTCCCCCACATGGTAGAGACACATAGCCGAGGCATTGAAGAGATTCAGGCAGCGAATTTCAAAAGTCAGTGGGGTCCCTCCCATTCATAACCACCTGTCTTCTTCTCCTTGTTCTTCTTCTCTTCTTTTCTAATTCTTTTTCTCGGATTCATTGTAATTAGTTGAGGTATTGCGATTGGCAATCCTTAACTAATCTTTTTTAAAGTTAAAAGAAGTAGTTACAAAGAGGTAACTGATTTGTAAGCTATATAATGGCCTCTCCATGCCATTTTTGAAGGAGGAAGAACTTGGTTATTTTTTTCTGAAAGTGTAAATAGATCATAAATTAATCAATACAGAAGGGCTTTCCATTCTTTTTCTATCTGATCTCTGTTATTCCCAGCTGTCATTTAATTTTGTGAAGATCATTTATCTGTGTTATGTTAAGAAAACTTTTTGTTCTTGGCAGATTTGTTATTTATAGAACTTTGTGTCTTTAAATTCCATTTATTTTATACTATTTATACGATACGAATGATCTTGTTTCAATTCACTGTAACTTCGCATACATAAAGAATTACTCTGTTATCTATAATTCTGCATGTTGCCTTTCTACTCATTCTCGTATTCTCATTCCTCAGTCCTTTTGTAATTGATGATCTTTATATAAAACACTTTCGTAATATCCAAGTTCAACCAGAAAATCATGTTTTGTATATTTGTAAATAGGTTCGTTTCTGAATAAGGGAACCTCTCCCATTAAAGGGGAGGGACTTCTTGTCCCCTGACTGTTGCTCTTCGTAAAGTCCTATTTGACGACCAACAAGTTTTAGAAGCAACATCAAGACTATGTAACGGTGGTGGAATTTGAAATGTGTCTTGATTATTAGTAGAAGGATCAATTTCTTTGACAAAATGAATTGGAAATGGAAGTGGAGTGGGATAAAGAGAAAGGTTGAATGGTGGTAGATTTGGTGGTATTAATGATGATGGAGAAAACTTGATAAGAAAAGAAGGTTGATTTAATTTGAGAGAAGGTTGCATACTTTTACTTGGTAATGTTGTAGATGTATTGAGAGGAGGAGGTGCTATATTGATTTTAAAATCGGTTGCTTATGCATTGCTTGAATTTTTGTAGAATGACCATTAGAAGTGATGTCGTGGTGCTCATTAGACATAGACGAATCATGTTTACGAACCCATTGAGATGTAGCATTCGTAGATGGGCATGCAAACAAAATGTTGTGTAATGAATGAGATAAATCCCTACAGCTCAAGATGTTTTATTCTTCATTGTAAAGTGTAGCAATCATTTTCATTATGTCCATCGATTCGATGATAATTACAATATGGATGAACTTGATATTTTGCTAGCCGATAAGGAGGATAGTAATGAGTACATGGTAAAGTGATCAATTGATTATTAAGGAGATTAGTAAGAATGTCATGTTGCTTAATATTGTGATAAAATGTGAGAGGCTCTGGTAATGGTATGACTTAAGGCTCAATGATATGAGCACATATATTAGATATAGATTGAAGATGATATGTAGAAGGAGAACAAACATGATCCTGAGAAGATGTCCTTAAGATGTTATATTTCAGATTTGAGAGATGTAATCATGGATTCCATAGCCTAAAATTTTTTTTGAAATAAAAATGCAAGGCTTGAATTGACTCCAACATGGGTTGATTAGATGGAAGATCACGAAGACTATGGTCGTCAAATAGGCAATGTAAAATAGCACTTACTTAATGTGGTAGTGTATTGCTAGGGAGATACATACTGTCTAGGGGTTTGTTTAGAACAACTTGGCAATTAGGATGCATTTGAATTGAATCATACAAAGAAATTTGTGGAATTTTAGGATCCATGATAGAGAAAATGATATGCCAAAGAAGGATCTGAAATACAGATAATGAGTGGGGTTCACCAAAATAATTATGCTAAATTTTAAAATAATAATAGCCTAGTCTAATGCAATTTTTCAGTAAATAATGAATAAATAAATAAAGGAAATAACCCAAGACAACTAAGAAATGAAATTTAAAAATCCTGATGTGAAAAGAGGGTTAGGAGAGCCTTATTTGATTCAAAGATGACGCGTTGAATTGTGTCGCAGTGAAGACCGAATGAACAAGAATGGGAGACCATTACAGAGGAGCCTGAGAAAATGTTAATCTGAGTGATTTGGCTAGACTGGGGGTACCTTGGAGAAGGGATTGGGGGCGCCTGGTATGTGAAAATGTGTCGTGATCTGTGTAAACCTTTGGTTCTAACAGGGTCGGTAGAGCTTCGCACTTGTTCTCTTGTTGTCATGTGTATGTCGCTGAACTTTGTCAGATGTCACTATAAATATAGAATGAAAGAATCACCTGTAAAAACTCTAAATAAAGAATCAAACCCCTAAAAAAGAAAGATGCATATGAAGGGGTTAGATTGTCCTCATCCACCACAGTGGTGGACTTACAACTGAGTGTTTCACTACATATTAGACCTAATCTAAATCTCTATGTGTGTGTGCAAAATTATGCCATAGGTTGCTCTTGTGCGTGTCGCACTTTGAAGTAGTGATCAAGTAGATAGATGTAGAAAGTAAATAATTGTGTGTGGAATAAAATAAACTCCCCTCCTATGAAGTGTGATGTAGAATAACCAGCCTGTGTCCCTTGTGATGGAGCTAGATGGATGAAAATGGAGCTCTAGATGCCTTTTATGGATGCAACCTTAGGTGGTGATAGTTATTTCTTAGATCTTTGTCCCTTATAATGATCACATAAATTTATATTCATAATATTCCTTCACTTGAAATTTGTAATTAACCCTAAAAAAGGTTGACTAACAAAAAGATAAGATGCTCAAATGGTTAGAAAGGAACCAAAAATTGAGAGTAAAGTGTAAAGAGGACAGAGGCAACCCAAAGGAGATGGGGTGCCTGGCACTAGTATCCTGGTTGGGCACTCCAGTCTAGAAAGAGTAAAATTCAAGTGTAAAAAGACATTTAGGCCGGTAAAGGTGTAAGACTAAATGTAATAACATAAAGTAATGAACGATGGCCAAAGACATGGGATAATAAGTAATTTTCTTACTTAGGAGTCATGTAAATAGTAGTATCGTTATTGAGACTAGATAATTACCCAGAATCCATGTTTTTGTGTCTACAGACACTAAAAAACAATGGCACACAAAAGGCAAAATTTCCTGTAAACATGAGACACCCTAATCCAGATAATGACCTAGGTGGAAATTATAGTAGAGTAACTTTTGGGAGCCATAAATTCTATGCCATAGCTCCAATTGAATCCTTTCAAAATGTGACAAAAATATTGGAACATATAGAATATGGTGGAAGTGTGAAAATATTTATTTAGTAATTTTTTTTCCCTTAAATCTACTTCTAAAGGCCTCAAATTTTAATTTTTTTAGTGTTGTCTTAAAATACTAAATTCTTGAAATCATCGCCTATGTAGTTCACAAAAATATGAACCACCTCATCTCTCTCGAAATCATTGACCTTACAAATTATTCTAGATGTCTCTTCGTATTTCTAAAAATAATGCATAAGTATATGTAACCTACAAGGGAATAACATACATCTCCTCACGGAGGTAGCTATTTTAATCACAACCTTTGAGAAATATATACAACTATTTTTCAGAGATAATTTTAAGAATTAAACATCTCTTCTTAGAGATAGATTTTTTGTTTACATCTAACACAAATTTTATTATATCCTTTAATCCCAAAACCCCCCTTGAGTTTTGGATCACTGGTATCCGAGTGAAGTTGTCTTGAAACTGTATGATTCCAAGAATGAGGTTGAGATATAATAATTTTGGGTGGTCCACACAAGATCCTTCAATATACTTTACCTACTCGTTACAGGAGACCTAAAATAGATTAAAAAAACTAAGATAAATGATCCTATCATGAAGATATTGAATGAAGCTGTTATGGATAAAAAAGGAGAAGATGTTACAAACAATTCTCCTAGATCCTTCAACAACTACAAATGGAAAAATTTGCATCCTCATATGTGATCCAACCCTTTAGTGCCCCAACACCCCTTAAAGGTTCAAGAAAATTTTCATTTTCCAAATTTTGAGGTTAAAATAAATTATGATGTAGTAGAAAACTAGTTGGAACAATTATCCTTCTACTTTTCTTTCAATAAATTCACTGATAAAGAAAAGATATCATTTTCTCTCTTGAAATTGTCACTTCCTGTCAAAAATTGGTGGGGGTGTATAAGAATAGACTAAATGGGGATAGACTATGAATTATAGAGGATCCCATGCGAGATGGTTTTTTAGATGCCATAAAGGAGGAATATTACCATATTAGAGCTTACGATGATTTGTATATATAGTGGTAAGCACCTCTACCAAGGTAAGGATCAGTCAATTCAAGATTATAACTAATAATTTCCACTCTCTATCTACAAGATTGGGAATTTAAGACATAGAACAACATTATATCCTCAAATATCACAGTGGCCTACAATGGTAAATATAGGAGGACATGGGCCTCTTTTAATTACATACCCTCGTTAAGTCGTACAATTTTGCATTCAAGATTGAACAAAAAAATTGAAAGAGAAACAAAAATAATAGCCTTTGAAGGGGAAAAATGATGAAGAAGGCCATACATGAGGTCAAGGTCAAAGATAGAAGGGTAAGACAAGGAAGTGGTGCAACCTCCACAATACTAATTGGCATTGTAAGGAATAATTTCAATTCAAGTGTTGACATGTGATTTTCTAGATAAAGATGTGTTCTTTTGACTGTTGAAGATCATGCTTGATAAGGATAAATATTTTCTATTCTTAAAAATCATTAGACTAAAATTGTATGGTTATCAAGAATTCATTTTCACTTTGGAAAGGTGAGTTGCAATCTGGCTTTAAGAGTTACAAACTTATTCCTTCTTTTGACTCATCCTTGGATCAATTTCAGTGATCTAAGGAATATTTCAAATCTTCTTCATAGATTGAATGGTAAATTGACATTCAGTAGTTTTAGGGACATAGAGGACTGAACTTTGTATGTTACAAATTCTTTGGTCTTATGTGAACGTGTTTTTGTTCAGCTGTATGTTTGTGCTCAGGTCTTTGGTGATTGATCTTGGCAGGACATTAAGGACTTAAGAAAAATTCAATTCAAACGATAGAGGAGGAGTTTGGAGTCCTAAAACCTAAGGATTATCCTAACAGTATCCTAAGCTAGGTAAGAACACATATGTTCTAGCTTCATTTACTCATTTGGATTTTATTCTAACCTAAGCCTCTTATTCTATTTTGTTGGGTTAGCGTCCTAACCTAAGCATTGTGCTAAATGAATAAGGGAAGGATTACTAAAGTAATGTTAGGCTATTTTTAATTAATACCTAATACTAAATGGTTATGAATTGAATCTAACCTAAGGTGGGAATTACTATTGGTAAATTTTTTTAGACCTAAGGTGGTAATTGCTAGACTAACCTAAGTTCTATTGGGATCCATCCTAAACTATTAAAAGGGAACCTAAGGGGTTGTATGTCTCTAAGGCGATAGTTCCAATGACATTTAAGTGAGTTGATAGGGTTTAATGGATGGTGGTACTACTAGTTTTGGTAGGGGCTAGTTGACTTGGTGGAGGCATACGTGGAAGCTCCACTAAAATATGGAATTGTATTTTTGGATGGAATTGGCATTCGCCAGATTTAGGAGGTGGTGGCAAGGAAAGAGAAGTGAGAAATTTGGAATTAATTGCATTGATGGGCCTCAATTTTTGTCTGCAAACCATCTTTGAAACTTAGAAGGTGGGTTTGTAGGAGGTTATTTGGTTTTACATGCATTGAGGATTTTTCTCTACATGGAGCTATCTGGTTCTTTGAACCAGTAGTTTGACCTTCACTTCAAAGATATTTTTGGTTTCTACGGTCTATTTTTGATTGAAGGAAAGTATATGAGGTGTATTAAGAAAAGATGTTTGATTGTTGATCTTTTGTGGAGGAGAAAAAGCATTGGAAGCTCGGTTGGAAATCTCCTTTGATTTGGTGGAAGCACTATCAGGCATGATAGGCTCTAACCATTAAGATTCTTTTCTTTCTTCTAAATGATTCATTAGAACAACTCTTCTCTCATGAGATTCATGTTTTCATGTTTGACTAGTTATTTTCTTGTTGGGTTTAGTGAATCTTTGTGTTGTTTGGATATGAATTCATGGAAAAAATAATGTTGTTTTGGAAACTTTCTCTCTGTGCAAGTTTTATGACAACATGCATGTGAAGCTTGTATGTGAAACTTGTTTCAGTAGCTCTTTTTTTGCACTCTAGAAACTTGTATTTGAGGTTGTTGTGCTTTGAACTGACCTTCGTTGCAATATAGGGATCTGAACTTTAGGGGAACCTTGAGTTCTGTTTGATTTTGCTTTTAGGTTTCGTTTTTGGATATAAAATTTTGTTAGGGCTTCATGTTGTTTTGATCCAGTGTTTGGAAAATTATGCAATGTTGAGTTGTTGCTTGAAGTTCGTATTTGGCACTGTACTCATATTTTATTACTTGTGAAGTTCTGAACTTTTGTGTGAAGCTTGTGTTTGACACTGTACTCTTATTTGACACTTGAGTGTTATGAGCTTTTATTTGGATCGATGTATTCGATTCTGTTATGGTATTTTAGTGTTGGGTTTCTCTTGTAATAAAAGTATTAAGCTTATAATTCTTTTATTGAGCAACTTACTCACCAGAAAACTGGGTGATAGCTTGTTTGAGTCGTTTGAAATCTCTTCGAGATTTAGAAATGGAAATGTCTTGCTTAAAATAATGTAGAACTTTAGTTTTATGACTGTATCATCTTCTCTGAGATGGTAATGGCATGAGAATTTGGAGGGGGTGTTCTTTCCCCTCTATTTTGAGGAAACCTACGTTTTGGGTTGACTGTTTTGTTTAAAACTAAGTCACCTCTGTTACAATTTTTGTGGTTGTGAAGTTTTGTTTTGGATTTCATTTCTGTTGCATTGGAAATAGAATGGGACACCTTCTAACTTAAATGTTTTTGGGTTCTTTCTCTCTCTTCTGATTCTTTAAAATAATTTTGGGTATCAGTGGAAGGTTGAGTTATTACCCTTGGACACTGAATTTATATGGGAAGGATACTTTCACGGTTCAGTTGTTTTGTGCTTAGTTCTTTTGAATCATAAACTACTTACTCTTTGTATTAAGTGGTGAAGCATTTGTGAGTCTTCAGTCTTGAGTTTGTGGATAATTCTAAACTTGTTAGTTTTCTGTTTCGGGATTCTATTCTTGTTTGATATAGTGAATGAGTCCTTGGACTTCTTTTAAAGAGAAAAATATATATATTCTCTTAGGATCAGTATGTTGTTTTTGGAACTGTAGTATGTTTTTCATCCTGATTTGATTTGAAACTAGAAATTTATTTGTTCAGTTTAACGAAACGATTGATTATTGGACCTTTCCTTATAAAGTTTCCTTTTCTCTATCTTTTGGATAAGATCATTGATTTAACTTCTCTGCACTTGATTCTCTTATGAGATGGTGATTTCTTTATGGCTTGTTGGTCTACTTTGTTCAAATCATTGTTGTAATGATGTTGAAAGATAGTAACTAAGTCAGTTCTGCTGATAAGTGAATGCATACTTGTGGGATCATCTGTTGTTGACTAAGCCTTTCCTTGTTTGGATGTATAGGAGTAGGTTTTTTCTCTTGTACTCTATCTTTTTGGGTGAAATTAAGTAGAGATTAACTCCTTTATGGGGCTACTTTGATTGTGAATGTTGGTTTCAGATCTTTGATTGATAACTTTTAACATGCAGAATTAGAATTAGAATTGCAGTTAGACTGTTTTGATTTTCTATACCTTCTTGGATTGTTATGAAATTTGTTTAGATGTATATCTTTAATGTTGAATTTATAAGGTTATTATCCCAGAAAAGAAACAGATAATTCATGTTATGAACTTGATCTATTTTTTGGATGTTATAAGTTTGGGTATGGTACGTAATGGTTCTTCTTATTCTTGCTTAAGATTTAGATGAATCGTCCTAGAATGAACCATGTTGTAAACACTTCTTTTGTCTTATAGAAAAGATAAATGTTGTATTCTATTAGGATAGAATTATGAAATAATGGGATGGTAAGATCTATTGTTTGTTTAAAAGTTATTGATAGGATCAATTGAACTTTAAGTTTTTAGGTAGATATTGTGGATTATATTCTGCTCTTCTCTTAAAAGTGGATCTAGATTTATTGTTGTACTTATTTTCTGTTTGGTATCACTTATGCTTATTGTATGATATATTAATTATCTCATTAAAGCAGTGTTGCTTTAATGAAACAATTAGTGGAATGCACTTCATTTTAATGCTTAGTGCTTATCATGCTCAGTTCATTGAACTGACCCGTGCTAGAAATTTTTGTAGATGGACATCGTAAGTGATAAAAGAAGGAAAAAACTTATATGATGCATTGGCTGATATAAGTCTGATTCTTTGTAAAGAATTCTAACTCATTCTTTAGTTGTAAATTGAAAAAGAAAAGTTGTATACTTTATAGAATGAAGGATGTTGTTATGCAGTACGCCTAAAGTGCATAGTCTTGTAAATTTATAAGTTATAATGATGAATTGTGAGTTGTGATTTATTTGCATTGGTTGTGTAAATTATCTAATACTTTTAGAAAGGAGATGGAAGTTCTATCTTGTTGATAGTCTTCATATTATATTATGTTTATCTTGTTATCTTTGATAAGATGGATAAATGGAATTAGTTCAATTTCCCTTATAATGTTGCATCTTGTTAAGTTGCATAAGATGATGTGTTTATCTAAACAATTTAACATAGTAATGTGATGTGTAATGAACATGCATAGTGAGAACTATGGATATTGTGAATGATATACCCTAACACTTAATCATGTAGAGGAAGACTCTTTCTCTCTCAATTGAATGTAAACCAAAAAGGTTTGGAGATATGATTATTAATCATTAGACTTCATTTTGTATGAAGTCTACTTTAGTTGGACATATGCAGTTGTTAAACCTTCCTGAATGTTAAAGTACATTTTATTGAAACTTATGATATTGATGTCCTGTTTTGGTTAACTGCTGGTTAAACTGAGTAAACGAACATTAAAAAGTAATCATAAGTTAAGGAAGTTCTTCATTGACTAAATGAAAATAAATTTAGGAAATAACTTAAGGAGTGTTGGATTAGGGATTAGTAGGGTTTCTATAATCAAGACATAATCCAAATTAACAATGTATTAATAATCTCCTTGGGGTATGTACATCTTGATGAGGTAGTTTCTGTAGGATTTTGGCACATGCCAACTGTAAGACTATACTTTCGAGAAGACTTGGGTCTTCTCAAGAATACAACATTGTAGTTGACATGTGGCAACACCCTTCCACATTGATCATCTAGATCTACACACAAATAAGGACTTGAACTTAGTTTCTCTCTAGGTCAAGTTAGTGGCATATTTAGGATAGGAAGTAGCTTCCAATGGCTCAGGGTACCTTGGCACATCCGGTTGACTTAGGTCAACTGAGTATGCCCATTTACCCTAAGTCATTGTGAGTGTCTCCCTATAATAATTTATGTTTCTAACCAGGGCTAGGGTTAAACCTGGGACAAGTGTATTGACGGTAGTCAGTAAAGACCAATCATGATAATAGAGGAGTGAGGTGAAGGAAATATTCCAAAATGACGAGTATGTCATCTAGGAATAGTGACATACACAGTATGTTGTAAGTCTTTGGCCAAAGTATCGCAAGCTACTAGTTACATTGTCCTATATCACCAAGTTTAAAGAAATGCATATCAGATGAATATTGGTAATAAATATTCAGATATGTTCTTTAAATAGATCACTCAGTACCTGGTTTAGGGTAGGAAAACCAAGTATACAAGTATACTATAAATCAATACTTAAAGTTAACATAAATAGATCAGGTAGATTACCGAGTTATGAAATGAATAGATTGGTGGATCACTGAGTCATTTACAGCTGCATATGGTTATTTGTTTGAAATTGATTGGCATGAAATGTTTATTCTAAATAATGATTTATTTAGAACAAAGAACATTATAAAAAAAATTAAAAAATTCCCTTGTTTCTAAAGTCTTAAAATGGGAATGTTACACAGACTGTGTAGAGTGTCATAAATACAGTCTATAATTTTTGGACTACAGGAATATGGTCAAACACAGGCGCCCACATCAGGACATGGGTGCATGGGTGCTAAAGACTGCTTCTAGGTGTTGGTGACTGTCACAAGAGCTGAGGATCTACTTTTTGGTGTGTTGCAAGGTCTTTGTTGTTATTTTGTATTGATTGATTGATAATTGCACAATGATCATCAAGGGTACCTATAACCTATAAAATAGTTTTCACCTGCATAAACCCACAAACCTCATCAAATCTAAAAAATAAAGATGCAATATGGGGATTCAAAATAACCATGCGGTGGTCACCCTGAGAGTGAACTTATGACCAAGCGTTGCACTATATATCATACTCCATGTAGGTCTTGTGAGTGTGTGTAGAAATTATTCCCTAGGATGCGCTTGTGCAAGTTAGCGCTTAATAGCGAGTTGAAGCTAGAATGTGACAATGTAATAGTATGTGTGGATGAAATATAATATACTTCCCCTTCCTAGGATGTGTATGCATAAGAAGTATGCATCCCTTGTCCTTTGAATGGATGTTATATGGATTATTTTGAGTTCTTTAGGTGCCTTTTGGATGTAAGCTTAAGTGATGGTAGTAATTCTTAGCGCTTGGTCCTTCATTTTGAAAACATATGTATTTATATGATTCCCTTGTTTTAATTTTGTAATTGAAAACTAGAAGGTCGACCCATAGGTGAAAAATATGCCCAAAAAGATAAAAGAGACCCAAAAAGAGTGAATAATGTAGAAAAGGGTTATGAGCATCCAAAGGAGCTAGGGTCACCTGGGCATTACTGTCATGGCTAAGAGCTGGTGTCTGAAGTTATAAAATATAAATAAGTGAAATTCCGACTAGGTTGTAGAAAACAAAAAACAAAGAAAAGAGGCCAAAGATAGTTGTGAATCACTTGTTTTCTAATTCTAGTATGCTTTTAGGACCTAGAAATGCACACAAGTGTGTGATTTTGTGTCTACATTTTCCCCCACTTTATGTTTTTGATTGAATACTCGATAACATAAAGTAGATAAGATATGAATACCTGATAACCATGTAGATCGTGTGGTGAAATGCATGCCAAGTGGACAAGTAAAGCGTGGAATGATGTAAAGTGAATTCTAGGGACTAGGAAAGAAAAGTGACCCTAATGGGTGAATTATATGTGTTACGTTGTGCCTATTGTTATAGCTTGTTGTTGCTTCTTCTTGTAAGGACGGACCTATAAAAAGAAGAACAAAAATGTAGTCAAAGTTGTGTATGTGATAAATTAGAGAAAAGTGTGCATGAGTATGTAAAAGTGTGTAAAAGGAAAGTGTTCATCTGATGTAAAAGAGTGTAAAAGGATAGAAAAATGTCTTGAACTACTATGAAGAGCAATTTTTTGGGTGATCTCATGCCAAGAGAAAGTTTTTTGGGCGATCTCATGTCAAGTGCGAGTTTTTTGGGCGATCTCATGCCAAGTGTGAATTTTTTTGGGCGATCTCATGCCAAAGAGGAAGTGTTAGGGAGTGAGGTTTAGTGTTACTCTCATTCCATAACTCTACTCGATAAGCACCACTACAAGATGGTAAGTCCCTTTTTATTCCTATTGTCCCGAGTTAGTTTTGAATGTAATGTTTGTTTCGATTGAAATGGAGACAAAATGCATTTTTTTGCTAGAGGATTGTGCCTGTAATTGTAAAATTACTTTTGTCCACTCAAAATTTCCCTACTTTCGAGAAGTTCAAAATTGAAAATTTTTAAGTTAAACGCCTTTTCTGTTGTCCTGGTAATGTGAAAAGTCAAAAAATTGGGAAGAATCTACGTTTTTGGGTCATTTTGTGTGATTTGCGGGTCTGCCGGACATTTTTGTCCCAGATGTCCCAAGTTCATTCGGGCTCCCTGTTCGCCGATCGGCCGATTTACCCGAAGTCCGCTTCTTTCGCGCCCGTCGGAACTTTTTGTCCCAAGTAACACAAGTTCACCCAGGCTCAATGTTCACTTTTCACCCGATTCGGCCGAATCGCGTACTCCGCGTACTTTTGTCCCTCATGTCCCGAAAGCATTTGTGCATCTTTTTCCCGCGTCGCCCGTATCGGCCGAATCACGCTTTCGCGTCCCACGTGTCCCAAATGAACCAAAGGCCATCCGAGCTAATTTTTCCCGCTCTTCCCAAATATCTTGCTTTTCAAGTTGGTAGATGTGTATTTAATGCACATTTATTGTCTTTCTCTCTCCCAAACGGCTATATAATGAACTGCCCCCTATGCGTTTTTGCACACTGCTTTCTTGCTATCTATTGCTCATACCCTTGCGATCAAAATTTCTGCGCGCGTATCCATTCCCCCTGCAATTTCATCCCGAGTCCAGACTGCAACCTTGCTTTTCAAATTACTATCAACATGAAGATTAAATTCCAAGGTCAGGAGCAAATCTCACCGCTCGAGTCTGTCGTTCCCGATATCGGGGACAGTGAAGTTCGCCACCTTGACTTTGGGGATTTCTGGGCAAGAATGACAGACTCGAACCCTTCTCCTATGGCACAAATGATTCATGATAGCGGCTTGGCATTCACCGGTGGTTTCCCAATCTCAGTACAATGCGCAGATACAGTACTCTCCTGCGGTGCTCATTTCAATCCTGACTCGAGTGAGCTAACGAATGTGCATGGGGAACTCATTGCCAAGCTTGACGCTGCCACCATTGGCACTGCCCTAAGGATTCCTGAGATGGAAAATTCTATAGTAATCTCTCAAAACCAGGCACAGGCCCTCTTCGATCAGGACAGTGAGAAATACAAGGCGCGGGTGGCGAAGTCCTGGCTTAAAAACCCTAAAAAGGGGGCGTCCCGTCTATCCAAGGTTCTGTATCATGCCGATTTCAATGAGGAACTGTCAGATTTCATAATCTTACTGGCTCAGGTCATGGGCTTACCCTCTACCAATGAGTTCCATTTCTGGATGTGCCCTCTTATCAACATGGTGTGTGAAGGAACTCAGAATATCAACTGGGCAGAGATCATCAGTATGAACCTAGCAGAGCAACTGTCCAATGTACAACAAACAAAGAAATTTTACATGACTTCATACTTGATGTATACCCTAGCAGCATCGAGGCAATGGTTTGGATTCTCATACATTGATGCTCATAAGGGTGACCCTGTATATGCCTACTGCCCTCAGTTCACCCTGGACACTAGCAATCGCAACTTCAGAAGGGTGAATGATGCTTTCACCATGTACATTGTCAGGCTTCTGGAGAGTGACACGGCGAGGAGATTTTCTGATGAAGCCATGAACCTAATTTCGAAATACGGTGCCTACTTCATCCAGTTCAGGAAATTCTCCTATATCAGGCTTGCAGGCTATGAGAGCACTCCTCTTAAACTCCCCATGTTCTACAATGATAAAATGGCCTTGATAGAGGTATGCAGGCAATTGGAAAAGTTGCACAGAACCTACAGGGATAAGAAAATTAATTTCTTGCACTTCCCCATCACTTTTGGAAACTACACCTACAAGACAGCTCTAGATGTACAAAACATAGAAAGAGCCCTAGCTCCCATCACTGTCCATTTCTTCAGGCCAAGAACTTGTTTTGACTTGAATAAATTTATTGAGCAGAACATCAAAATCACTTATCATCATAGGGCAGACACAGAGGACTATTGGGCTGACTGTGCTGATGATTTTGAAGCAAGGAGGAGACATTATGGCAGGTTTTCTCTTCAATTAATTCAAGAGCTTAACCTGTACCAAGTTCCTGAAGGACTCCAGGATGATAATTCTGACCTGTACTCATATGAATATGACAACGTGGTCAAACACACTCCCTTGGAGGATTTGGATTGGTTCAAAAAGGAGAAGGATGATCTGGCAGAAATCCTAGCTCCCGTCTTGGTAAGAACCAAAATCTGGTTTGACAGGAGAGTTCGTGAACTCAGAAGGCACTCAGGTGAGTCCTCCTCCAAAGACACCTCAACACCAAGAAAGGAGGCATTGTCACCTGATTCGGGAGTACCTGTACAGACCCCTCCTGCCTCATCAACTAAAGGTCCTACATCTTCCACTCCTTCCTCATCCACCCAAGTGTATCAGAAGAAAGTCAAAGAAGTTAAGAAGGAACCTGTGGAGGAAGATCCCCTAAGGAAGCATTCAGAATTGCCTTCAGGACCAGAGAACATTATTGTTCTCAGTGAAAGTGAGGAGAGTGAAGTGCCAGTTTCTACAAGTGCTCCAGAAGCTCCTACAGATAAAGAAAAGGAGGTTCAAAGCACTGAACTTCCAAGCACCATTGATTCCTCCGCACCAGAAGCCCCGAGTGCCCCACTCATATCTCAACTAGAAGCAACAGCAGTGCACACCCTGGGTGCTATGAGTTCTCTGTCTCTTGGTCCTCTTGCCCCACCTTCTTCTTCTTCCTCCTCTTTTGCATGGGTGCAGCCTCTCGTCGATAGTAGGAAGAGAAAGTTCCTCTTCTCGAATCTCGGGACCCAATTTTGATGCTGTGGCGGCCCTATTAGGCACTACTCCTCCTACTCCCGCCAAGAAGGCCAGGACTACCTCCAGAATAGTATCTGATGCTCAGGGCCAGCAATTCCTGGAGATAGCCAAGCCCAAAGTAGACAAGCCAGAGCATGATTTGCAAGCATCTGACCTTGAGCTCTCAAGGATTCCCATGGGAGAGTCTACCCCTGAAGGTGAGATCCACAATCTTCAGGAAACAGTCACCAGGGTCATTGGGAGAGTGGAGAAAGGGAAACAAACCATAGAACAGCTGGAGGAGCAGGCCCAGGTTCTTACAGGTTTCATCAAGTCACTGCTATCCAAGGATAAAGTTTTAGATCCTACCCCACTGACTACTCTTCCACCACCTGTGATTCTCAGCCAAGATGAAGTGCAGAGTATCAAAGATATACACAGGTATTCTATCTATGGAAGGGCTATGGAGGCCATGGTGGATGACATGCTCATTGCAGGGTTGAATTTCATTGGTGAAGCCTTCAAACTCAATGAGAAGGTGAATAATCTGCAACAGAAGCTCTCCTCCACTATTGGAAATATAGATAAAGAGCTCAAACTCTGGAGCAGCTGTATAGTAGACCTTCACCTCATGGGACAGACTGATGAGAATATTTTAATGGCAAGCAAGGTCTTCGATGATGCAAAGGATAACTTGTCAAAATCATGGGTATACAGTGTGGAATGGAAAATCAAGGTGCTGGAAGAGGCTTTGGGAGAATTAAAAAATAGCTGGCAGAAGGGTGAGGCCTTCAAGACTTTGGTAATATCTGCTTTCAAGGACATACATTGCCACCTCCATGATGAGACCTCTGGTGTACCCCTCTCCTTGCAAGAAATCAAAGCTCAATTCAGAGCTTTTTTCAAAGATAATTTGTTCAAGGAGGATTCCATTTCCAAGGAAAAGATGAAGGAGATCTGCTCTCTCCAATCTGCTATTGAAGAAGCAAATAAAGATCATCATACGCATGTCAAATTCAACAAAGAGATGGAGAAGTGCCTCAGATTTTGGACCCAGTCCACTGCCAACACATCGGTCCCACGAGGCAGAGACATAGCAGAGGCATTGAAAAGATTCAGACAGCGGATCCTAAAATCAGTGGGCCCCTCTCAATCATGAACACCTGTCTTCTTCTCCTGATTCTTCTCCTTTCTTCCTTTCTTCATCTCGGATTTATTGTAATTAGTTGGGGTATTGCGATTAGCAGCCCTTTAACTAAGCATTAGTTAAAAGAAGTAGTTACCAAAGGTAAATGTTTTGTAAACTATATAGTGGCCTCTCCTCGCCATTTTTGGGGGAGGAACTTGGCTTATTTTTGAAAGTGTAAAGAAATCGTAAAGCAATCAATACAGAAGGATTTTCATTCTTTGTCCATCTGATTCTTTTTATTCGCAAGCTATCTATTAAATATTGTTAGATCATTTGTCTGCATTATGCTGAGAAGCTTTGTATTCTTGTAGATGTTATTCATAGAACTGTGTGTCTTTTCAAATTTCATCTTATTAATGCGGGTACAAATGATCTTATTCCAATTCATTGTATTCTTGCACGCATAAGGAATTATTCTGTCATCTATAATTCTGAATGGTGCCTTTCTGCTCATTTCCACATCTTCATTCCTCTATTTTTTTGTAATTGATGATCTATTTAGAAAACACTTTCATGATATGCAAGTTCCATAGTGAAACCATGCTTTGTACATGTGTAAATAGGATCGTTTCTGAATAAGGGAACCTCTCCCACTAAAGAGGAGGGACTTCTTGTCCCCTGACTGTTGCTCTTCTTGAAGTTCTTTTTCTACGACCAACAGTTTTTGGTGACTCCGCTGGGGAGCATTTTCCAGTTCCTGAATCATTTATCGATCATCTTTTGATCTGGTGACTCCACATTTTACTCAAGGGAGAAGGGCCCTTGGTATTGAAGATTCTCAGTTTCAGCTTTTGGAACAGCAGGGTTTTCCTTTCCCTTCCGCAAGAAGAAATAGAGAAGCTCGTTCAACAAGCACTCCTCCTGTCAAAGATAGAACCCCTACGGGTGGTATTCCTTCAGAGAAAATCAGTCCTAATCTCCGAGCTCTGATTCTTGCTGGTGTTTCAGTTCCCCTTCAAGCCATTTTTCCAAGAATGGTGGTACCATTGCCTTGGGGCCATCATGTTGGGCCTCTTGCCCTTCCTCAGCCTTTGCATGAGTTACCCAGAGGTAATCGGAAGAACTTTCCTAAATTCAAGGGTGATGGCAAGGTACATCCTGATGAACACATCGCGGCCTTCATAGTTGCATGTGGAGTTCTGGGAGTTGAACATGAAGACGTCTCCGTAAGGATTTTTGTTGAGACTTTACAAGATAATGCTGCTGATTGGTTCTATCACCTTCCGGCCGGAGCTATCACTAGCTGGAACACAATGAGAGCTAGGTTTGAGAACCGTTTCAAACCAGCGGAAGACGTGCATGCTTTGCTGGCCCAAATTTCTCAAATAAAGAAGGAATCACAAGAGCCCATGAGAGAATTTGTGGCCCGATTTAACAAGTTGATTAATAAAATTCCACCAGACACTCAACCTGTAGATCAAATTCAAAAATGCTTCTTCCTGAATGCCCAATTGCCTGAAGTTAGTTATGCATTGAGAAGAGCTAATCTTGCGACATTGGCCGAAGATCAAACTCTTGTTGTTAGTGTCGAAGATGATTTAATCATGTCAGGAAAGTTGAAGAGAGACCCTTCTAGATCCAAGTCTTCTTCTTCCTCCTCTTCCACTCCTGGGCCCAATACTGATCCATTAGTACAGAAACTTGCAAATGATCTCATCGCCATTAAGAAACAATTGGCTTAGCACGCACCTTATGCAGACGTTCCAAGGAGGAATTTTCAGCCCATAAATCGTTTACCTACTTCTCAAATAAGGCTAGCACTTGAAGGACCTCCTATTAAAGTCCCTGTCAATGCAACCTGTGAAGTTGAAGAACCAGAGGATGAAGAGGTTAATGAAGATTGTGAAGAATTTGTTGAAGAGGTTGATGAAGGAACAGAAGAACTTGAGGGATCTCGAGTTAATTTCTTCACTACTGAAGGCGTTGATGAAGGAGATGATTATGATGAAGTAGTAGCAGACATGAATAGTGAATCATATGCTGTCATGACTCGAGAGCAAACAAATCAGAGGGAGAAAGTGATGCAGCCCACCAAAAGATCTAAGGAGCAGCCGACAACTATCCCTGTAATTGCAAAAAGAGGATCTCCTATCCCCATTTCATCCACACCAAAGGTGAGTCCTGTCAATTCTGCTACTAAAGTTACTTCTTTTTCTCCTAAAACTGATAAGCCTAGAGTCCCAAGCGATGATAGCCCATCCACTTCTGGGTCTTTCGATATTATTGATCACCTGAAAAAGACCAAGGTTCAAATCTCAGAGGCTGAATATTATCAAACCCATCCCAAGGCTTTTGCTAAAATGATTCACTTTGTCAATTCCCATTCTAAAACTACCTCTAAAGGCCTTTTACCCACTCCATCTTCTGTACCACAACCCAATCTGGTAGCCGCTGTCACCTCACCCAATGACAAGATCAAACCATTCTATGTGACACTCCTTATAGCCGGTCATAGACTCAGTAATTGCGTCATAGACTCAGGGGCATCAGACAATGTAATGCCTGCCAAAGTAGCCCATGCCTTAGGCCTAACTCTCACATGCACTTACGGGTCTTGTTATTCCATGGAGAGTAAGGAAGTGCCCCTGGTCGGAAGAATTAAGGATGCACAAGTAGCCTTTGCTACTTTTCCTGAGAAGAAAGTTTTAGCTACTATCCTAGTAGCAGACATTCCTCCTTCATATGGGATGCTGCTAAGTAGGAACTTCTGTAAGGATGTGGGTGGAGAAATTCAAATGGATTGGTCACATGCCCTCATACCTGTTAATGGGAAAATGAAGAAGTTGCTGCCTGAGAAGCAGTCTGAGTATATTGTACAAAAAATAGATGATCCCAAAGCACAAATACTTTATGAGGATATTGGGCATGGAAACTATATGATTATGTCTCCAGAAGAAATCCAACTCCCCAAAATATCACCTGAGGATCCTAATGGTGTTTGGATATTAGAGTTTGATGGAAGTTGTTCTTCAGCTGGTTCTGGAGCTGGTGTAATATTGGTATCTCCTGAGGGTAGGATTCATCCTTTCTCATTCAAGTTGCAATTTGAAAATACCAATAATACAGTAGAATACGAAGCTCTCATTCTTGGGCTTCATGTGGAAAAAGAAAAGGGAGTGAAGAATCTTCTAGCTCGCGGAGATGTGGAGCTGATTGTCAAGCAAGTTAGAAACCTCTTCCAGGTAAAGAATAGAAGGTTGAAACATTACAGGAATCAGGTTTGGGACTCTATTGAATTTCTTGACGCCTTCTCCATCGAAGCAGTGCCTAGGGAGGAGAATACCAGGGCTGATTCACTAGTAGTCTTGGGGTCATTGCTGATACCTCATCCTGACTTCTCTCAAGATAGGTTTACCATTGAGATGATCCATAGGCCCAGTGTACCTGATAATGCAAGTAACTGGCAAGTTTTCAATGATGATCAGCACCTGCTTTCTTTCTTAGAACTCAAGGATAATTTTGAATAGTTGTACTTTGAAGGAAGTGATAATTTGCCTCGTGAAAGTGTGCCCTTCAACAAAGAAGCCGTCAAAGAAGAAGAGGCAGATCAAGATGGATGTATCAAACTCAAAGGAAACAAGATTCCAAAAGGATTGGTGAGTTTAGAAGAATTGTTTGACAAACATGACAGGTATGTAAAGTTTAAAGCTTCTACTAGACCTCAACAATCAGCTGAATATGAAAAAATTAATATTGGGAGTTCTACTGACCCTAAACTCGTGAACATTGGAAAATGTTGCACACCAGAGGAAAAGAAGAAGGTAATTAGTCTTTTAAGGAAGTATAAAGATGTCCTTGCTTATTCCTATGAGGATTTAAAAGCTTTTCAACCAAAGGAAATGCAGCATTTTATCCCTCTCAAACCTGGGATTAAGCCTTTCAAACAGAAACAGAGGCAATACAATCCTAAGATAGCTGACACCATCTTTCAGGAAATACAGAAGTTATTAAAAGCCAAAATCATTTTTCCTATCCACCATTCAACATGGATTGCCAATATTGTGCCTGTTAGAAAGAAAAATGGTGAGATTCGTATCTGTGTCGACTTTAGGAATCTGAATCAAGCTTCTTTAAAGGACAACTATCCTTTTCCCATGATGGATCAGGTCTTGCAAGCTGTAACAGGATCCGAAATGTTGTCTATGCTTGATGGCTTCTCAGGATATAACCAGGTAGAAGTTAATACCGCAGATCAACACAAAATGGCCTTCACTACCCCTTGGGGTACCTTTGCCTACAAAAGGATGCCTTTTGGGCTCATTAATGCCGGTGCCACTTTTCAAAGGGCTATGGACTTGGCCTTTGGAAGTTTGAAAGGGAAGTGTATTGTCGTATACCTTGATGACTTGACTGTATTTTCAAAAACAAGGGCAGATCATTTCCAACATCTAGAAACAGTTCTCTTGAAATGTAGAGAACATGGGATCTCTTTAAATCCTAAGAAATCTGTCTTTTGTGTCACAGAGGGAAAATTATTGGGGCACGTTGTTTCCAAAGATGGTATAAAAATTGATCCTGAGCGAGTTCAGGCTATCCAGCAAATTCCCCTTCCAACCAGCAAGAAAGGAGTACACTCTTTCTTTGGTAAGATTAACTTTCTAAGAAGATTCATTCCTGATTTTGCAGAGATGACTTTGAATATCTCTCAAATGATGAAAGGGAAAACAGAACATTTGGTTGGTCTCCTGAAGGGAAAGAGGCCTTTGAAGGTATTAAAAAGGCTATTGCTAAAACTCCTGTTTTAGCGTGTCCATATTTCAACAAAGATTTTATTATCTATTGCTACGCCACGGATAACACCCTGTCTACTATTTTGACTCAAGAAGATTCTAATGATCATGAACTCCCAATTGCATTTATGAGCTACATTCTAAAAAATCATGAGTTAAAATATACCATAATGGAGAAACATGCTTTTCGCAGTGGTTAAAGCTGTCAAGCAGTTTCATTTTTACATTCTTAACTCTCACTCCACAGTATTTGTACCGGATACAACCATCAAGTCCATTCTCACACAACAAGAGTTTGGATCCAAGAGAGGGAACTGGGTGGCCAAGGTTCAAGAATATGACATTGACATCAGACCAACCAAGCTTGTCCATGGAAAAGGCCTGTGTGAACTCATCGCTGAGGGAGCTAGACATGAGTTACTAGAGGATAAAGTTGATCTTCCTACCATTCTGTTTCTTGGCTCAATTGATGAATGGTATGCAGACATCGCACACTTTCTCACATATGGAGAATGTCCCTCTCATTTGACTGCCAAAGAGAAGAGAGTTGTTAAGTTAAGATCAGCCCAATATGTGTTGTGGGAAAATGCCTTGTTTAAGCATGGGTTAGATGGAAGGTTTCTAAAATGTGTGGATAAGGAACAACAGAAGAAGCTACTTTCTGCTTTTCATAATCAAGCATGTGGAGGGCACTACTCATCAACTGTCACTGCTCATAAAATACTTCGTGCAGGATATTACTGGCCTACCTTGTTCAGAGATGCATCAAAGTGGATTGATAAATGCGAAGCTTGTCAAACCTTTGTGGGTAGACCCAAGTTGGCTTCTTTGCCCCTTAAACCAGTTGTGATCGAAGAACCTTTTCAACAATGGGGTTTAGATTTCATTGGAACACTTAATCCCTCTTTGAGTGCTGGTCACACCCACGTATTAATTGCCACAAATTATTTTACTAAGTGGGTAGAAGCCATTCCAGTAAAGAGTACTACTTCAGAAGTAGTATGCAGTTTTATCAAAGAGAACATCTTGGTGAGGTTTGGTGTGCCAAACAAGATAGTGACAGATAATGCTTCAAATTTTTCTTCAACTGAGATGATGGATTTTTGTTATGGATATGGCATCTCCCTAGCTCACTCCTCAAATTATTATCCTCAGGGGAATGGACAAGCAGAATCAACAAACAAAAATCTGGTGGCTATAATAAGGAAATTAGTTAATGAGTCCCAGAGGAACTGGCACAAGAAACTCTATGATGCTCTTTGGGCAGATAGGATCACACCTAAGAGAGCTATTGTGATGTCTCCTTTTCAGGTAGTATATGGAGTGGAAGCTCAATTGCCAGTAACAGTGGAGCTACCAGCCCTGCATTTAATGAAGGCCATTAAAGACACCAGTTTCAATGATTCTTTGGATAAAAGGATCATGTACCTTTACAAATTGAATGAGGACAGATTGAAAGTTGCTGATAGAATATCTTCTCACCAATAGAAAGTAAAGGTCTTGTTTGATAAAAAGGCCAGGTTCAGGGATTTCAAAGTTGGAGACATTGTTTTGTTGTGGGATAAAAGGCATGAACCTCATGGTAGCCATGGCAAGTTTGATTCCCTTTGGCTCGTACCTTTCAAGATCAGGCACTTTGCTGGTGAGAATTCTTTTTACCTTGATTATATGGATGGTTCTTCTCTCCCACTTCCTTATAGTGGGCAGTACCTAAAATTGTTTAAGTCTTAGGTGATTAAGAGTCCTTTGTATATTCTGTATAGCATTTTGTCTTTCCCCTTTTTCCTTCTCGTTTTTTTGTGTGTTGTCTTTTATATTGATCTACTTTTGACTCCGTGGCCCAATGGATAATGTACTGGTCTACTTCCCCTAGTTTTTCTAAATTCTTGCCTTGTCTCATTCTTTTGAACTTATGCCAAGTCATCCCCAGAAGGAGCCAGCTGTTGTCCACTCAAAATTTCCCTGCTTTTGAGAAGTTCAAAATTTCAAAATTTTTGAAGTTAAACACCTTTTCTATTGTCCTGGTAATGTGAAAAGTCAAAATTTAGGAAGAATCTACATTTTTGGGTCATTTTGTGTGATTTGTGGGTCTGCCGGACATTTTTGTCCCAGATGTCCCAAGTTCATTCGGGCTCCTGTTCGCGATCGGCCGATTTACCCGAAGTCCATTTCTTCTTTCGAGCCCGTCGGAACTTTTTTGTCCCAAGTAACACAAGTTCACCCAGGCTCAATGTTCACTTTTCACCCGATTCAGCCAAATCGCGTACTCTGCGTACTTTTGTCCCTCATGTCCCAAAAGCATTTGTGCATCCTTTCCCGCATCGCCCGTATCGGCCGAATCACGCTTTCGCGTCCCATCGTGTCCCAAATGTCCCAACCAAAGGCCATCCGAGCTAATTTTTCCCACTCTTCCCAAATATCTTGCTTTTCAAGTTGGTAGATGTGTATTTAATGCACATTTATTATCTTTCTCTCTCCCAAACAGCTATATAATGAACTGCCCCTATGCATTTTTACACACTGCTTTCTTGCTATCTATTGGTCATACCCTTACGATCAAAATTTCTGCGCATGTATCCATTTCCCCTACAATTTCATCCCGAGTGCAGACTGCAACCTTGCTTTTCAAATTACTATCGACATGAAGATTAAATTCCAAGGTCAGGAGCAAATCTCACCGCTCGAGTCTATCATTCCCGATATCAGGAACAGTGAAGTTCGCCACCTTGACTTTGGGGATTTCTGGGCAAGAATGACAGACTCAAACCCTTCTCCTATGGCACAAATGATTCATGATAGTGGCTTGGCATTTTGCCGGTGGTTTCCCAATCTCAGTACAATGCGCAGATACAGTACTCTCCTGCGGTGCTCATTTCAATCCTGACTCAAGTGAGCTAACAAACGTGCATGGGGAACTCATTACCAAGCTTGATGCTACCTCCATTGGCGTTACCATAAGGATTTCTGAGATGGAAAATTCTATAGTAATCTCTCAAAACAAGGCACAGGCCCTATTCGATCAGGACAGTGAGAAATACAAGGCACGAGGTGGCGAAGTCCTGGCTTAAAAACCCTAAAAACAGGGTGTCTCGTCTATCCAAGGTTTTGTTACGGGCCAGATTTCAACGAAGAACTGTCTAGATTTCATAATCCTACTGGCTCGGGTCATGGGTCTTACCCTCTACCAATGAATTCCATTTCTGGATGTGCCCTCTTATCAACATGGTGTGCGAAGGAACTTAGAACATCAACTGGGCAGAGATCATCAGTATGAACCTAGCAGAGCAACTGTCCAATGTACAACAAACAAATAAATTTTACATGACTTCATACTTGATGTATTCTCTAGCAGCATTGAGGCAATGGTTTGGATTCTCATACATTGATGCTCACAAGGGTGACCCTGTATATGCCTACTGCCCTCAATTCACCCTGGACACTAGCAATCGTAACTTTCAGAAGGGTGAATGATGCTTTCACTATGTACATTGTCAGGCTTCTGGAAGAGCGACACTGACGAGGATATTTTCTGATGAAGCCATAAACTCTAATTTTAAAATACGGTGCCTTACTTCATCCAGTTCAGGAAATTATCCTATATAAGGCTTGCAGGCTATGAGAGCACTCCTCTCAGAGCTGTTCCTATGTTCTGCAATGATAAAATGGCCTTGATAGAAATATGCAGGCAACTAGACAAGTTGCACAGAACTTGCAGAGATAAGAAGATTTCTGGCTTGCACTTTCCCATCTCTTTGGGAAACTACACTTGCAAAACAACCCTGGATGCTCAGAACATAGAGAGAACCCTGGCTCCCTATCACCATTCATTTCTTCAAGCCAAGATCCTGCTTCGACTTGAAGAAGTTCATTGAACAGAACATCAAGATAATCTACCATCATAGGGCAGATACAGAAGACTACTGGGCTGACTGTGCAGATGATTTTGAGGCCAGGAGGAGACATTATGGCAGGTTCTCTCTTCCACTGATCCAAGAACTTGGTCTGTATCAAGTTCCTGAAGGTCTCCAGGATGACAACTCTGATCTATACTCGTATGAGTATGAAAAATGTGGTTAAGCACACTCCTTTGGAGGACCTGGATTGGAACAGGAAAGAGAGGGATGATCTGGCTGAGATCCTTGCTCCAGTCTTAGTCAGGACTAAGGTCTGGTTTGACAGGAGAGTTCAAGAATTCAGGAGGCATTCAGGAGAATCCTCTTCTAAGGATGTTTCAACACCAAGAAGAGAAGCATTGTATTCCAAGGTCGGAAACACCAGTGAAGACCCCTCCTACCTCATCAACTCAAGGACCTGCAGCTTCCACTCCTTCTTCATCCACTCAAGTGTACCAGAAGAAACTCAAGGAGGTTAAGAAGGAGCCTGCAGAAAGTGATCCTCAAAGAAAGCAGACAGAGTTGCCTATGGGACCAGAGAACATCATTGTTCTCAGTAGAAAGCAAAGAAAGTGAAGTGCCAGCCCCTACGGATGCTCCTGAAGGTCCAACAGATAAAGATAAAGAAATCCAGAGCACTGAGCTTTCAGGTGATTCCGACTCTTCTGTCAGCAATTGTGTCCAAGTGCCCCACTCAACCTCTCAACTCGAGTCAACAGCTGCGTAGACTTTGAGAGTCATGAGCTCTCTGTCTCTTGGTCCCCCTTTCCCCTCCTCCTGATTCCTCTTCCTCTTTTGCGTGGGTGTAACCTTTGGTTGACAAAAGGAAGAGGAAACTTTCCTCTCGAAGCTCAGGACCAAATTTTGATGCTGTTGTAGCCTTGTTGGGCACCACTCCTTCTCGTGCCAAGAAAGCCAGAGGTTATCTCTAGAAATAGTGTCGGATGCTCAAGGTCAGCAATTCTTGGAGATTGTTAAGCCTACAGTGGACAAATCAGAGCAAGACTTGCTGGCATCTGACTTAGAGCTCTCGAGGATTCCTAATGGGAGAATCTACCCCTGAAGGTGAAATTCACAACCTCCAAGAAACAGTCACAAGAGTCATTGGGAGGGTAGAAAAAGGGCAACAAACTATTGAGCAGTTGGAAGAACAGGCCCAAATTCTCACAGGTTTCATCAAGTCTCTTTTGCTCTAAGGACAAATTTTTAGACCCTAACTCCATTGACATACTCTTCCACCGCCTGTAATTTTGAGCCAAGATGAAAGTGCAGAGTATTAAAGACATGCACAAGTATTATGTATATGGCAGCGCTATGGAAGCTATGGTGGATGATATGCTTGTTGCAGGGTTGAACTTCATCGATGAAGTTTTCAAACTCCATGGAAAAGGTGAACAATTTGCAACAGAAGCTTCTCCTCTACTATTGGGATCATGGATAAAGAGCTCAAACTTTGGAGTAGTTGCATAGTAGACCTCCGCCTCATGGGACAGACAGATGAGAATATCTTACTGGCGAATAAGGTTTTTGATGATGCAAAGGACAATTTGTCAAAAAGGTCCTGGGTCTACAGTGTGGAGTGGAAGATAAGAGTCTTAGAGGAGGCTTTGGGAGAGCTGAAGAACAATTGGCAGAAGGGTGAAGCTTTCAAGACACTGGTGGTATCTACTTTCAAAGATATACACTGCCATCTTCAAGATGAAACTTCTGGTGTACTTCCCTTTCCTTACAAGAAATCAAAGCTCAATTCAGAGATTTTGTCAAAGATAACTTATTCAAGGAAAGTTCCATCTCCAAGGAGAAAATGAAGGAGATTTGCTCTCTTCAATCTGTCGTTGAAGAAGCAAACAAAGATTATCATACTCATGTCGAGTTTGATAAAGAGATGGAGAAGTGTCTTGGATTTTGGACTTAGCCTACGACTAACACATTAATCCCTCGTGGTAGAGACATAGCTGAAGCGTGTAAAGAAGTTCAGGCAGCGGATTTTGAAGTCAGTGGGTTCCCTCTCAGTAACTAACCACCTGTCTTCTTCTCCTTATTCTTCTCTTCTTTTCTAATTCTTTTTCTCGGATTCATTGTAAAAGGTTGAGGTATTGCGGTTGGCAGTCCTTAACTATTCTTAGTTAAAAGAAGTAGTTACAAAGAGTAACTGATTTGTAAGCTATATAATGGCATTTCTACGCCATTCTTAAGGAGGAAGAACTTGGCTTATTTTCTGAAAAGTGTAAATAGATTATAAAGAAATCAATACAGAAGGGCTTTCCATTCTTTGTCTATCTGATCTCTGTTATTCCTAAGCTTTCATTTATTTTCTTTGTGAAGATCATTTGTCTCAAGTTTGTTAGTCTTACCGATTGCATGCTCTTCAACTTTGCAAGCCTGGTGATCTTGTATAACCAAGAAGGAACTTTGTGTCCTTGATTAACGAATCTGTGTTATGTTAAGGAACTTTGTGTTCTGGCAGACGTTATTTACAGAACTTTGTGTCTTTGAATTCCATCTTATTTATATGATACAAATGATCTTGTTTTAATTCACTGTAACTTCGCATACATAAAGAATTACTCTGTTATCTATAATTCTGCAGTGTAGCCTTTCTGCTCATTCCCGTACTCTCATTTCCTCAGTCCTTTTGTAATTGATGATCTTCATAGAAAACACTTTCGTAATATCCAAGTTCAACCAGACAAATCATGTTTTGTATATTTGTAAATAGGTTCGTTTTTGAATAAGGGAACCTCTCCCATTAAAGAGGAGGGACTTCTTGTCCCCTGACTGTTGTTGTTCGTAAATTCCTATTTGACGACCAACACCTATGTCTAGGGCCTGCTCAAGGCTCCATACTGAACACGAGTTAGGAGAATGTTGGCAAATTTGTATGGAGCTTGGAACCACATTTATATCAATAAAATGAATCATTTTGACTGACTATTTTCCTTAAATATAGATGCTTGACAGAAGACATAAGTTGCAGCATTTTGACGATCACCTCAAAAGAAGAATTGTTGAAATTTACTGCAACCCCATATTATTATGCACTCTACAAGGGTACCAAACAAAACACGTCCCCACAACCACCACATGTTTAATTAGTGAGTTGATGGTAAATTTTAGAGTTTCCTCAAAATTGCCAGCCTAGCAAATAGGGTCGATCAAATAGGCATATGAATTTAGTTCTAGGTGGCAAGTTAAAACCAACACTCATGCCATTAAAGTATTTACATCCCTTTTCCCACTAAACCTGTGAGCTTGCATTTTAAAATAAAACAAAAATGAAGCTTACATGGTCAGGGCGTGTTCCATTAGACCACCTCTCTCTGACGTGTTCCACCCAACAAATGACTTGGTTTATCCAAGCTTCCCAGTATGTGTACCTGACTACCAGGCACTTGCAACCAAACATCTGACAAATCCCCATTTTGGCATAGGCTAGGAGGAAGATGGAAAAGGAAAGTCAGATTTCCATTATGCTTTGATGGGTGTCCACCTGTATTAAGCCCATAATTTGCACAAGTAGGGAGGTTACTTGAAGGTTTCTAAACCTTTTCAACAAACTCATTATGTGTATATCCTGCAGTCAACCTAGCCCCCGTAGCCATGTCACTTTTTTTGAACATTCATTCAAACATTTCACGAGCTGACAAACTTCTATAGTTTACATACATGTCTGCCAGAGCTCATATTTTGGCACAGGCTAGGAATACGTGGCGATGTAAACTGATCAGGTTGGAGACCAAAGGCCATATTGTTTTCAGGAATTGTTGCGCACAGTTCACATGCTAAACGCATGCTTCCACATTTTTCACTCCCGTCTGCCCAAGCGCTTCCAACTGCAGCATGTGATAAAATCTCAACTTGGCGCACAGGGTGGGAGTAAATTGATCCGGTTTTGGATAGTTCAGTGCGCATGTCCATATTGAAAGACTTGTGCTTGTGTATCAAAACCTTGGAAATCAGTCATCTCATTACTACATTAATCTTGGCACCAATTGGGGACTCAAGCTTGTGGCACTTGTTTTAGGACTTTTAGCTTGTGATAATTCCTCTAATGTTAGTAGCTTTGGTAATCTTCAAGAAGCTCACATTTTGGCTACAAAGAAGCCCATCAAAATAAGGTTCTCGGGTGTTTCTTTTCCAAATAAGGTTCTCGGGTGTTTCTTTTCCAAGAAGATTGGTTGTGGCCCCTCTGTGTATTTTGTTTTATTTGAATGGAATTGTGAGTGTAAGTAATATGTCTTCTTCCTATGTTTGTACTACTTATTACCAATGGAATTTCTCTTTGGCTATTCAATCTCTTGCTCCTACTCCTTTAGGGGCAATAGTTTCTGGTTTTTCCCCTCCCCCTTGGTCAAAGAAATATCCAAATAGCATCCCTCATGAGACCACGAGTAGTGAGAAACATGAATCTAATGCATGGAAATTTGCACTTGGGTCTTTTATTGGAGGGTTTGTGGTATTGGGGGTGACAAGGATGTTGGGTTTTTTCCTACACATGTACAGGCAAAAATCAATGATCACAAGAATGGAACACCGAGCTGACCAATAAGAGCCCTTGTAAACTGCCCTGATTGGCCATAGCAAAGCTCCAACAGCACCTGGCATTCAGACACAGCCAAAGCTAGAGAATGAAAACATCACATAGACAGGAAGTTAAACATGTTTTTACTTATATCAAAATCCATGAGTGATGAAGTTAACATTATGAGGGTATTTTCTGTAGAAGTAGCATATATTGGTGGTTTTGTTTGTAGCATGTGTAGTTCGGTGATCGGCATAATCTTTCTGCTTGTACAGATCATCATCAAGGTCAAAAAAGGCTAACTAAAGGGTAATGGCTATGCTGAAGATAATGAGCGTTGTTTCCATTGGGTTTATAGACCATCCTCTGGAAAAAGGATTGTCCACACTCATTGTTTTTCCACACTCATTGTCTCTCTTGACTGACTATCCGAGCATTTCTTGGGAGTTTCGAGCATTTCTTGGGAGTTTTGAGCATTTCTTGGGATTTCCAACGTGTTGTAATAGAGGAAGGTGAGTCTTTCATGAGGATATCCATGCCTCATGTGCACTGAACTATCCAAAAATGGCTAATTTTGTTTCCCTCAGTTTCACATGGGTAGAGTCATTGGATTAAGCAAGGAAAATGACAGCATTGCAGGTTTTTAGGATGTCCACATGTGGTAGTTACGTGGTTTTGATTCTAATCTTTGTATTCCTCGAAGGAGGGAATGCATCAAAATTCAGTTATCCACTATAAGCTACAAGAGAAAATGTTTGCAGATACAAATCAAATCAATACAAAGGAAAGTTTCAGTATCTAAAAGAAATGGCTAAACGGCTAAGTGAATAATTGTATTATCTTATTTATTGGTAATATAGTAACTATTTCATTAAAAAAAACATTAGATTTTAATATATATATATATATAAGTTTGAAAAAAGATATTAAATTATGTGTAAATAAAGAGATATTTAAAGTTATCAATGCACATCTACAAGTATGCAGACTATAAAGGCCATAATAAAATCTGTTCTGGAGAGCAAAGCCCTTGAAGACATGAATATCAAGCAAATCCAAACAAGATGGCAGCTTAATTTATCATTAAGTAATTCGTAAGTGTTTACAAATTTTGAAAAGAGAATCTCAGTACAGACAAACCGCCAAATAATGATGGTAAAAAGTCAGGTAAAGCTTATAGAAATTCTAACAGCCTGCCACAACTGGTACACAAAAGAAAGAGGTACAGATTTACAGCTTGCCTAAATAATGGCAAGCACAATAACATTGATTTTACAACGTGTAGGCATAACTGCCAATATGTGTAGCTTCATAGGGAACCATTTTCATTCACATCTAACAGCATAATAATTGTATCTAAAGCATAAATTAAATGCTAGAGCTACCATGGGAGTACAGATTTGCAAGCACCAAAGACCATAACCAGTTCAACTGTCAATTTCCATGCAAAGATCCCTAACCACCAACCGCTAGATCTGAATATCTATACCGATGTTCATGCAATACCCAAGCCCTGTAGGCATATACTTATGCTAACAGAAAATTGATCCATCTCAGGGGGATTGATTCCCATTTTGCTTTACTGCACACTTAATTCAAGACCCAAAAGGGTCGTATTATAACATACAACCTACCAACATCACCACCCCAGTACAACAATCTCACGGCCAAGATACATTATAAGACAAAGGCTGATGTATAGCCAGAAATTATAGACACACGGCTACAGCCAGCCAAAGAGAATTTGATCAAAATCTAGTGAGAAAAAGTTAAAAAGAATAGGGTCTTCCAAAAGAAAAGGACCTAAACCTCTGTTTTAACAATCGAGATTTATCGGCAATAAATCACAGTAAATTGGGACACAATGAATACGATAAATCACCTCAAAATTTGTGATTTATTTTCTGGTGATTAATCAACGATTCTTTGCAATAAAACTCGTGAACAATCACAAAAAAATCACCTTGAAAATCATGTAAAAATGCCAAGCAGGGTTTAAAACATCCTGACCAGAAAAAAGGCTATTTCAAAGTGTTTTTCAGTGATATTTTCCTCCACAATTTGACCTGTGAATTTATGTAAAGATTTTACCCCACATTTTGCTAGGGTTTCACCTCTTAAATCCTGCTAGGGTTTCAAATATCGTGTTTTACCTAAAACACTTCAAGGAATATATAGGCATTGTGCACGGCCTGAAAGAAAAACGACTGTACACAAAAGAATACAGTAATGAAACCAAGACAAAATAAGGGCAACAAATACACAATGGATTTACGTGGAAACCCTGGAAATATACCAGGTAAAACCCCCGGGCAAAAAAATCTTTTTCGTACTTTATTAACAGCAAAATCAGAACTACAATAGTGTGTTCAATGCCAAAGGGTCATGCATCTTTTACAGAGGCCAAAGAAGGATCCAAAAACCATGGATTTACAGTACCATAAATTTTCCCTCTTACCTATCTAGATCCAACAATGATGTTGTTAATTGGAATGAAAATCAATTTCACGAAAAACTTGACAAAGCCCATCAACAGCAGTCCTGAATGCCACTTTACTGAATGACAGGTTTCCATAAAATGTAGGATGTGTCTCTCCACTTACTGCGCACTGTCCCAAAACTGCCCTGTCAGTTCACATTTTAAGAAAGAAAAAAACAAAAACGAAAACGAAATTACGTTCCATTTTATTAATTTTTAATGGTGGACGACTCAGATCAGTTTGGTCGACGATACAAAAAATGAAGCGAGATGGTTTGGAGTGACGCACGACGGTACAACATGTCAAAGCCCCTCGGGCTTTCTAACTTAGAGCACGCCTTTCGGCATAACAAAATTATTCTAGTATATATATCTAAAGTATAGATAAAATTACATCTATTCTATATATATATATGTAATTATTCTGGCTCAGTCTAAAGTATAATGTTATCAGACCCAAATTACAAGATAAGGGTAAATCTGGTACGTCCCAAACTCAGGAGCAAAGGAAATAAAAATAAATTAATTTTTTTTTTTTATTAAATTCCACATTACTCCAAATACTCTAAATTACATCGACATTCAAATACTCTAAATTGTTGAGGGAATCACTGACAAAACGTCGGAAATTGCTCAAGATTACGACAGTACAAACCTTCTAGTGTAGGAAAACATAAATAATAAATTAACCAAGACAAATGTTTTACAAATTATCATTTAAAAATTTAGCTAAGAGTTGTGACAGCCCTCGTGTAGGTAATCCATAGGATGCTATTTTCATGAAGCCTTAATGTTAAAATAAAAGAGCTTACCAGGGCTATCTTCGTTTTCTGGTGATTGAGTTTCAATGAGAAGCATGTACCCCAAACAGCTTCTGAAGTCATGTCCCATCTCAAAGTCATAACCAGAACCAAGTATCCAACCGTCGAGGAGACGCACTCTGTCCCATTCTTTGAGAAGCCCCTGCACTTCATTGCCCTTCAGACCATTTTTGACTTCTTCATAAGTAGCCAAACGCCACCCTCTTGGAGTACAGTAACTCCTCTCCACCACCTTAAAATGCATTTCTGATTTCGAGTGCGAACTTATGGTTACAGCTTAAACTTACAACCTTCTCCTCTATAGAATCCACACTCATACTCCTCCATCCACAGCTGTTGGCCTGAAAATTTGCATGGTAAACACTAGTAAATAGATCGGCATAAATACACTAAAAAAAGCCTAAATCTGTAGAACACGGAGCACTGCCATCTTAAAACGTCGTAGCAAAATACAGTATAAATTTGGTTTGAATAAATAAGGAAATCAAGCAAACATGGATGTGGAATAAGGTCATCCTACCAGAGATATCGTGCTGTATCTTAATTCTTTTCAGCCCAGGCTTATGATTTTTAAGCCACCAATTTCTGGACTGCATTTAAATATGTGAAACTAACATAAATGAAACATTGGGATTACACTTCTTTTATAGGACAAGTAGTCCGCATGTTTATCTATACTTCGCTGAGTCGTCAATTTTTCAGGAAGTGTTGATGTCCGGTATCATTGAAGCCGTTGATATAAAATTATTTATATTTTATTTTATCAAAGTCCTCTCGCTTGCGTGGGTTCTTGCAATATCTTCCCATACACGTATTTTACACTTGGTTTTTTCTGTACCATCTCCCATATTTTCAGTGCAGTGCAGAGACTGGGTGTTGGTTTTTCATTAATGTTTTCGGCACGTTGCAGAGACTGTAGACAATGCTGCAAAAACTTCTTCTACGCCTCTGTCGTATTTATTTTCTCTCTTCCTCATTCTGAGTTTCCATGTCCTGTCAAATAATCAGATCCTTAATAAACTATTCATCTTCTTCTTGTGCTTTTATGTGGAGTAATTTACAAATTTTGCAAACACGATTCTCGCGAGTCACTAGCACATTTGGCCTGTAGGCTGCGAGGAGTTTTTGACCTTTAAATTAAATACCCTGTTCACGGAGAATTTTGGTAATTATTTGAATGCGATTTAAAACTGTGTCTGGCATCCAATATTGAAAAGATGGCAGTACTAGCTCGAACAGTACGAACAGAAATACAATTTCCATAATAAAACGAGACATCCATGGTCCACACTATCCTGTAACTAAGTCGTACTAAAACGTTTAAATTCTTGTGAGCAAACCAGGGTTTAGCGCTGTATGACGTTATCAAATGAGACTGGACTCTGGTAGACCCCGCACATGAGGGGCAAACAGTGGAAAATGCACGCCTCTGGGCGCCCTCCAACTGAAAATGCGCGCCTTCCAAGCACACCTTCCTGCTGCCCAGGCCCTTGACGTGCCCTTCTGACAGTTCTGTCATTTCTGTCACATCATTTTAAATGCAGCTTTTATAAAACGTCACGTATTTAGTTGGAAGGTACGAATTTATGAAATACTCGAAAAATTTGTTTGACCGCCCTGAGTGCCCTACTGCCATGTGTGCGAGACGAGGTAAAATGCACAGCGGTACATCCGTAGCAGCGCATCCCCGCCCAGCCACAATGCGCTCATGTGCGGGATCCTTGGGCTTCGTCCTACCCCACTTACACTCATGCCTGTCAAACAATTTTTTAGTAACTGTAATTATGTAATACTGCGCTTCAAAAATTAAAAAAATATAATTTATATTCTATTAATAAAATACTATTTTATATTTATTTATCTATATTTATTATATATAATATATAATTTACATATAAATATATAATAAAAAATGACGGCCACATTTTAAACATTTAAGTCGCATTTTCAAAATTTGCAAATATTTTACCACTAAAATCACAAAAAATGTCTAAAAGACGGTCAAATTTAACCCCTGTAATGTAGGTTATATAAAGTGTGAACCCTAACATCATCAAATGAGACTGAACTCTAGACCTCACCCTACCAGCATTCAAAATTGAACCTGTCAGAGCTCGTCAAAAGGCTTTTGACCCCTCAGAGAAGTGCTAAAGAAAATTTTCCCCTAATAAAAAAAACAAAATCCAGAAAACATTTGACAATAAAGAAGTTTAGCTTTTTATTTAAATTGTCATTAGAAGGGCAACCTTTCAAGTCAGTCAATTCAGCATGTACAGTGGCAAAGTGATCATTTAATTTACTTTAGTCACATTCACAAATTTTGAGGACTGGACAGAGCATTTCTTTGCAGGAAAAGAATCGTACGGAGCGTTGAATAAATACATTTTTAGTATGCATCTAACTTGTAAAAACAAAAATTTATAGTATTAAATGAGTGTACAGCTATTCCTAATTCCCATTTCCACCGTGGGAAGTGCTCCCTCCTTTATCACATTATTTAATCCATTAGATAAAGGTAATAGTTTGCGCCTCTTATGCATAATGCGACTGCACCAATGGTAATAGTTTGCAGCACCATATCGTTATGTCTTTAACTATCTTTCTTGTGAGGGCGTCTGTTAACAAAAGAATCACTTTTGTACTGCCTTCTAAACTTATTATGCTTCTTGAATTTTTTCTTACTATACAACCCCTTCCCTTTTGAAAAAGAGCAGTCTTTACAAGAAGATCTGCGTTTGGCAGAGATTTCAAGATCAAAACATCCGAAGGGTTCAAGAGCATACTGTTCACAAAACTGATTACCAAGGGCTTTTTGATGTTTAAGGGCCTGCTTTCTCTCCCATTTCTCCTTACAAAGCTTAGCATTGACTTGATCTATTAATTGATTAATAGCACCAAAACTGAGTTCAGATGCTCTGTAACCATGCATAGCTTTTTTATATTCTGTAGAGAAATATGCTGGAAAAGATTCAATGTATCTAAGCCTCATGGTTTCATCATTTATGTTTCCAGAGTTATAATAAAGCTTTTGCATAAAGCATTGATATTCCTTAACTCTAGACATATCACAGAGCCTTGCTCTGAGAAATATGGCAGTATTCATCATTTTATCATCATCAATATTTCCTATAAATTCTTTTATGATAGCAGCAGTAAGGCCAGTATAACCACTAGTTAATATTTCTTCTTTTCCTGGAAGCAAATCCCACCATTCTTTCAGGATTCCAACAAATCCATTAGCAATAGAAGAAGCAATAGTCCTTGGATCTTTTCTATATATTTCAAGTTGAGTGTTACCCCAACCAATCATACCATGGATGACTTCTTTAATTTTTGGGATTGTTCTACATTCAAGCTTATAATAGTTTGGCTGTAGAGTTTGTACTCTAGCCATACCTTGAAGTGGTTCTGGACTGGTATTGGTGTTTGATGTTTCACCAATAATCATGGCTTCAGCTTCTTGATGCTTTTCAACTTTTACCATTCCTACAGACCTCTTAGACTTGTCATCTTTATCAAAAAACAAGGGCCTATATTGATCTAGAAGCTCTTTATGTGGCTGCTTATCAGAAATTCTAGCAAGATCTGAAACTTGAGACCAAGACACAGCATGTGACCAATCTCCTTCTGTAGTTCCTGAAACTTTCTCTGACAACTCCCGAATTTTGGGAGTTAATTCTAGGAGACATTCTACAGATTCTTGGATTTCTTCAAGCTTCTGATTAGTCTTATCTAGACTATCATGCACATGAGTCATACTGGACTCAACTAATTCATGAGTATGAGCTAATTGACTAGCTATATTACTTTTAATGCTGGTTGAATGGTCAACCAGTGGCTGTACAAGATCTGTCATTCTTTGTGTTATGACATGAGGAACTTTTGTAGAAACTACTTTGTGATTATGCTGAATCATTGTTTCTACCCTTTTGACAGATTTTTCTAAAGAATCAACTTTTCATTCAAAATATGTAATGCACCAGCAGTATCCCCATTCTTTCTAAGCTCTATTGCTTTCAATGTTCTTTCCATCATGGCTATCTTTTCAGAATTAGCAGATACTTCTTCATACACAGAGTTTATAGCTTTATTGGTCTAATTTATCATTTTAGAACTCTCAGAAGGTTCTAACTGTCTATCAATTGTACGTTGGTACCAAAAAACTGCTTTCTGGGTTTGATCTGGAGAGATCAATTCATGAGCATCTGTTAAAGGGAAAGAATCTGAGCTTTTGGAGGCCATATTGATTGTAGGGCCATTGCTAGGGACATATTTCTGACTGACCAATTTCTCACAGTCACTGCACCATAAAAAATCCGTAGAAGGATCATGCACTAAAGCATTATGACTACAGAGAAAAGTCTTTTCTTTTACTGGTGGTTCAGCTGGCTTTTGGCTATTGGAGGATTCTCCAACTGAGAAATATGAAGTGTTAGACTTTACAGAGTCTGTTCTAGGCAATCCTATCTTAGAATTAGATCTAGAATTATTTCTAAAGCTAAGGGTTACATTGTTTTTATTTTCAACCACAGCAGTTGCATTTTCTAATTTTGGCTGGCTTGACTAGATGAATTTTTTGGACAAGGTCCATTCATGAGGAACTTTGATCTGAGACCAGGATATGAGTTCTGGTTCAATTTTTTGGCTCTCAAGATTGATATGGGACACCACGCTGCTGCCTTTTGACACTCCATGCTTCACAGCAGGGTACATAGTATTAACTAGCCGGTAGATGACCTTGTAATGAATAGCTAGTGGGCAGGCTCCTGGACGCATATTCAGACCAGTGGTAGCTAGATGTAACTTGAGAACATCCTGTAACAAATCATCTTTTGTGAGAGACACAAGGTAATTTGGATAGACCTCGAAGGAAATAGGACCATCCGTCCAATATTCTCCTTAGTGGAGCTTGTGGGGCTATGTCAGCAGCAGCCTGTTGCCGACCCTTGTGAATAAAGTCATGATAAGATTCGATCTTATCTGTTCGTTGGTGCGTGGTGGACCCTACCACTTTCTAAAGGCGCTTTAATGAGTGGCGTGTACTCATTGTCCAGGTCAGTATGTGTCTATCGGTTCCTTAGTGGGAATCTTTTGGCAACCGGAGTCACCGGTTTCCCGTTTCCCGGTCTTTCCGTTTCTCGGTGAAAAGCCATGAGGAAATCCTATAAAAAGGGGTTCTCTCATCTCATTCAATACACGGAGAAATTGGAGAGCGAAGTCTGGAGTTCAAGTATAAGGTCTTAGTCTAAGTCTGTGAGTATTATGCCTAATACAGTCTATGTTTTTGTTCAAGTTGATGACCTTCATTATCTTCTTGTAATTAATTCCTTCTCTGAATTAGGCATCAAAAAAACTATTTTCATAATTTTTACAAACCAATAACATGGTTCCACCAGTCATTTCTTATGTTTCATGTATGGTTTTCTAAAAATATTTATTTATTTGAATTTTTCAAAAACATTGATTTAATTTTCTGATTGGCTGAAATAATTTTATAGGCATGGCAGAATTTTTTGATTAAATAAATCAGGGATTTTGAAATTTTTGATTTCCTATAGTTTTAACATTAGAAATTATCTGACACTCAACATTAAATGTAAGCATTTAAAAATTCTGGCAGTCAACATTAATTATTCCATAAAAAAAAATTCCAGATAATAAATTCTGCAATTATTTGCAATTACATGACAAGTTACTTCCGCTTCGTATCCAAATTTATTGCTTAGGTACTGAGACTGTTCTGGATGAAGAAGGCCATAAACACTTCTCCAAGTGGAAAACTATTAGGGATCTGTCCAAGTCTAAATTATATGTCGATCTCCATAAATTGACAACCATCAGTGGAGGAGGGTAATGTCAAGTCGCTGAGAGTATTGTTTGCGGATGATGCAGAATCAACCAATTCCGTCTTCGTCAGGAACTACACATAAAATATTTGACACTTTTTCAATTTCAATAAAATCTAGATAAAAGACGTGAGCATTGAATGTTTTCTTTGTTTAACAACTACAGATTGGAGTGGATCAATTGTATGGAAAGACGTTTTTGCTACTCATCAATGTCATTGTAACTTGTATGGAAAGACGGTTTTTGGTTCTCATCCACATTTATTTGTTTTTGAATGGATTGGATATGATAACATGTGGATCGTAGCTGATATTTGCGACGGGATATCTGCTAGTGGGTGTCCTTAATTCAAGTTGGGTGTTGTTGTTTCATTCAAATAATGATCTGTACTCCAAACTCTCGCATCCATCGTCAATGCCAAATGGGTATTCGATGCCCAAATCACCACACCTTCTGCACAAGCACAAGCACAAGCACAAGCTGAAGCTGAAGATGGATTCAGTTTCAATCAACACCCACAATATGAGTACCAGTTGAAGACGAAACTTGCTCCGAGTCCCCATCATCACCAAACACATGGAAGACGGGAACATCTGCCTGCCTTAAGGAAAGAGATAAAGTTGGGTTGAGGCTTGGTTGTACCTAATTTACCTTACGCTTTTCTTCGGGAGGACAAAAATGCTCCTAAGAATATGTGCAGGTCCACTACAGGCTACAGCGTATTGGATTTTCACTTACCTAGTCGAAGACAGGCACACAACTAGTTTTTTCTTTTTAAAAAACACATCCTAGGTACCTACCTACCATAGCCTAGTTGATGTAGCTTTCCCCATCGAATAAGGATTCATAGCTTTCCTCCTCATGAAACCTATGAATCCCAATTTTGACATGCACACATGGCCTTAAGGTTGAGAGGAGTAAGTACCTTAAAAATTGAGAGAACTACTAAATAATGCCAACACTCACATTAATTGTAATGATCAAAATAACATGTCTAACAAATTTTTAAAAAAAATGTTTTTCATAATGTTCAAAATGTTGAAGACACTTATCGCAAGTGACAAACAAGTCTAAATTAAGTTGACAACTATGTTCACCTATTTATAATCCCCATGAACCTCTCTTAGTTTTTTGTGTTTCCGTGCACATCACATGTAAAATATATTTCTACTTTCCATAAATGTGGATGAGAAGCAAAAACCGTCTTTCCATAACTTGTATTGAATTTGATTCCATATACCCTGCTCCAACCTTTCAGTTTCATGAAAATTAATTTTATAATACTTAAATGACAGTACATAGTTTAGCTCCTCCATTTCTTCTTCCTCTCCTACATATTGTAGGTGCATGCAAGCAACAAACAAAGAATGCAAATAGTTATGCAATTGTTTCTTCTTCCTCAAATGAATCCACAATTTTTAGATCTGCTACTGCACGAAAAATCATACTTATTGACACCTAACTCATGTCTACGACTATGATGTAACATCAAACTCCTATCCACTTTTTCCCAACCATCTTCAGGGCATATAAAAGTACAATGAATTATGTATAATTTTAATAACATTTACATCTTTCTTTGTTTATGCATTACAACACAACAATGAATTATGTATGATTTTAATAACTTTTACATGTTTACTTGTTTATGTGTTATCCGTGTTCTTCTTCTTTCACATAAAGGGCAGAAAAAGAATACAAATATCCAGCACTTAGAGCATGGAAAACATCTTCACAAATTCATTTTGTTTTTACTTTAGAGTGAAAACAACAATTCAATCACAAACATGACGAAGGGCCGCTTCGATTACAAACAACTTTTTCTTCCCATGCCACTGTGTTTTTTATAAAATCTTAAATAACACTACACTTCAACAAAATTCTATTTGTTTCTCCCCTATACCACAAAACTTCATCTACAAGCAACACCATAACCTCTTCCTCCACTAAAATGCACCTTCATCAGCAGGATTTGCCATTTCATGGCCTTGTTAATTTAAACGATGGTTCATTCAATTTGTCCAAAGGCGCTAAGTTTAATATACCGTATTTCCTGCCATTATCCATATATAAATATCAATGCATGCAGCGTGTGTTTTCTTATTAATATGCAACAGTTGTAGATGAAGTCAACCTCCGTAAATACTGGCGAATACAACGCTCACTATACACAGTGCTGCGTTTTTACAGGAAATCTTAACTGTAATGCCCAATTTAGCTGCCAAAATGGAAACCCAACAAGAGGAAGCGAAATCCTCTACAAGATTGACTTCTGCCTGTAATATCTGAGAGCACGATACGGATTTTTTGGTGGTAAAATCCCTTGTTTCCCGTCACTGCGTACGAATTAAGCTTAGTTTCAATTGTTTTTAAGTCGTTCCAAGTTCTAGTTTTATAGTGACCCTTATTGGGTGTCCTAACGAATTTACGATGCCCTAAACTGGGCTCCTTTTCTGCGGAAATAATGTTATTGGGTACACTTGACTGTGTTGCCTGATTGCATCTTTCATGATATTCCTGCTCTTATCCCCAATTCTTTGTTGTTCTCTTATTATGTTTTTAGTAAACAACATGCTAGAGTTGGTGCCATTTACTCAGCCTCATTTCTTGCCATGGCTGGCTTCTGGTGATGATGAGGGTAGAGATGATAGTTGTTACACTTGTACTTTTTTGTTATTTGATATTTATTTTTGTCGGGTTCAACTGGGTTCTTTCAATGACCCGTTATTAATAAACAGTGATTCACTAGAATACCTCTGTTATGAGTTTGAATGCCCCACTTGGCACTCATTGCATCAGGTGATGCTCACAGGTGTTGAAATGAGCTTGAATGGCCCACTTGACACTTATTGCAAACAAGTTTAGGAACCTCTAAAGTCCAGAGTCCCAGACATGAAATTTGACAACTAAGAATTCTTTTTCGCTCTTTACAAGTTGAGATAATCGATAGCAGAGATAATTTGCAGGTTGCAGTCACAAGTGCACCAATCTCAATGTTTGTGTATTGAATTTCATTGCTGCACCAGGTACACCATCGTTTCTCTCTGAGTTCATGTTATATATTAGATCATGGGAAAAAATCTGAGTTTTAATAGACTATTTATTTGGTCCTGTTTTTATCCTTTATAAATTGGATTATTAATGTATGATTCTACCCTTTAGTTCCATTATTATTTAATACAAAATTATATTTTTGTTTTGCTAATTTGTAATTTTTTTACACAAGGAAATGATTTTAAGCTTGATTCAAACGCATCATGAAGCCATCATTTTCTTCCAAGTATTTCCATACAAATATTTTTCCCTCTAAGTTAATTGAATAAACCCAAATGGCCATTCCAAGTTCAAAAAATAAGCTAGCATTTCTAAGTTTTTTTTTTGGGCATTTTGATAGAAAAAATATTATACATAATATATATTAGATAACTCTACACACAAAATTAAATACTTTCTCATATTCTTTTTAAATAATAATTATTGTCTAGTATCCAGTATCTAATGTAGATATTAGAACCTCGCCACTCATTTTCATTAATATTTGTGTAATTTAGAACCTAATGTATTAATGTTCTTGTAAAGTTTAGATGAAGACCAAAATCATTCGGTCAAAAGAAAATAGGGAAAACTTTCAATTATAAAATTTATAACCCAATATTTTGAAATACATACTTCATACGAATAAAGGTCTCCCACCTTGAATAATGCACAATTAATAGTTTACTATTAAGAGGTAAACCTATTAAGACTTTGACATCATGACATGATTTTACTAAACAGAATTTCTCTCTTCCTGCAAAGAGCCAGCAATCCTCTTATTTAATGAATTCTCCCTCACATTTCACAAGGACACCATAACATAGTTTATATTTTTCTTAAAATAAATATATTTAAAGATAATTCATTTTAAGAATATATAAAAACATGTTATTAAAAGAATAAAATTGTATAAATTTTTTATTATAAATCTAATGTATCATAACATTTGTTGTATGATTTGAGTGTCTTTGTAAGTTTCTCTCTCATCCCTTAGTTTCATCTATGTATAAAAAGGATTTAAATTTTATTTAGAAAATAAATCAACTTATTGTTATTGAGTTGTATCTAATAACTAAAATATGTTTTAGTGTAATATTAATAGATACAATACATTGGCATTTTTAATTTGTAAAATCACCCATTTAAAAAATAAAATCTCTCTTTGTAAAAAGTGTTCAATTTTTGTGACATGTATGATTTATTTACTCTTTTCATATGAAGTGTGAAATGATTATACTACTTTTCATCGTTGAAGGGTTGGTCCAATATTTGCCCTTCACAATGAAATTGGGACTAGCCCTTCAAATTTGATCACTCGTCCCAAAATAAAATAAATTTAGGGAAACAAACCTTAGAATCTTTTACTAAAAATAAGGAGCAACACTTTTTGTAGGTTGAGAGTTTAAGGGGAAGGTTAAAAGGGGGCTAAAAGTTTCTTCCACCCACTTCTATTTTGTAGGAACATATTATGCCAAATGTTAATTTATAAATGAGCACATTTATTTTAAAATTTTATTGCAAACTAAAAAATTATATTTTAAATATACCTCCATTAAAAATTTGTAGCATACTCTTAAAAACTTAAATTATATCATGGGACCACTTTTACTACAAATACTCATAAAGTTAGTCTCCACACCAGCGAAGAAAACTTAAGAGTTAGGAGCCTCTTCCCATGGGACCACTTCCTTAAGATGGATAATTATGCTATTTCGTAGGCTTCGCATATGGAGGGCAAAAATGCGCCTTAGCGTGCTTGAAGCCCTCCCAACCCGTCCATATAAGGCTTTGTTACATTTCCAATTCAACTTAGGCCAATGTGGGATCTTATAAATTTATGCACTATATTTTGGTTCCATATATATCTGTATACAATTTTAATTATTTTTAAAAATTTGTAACCAATCATACTGTGCCACTCGCTGGACTAGATTGGCGCTATCATGTATGTTAACTAGGGATGAGATTTGACCACTGACCCAACCCGTCAAACTAAAAACCTATGATGCTAAGAGGCTTTAAACAACCCGTCTATTTTTAATACTTTAAAAAATACATTTTTTTTTTCTCTGTATTTAAAGTTTCAAGTAACTTTTAGGCATTTTATGTTCAATATGAACACATTTTTTACCAAAATGTTATTATCCTGTCGAAGGCATGGATATTGTCTTCACCTCTCTTATTAATTTTATTCTTGCAAACCAATCACATCTCACTATTTTTCTGTCCTAATATTTTCTCCATAGTTTTAAAAATATATATATATATCATTTATTAAAACTGACATTTATTTGAAATTTTTTTGGATGGTTGACTTGGTCCCTTTATTGTCACTAAGTTCAAGGAAACATAATTTTTCTCCCCCTCACTATGGTTTGCAATAAATAAAAAGTCATTCATAGAGTTAGCACCTTGGCCTGGAATATCAAATTATATGTGCTTGTCAAAGCAATTTTTTTTTTACGGTTTAACTTTTTCACGTGGCTGTAATTTCAAGCAATTTGTATGTCCTATAGCCTGTCAATTTCCAGACCTGGTTAGCACTTTACATTTATCAAAATAAATTTGAAAAATGTTGAGCACGAGGCTCAAAACAAATTATGATCTACAAAAAAATGATGGAAGTGATTACTTAGCTTTAGTGGCCTTTAATATGTCAGAACAACTAATGTCATTAGGTTTGATGCACTACCTAGAGAGTTCTAAATTTGTTGGACGAGTTACAATAGAGAGTGTGCTCAGTTACCAGGTGTGCATCTCTCATGTTTTCTATTAGATTTCATTCTACTGGGATGGATGCCTCATGCTATGCATATGTTTCATGGCCGTGCTTTATTATGCAAGCTTTAATATAGAAGAGAATTTATGGACAGATCCTCATGTTGTGGCTATTTTTTTTTTCGATTTTGCAGTCTTTTAATTTCGCTCCACTGTGCAGGTATTTAGGGTTGTAGTATTAAATATTAAATCCTCTACAATGGATTATGAGAAATGTACATCTAAGGCGTGTCATAGTTTCTATTCTCTTCCTGGTTCGTCTCCTTCCTTTGTATGTTTTTCATCCTCACAATAACTTTACTAGTTTCTTTCAGCGTGGTCTGGTGGCATTTGTCCGACTATGATAGTCGGCAAGCAAAGTTTTTAGGATATTTTTGTATTGTTCGTAGCTAGCCAGAGGAGTGCATTTTGACAAATGGAGATTATCTCAAGTACAAAGGCTCCACAGATTCATTTAAATGGTTGTTTGACTTAAACGAATGGCGTAAATTTATCGTAAGATGCAAGTATATTTGCTTGGGTTTATTCGACTGGGGAAGTGGAAGCTGTAACGTGAAATTTACAGTCTTGAAATGTTAGTTTTATTTTAAATGTAAACTGGTTACTTATTTTAGGGCCTACGATAAGGCTGTTGTCAAATGCAATGGAAGGGAGGCAATCACCAACATCTATACCTATTTATATCAAAATGAATTGTTTGAAGAAGGTTGGGTCACAGAAAGTGAATTACTTGTAGCATTTTTATATGCTACAGACCGGCCAACAATATACTTGTATTGATTTTTTCTGATTTGCGGTTTAATATCTTGTAGAGGCGAATTCAATATGCTCCTATCACAAAATCTAATGGATCTGCAACTTTCATGTTTTTAAAATAAAAAATCTAATGGCTCTACTTTTTTATCACGACCTTTCCTATGAAAATAATCATGGCCGATGTTTCCTCTTTTGATAATTGTTGCACTAATCAGGACTATTATGACAGGGAGTCTACGACCAACATTCACCTACATAAGTATTCAATGAATATCCAAATTTTCTCATTTACTATCTGCATATTTTAAAACAACAAAACTTATGCACTGATGAGCACAGTTATGACTGGGTAGTTGGTATTTCATTTCTGGTGTTACGAATGGACCAATATATTGAATCTTGCCTAACATTTTTCCTATGTTTTCTTGTGCAGGATGGTTGTGTGAAAGTCATGGGATCTTACAAAATATGCTCCAGAAATAACAAGTAAATTATGGTAAAATGGAATCCACAGTGTTAAATGTTTTATCTATGAATTTATATAACTTTCATGGTTATCAAAAATACTTATTGGGAGTTAATTTACAGCTAAGTCTGGACCGAAACTCTCTTTGCAAGAGCATATTCTGAGATCCACACACGGATATTCCGGAGACATTATAAAGTTAATTGGAGTCTTGAATATTTGGAGTCCATAATGCTCTGATTTTAAGTGAAGTTTGCATTGGTAAGTGACAAGGAAATGCATATAGTCTGGTGCGCAACCAAAAGGGCGTGATTTGTATATTTAGGGCATTGCAACATCATCTTTGCATTAATTTTGGGCCATTGTCTTTGGTTGTATCCAACAAAGCATTAGAATGTAAGTTGTTACTTTTGCCCTGTTTATGATTATCAATACACGGATGCTTTATAGTCTGAAGATCACATCATGAATTTATAATTTTCAAGCTTGTAATTTTTTTTTTAGTTGATCCAATTTTCCTTCAAATTTTTTTGTTTATTAATACCCAAATTTGCCCACCTGCTATTTTTTTATTTTAATGCTTTTACGTTCTTTTTAATATAGTTAAAGATTAATTTTAGCAGTTTTAGCAGTTTGTTAGTTCAGGGGTTATGGTGGTTTAGATTGTCCACATTGATTTCTTCTTTATAACAGATTTTGTTTTTTCACTTCTAATTCAATGATGGTTTGACGGAGTTTCAGGTAAGCATCGTATTTTAGTACAAGAAAACTAATCCCCTGGATTTGAGTTTGAAACCTTGTCTTGAAGTCTTGGCATTCCAGTTTATTACTTCCAAAAGTGTCATAAAGAGTTTTAACATCTGAAGTGGTATTTGTGTGCACTAAATATTAAATTCTACAAGCAAGGCTCGTGCATAGATTTAACTGGAGATCTGTAATGAGAGTAAGGGCCCAGGGGATGTATGATTCTAAAAAATTATTTTCTGAATTATTTAAGGGCTAACAAAAATGAATTCCCAATTTAATACACAATATATGGCTAACCCATATTGGAGATTAGTGATTTATAGGATATATTTTTTGGAGGTTTTTGGTCAAATAGTTAACATGCCTTGTGTGTGCTTCCACAGTTTGCATACATATTTCCTAGAACACTTCCCAGAAATCTGTAGCTAAAAAATGTGTATTATAGGTTTTGCTAACAAACAAAAATCAAAATATAAATTGATAAATAACACTACGCTTTAACATTATTTTATTTATTCTTCTCGCATACCATAAACCATCATATTCGGCAGGATTTGCCATTTCATGGCCTTGTTTAAATCTCTATAATGTTACAATTATATTTATATTGAATATGTTTATAGTAATAGTGATAGTTTTACCAAGTTCTTTCCGGACACAAAAACAATTTGACAATTTTATAAAGAGTAAAATAGACAAAAAGGTCCAAAACAAGGGGTCAAATCTCATTTCTGGCGTGAGCCATGGGTCGAGGCCCTGGGCCCATATCAAATGAGCAAAGCGGGCTGCCAGTCCAAATCCCTGCTCTTCCCATGTGCGCAGCCTGCAGGCTATCCGCGGAGCATCTGTTCCACAGGGAGAACGACAGCTGTAGCTGTCTAGGTCACAATTATACATCATACCAGTACAATGTACAAATATTCAGAAAAAAATCTGAAAAGATGGTTCGTGTTTGAATCCAACGGCAACAGGCAACACAAATGAAAGATCGAGACTAAGTACACTTTGTTTATAGGACGGGGTAAGTCGGTGCATCAATTGCACAATTAATCCGCATAATTATGGGTACCTGGAATATCTATGAGTAATTAGACCATCGCTCTCATACGGAGTCACGAAGTAATGTGATAGTAAATTTTTGTGGAAATTGTTGATGGACCGCTAGCAATCACATCACGAGGATGGAAACGAGACATGGCTGACGACTAGCAATCGCATCACAAGGATAGGATGGAGACTACGATAGTGGACAAGTGTATTTTATTAAGTAACGTTAGGGGAGAGACACCAGTAGTGGTGCACCCTATGTTAGGGGGCCCACAAAATAAATTCTATAAAATGTGGGAACCTGATTTTTTCACCAGCACGTAGTTTAATATTTTTTTAAATTACACATAATTTTTTGAACGTTGTATTTGAGGGAAAAATATATTTTGAATTTATTTAAAATTGTAAATTTTAGTTACACTAAATTTTGGTTGGGACCCATACTTGATCATGGGTGAAAATGGTTGAAAATTTAAAATTTTCAAAAAGGCAAATCCTACATGTCATGATATGATTGAGTGTTGTCATGTCAAAAATGACTAATCACCAGGTACCTTTATGACAACTATTGGGTGTTTTGTATTCAAAACACTATATCCACAATTGGACCCCGCTCAACTATTTTGCAAGGGAGAATTTTTTTGGTGAAGGAATAGATACTAGAAAGGTGAAGGTGGATGGCTAAAACGGTGAAGGTGGATGGCTAAAACAGAGCTTTGTTGTAGGGTTTCACGCAGTCCAGGTTCAATGTAAATACTTTTAAACTAGCAAAAGCATCCATAGGTGCTTGTGAGAGGCCGATAGGCAGATTTGGAGGAGTATTTGAATGCAATAAATTAGCTATTTTAAAATGAGATGAGTTGTGAAATATTGGTAAAGTTTTAAGAGACAATAATCCATGAGGTAGCATGCAAAATATGTTGGCTTTGAAAGGTTTGGTCACCACTTGAAGTTGCTAGAGGTTGTATGTGATAGAGAGTTCCTGCAATGAAAAAGTGTGTAGTTAACATCAAAGTGTGGATGCTTAATAAATGGAAACATAATTACATTATGGGTAAGTAGATGGTGATAACCTGTATTTGAATGTCAAAAAAGGCTTAAGAACTGGCTGCATCTATTGTTGATGTCGTGCACTAGATGAAAATGTAATTTCTAATTACTTTGACATACATTCATGTAAAGTAACTTAACGATAAAGAGATTGCTTGGAAATAATGGGAAAATGTAATTTACTTATAATGAGGAAAGACATACCTATTAGCATCAATTGCTGACAACATCTGTAGGCGTTTCTCTTCCAGCAATCTTTGTTTTGCATTCCTTGTTGTTTTGATCTCTGAGTAGCGCTCAAAACTAAAAGGGGGAGATATTCTCCGATGGTCAATGGACCTAACTCGGGAAAATGCAGTGAAAGTCAACCCCGATTTCTCATCATCTCCAATATCAACAGTTGCTTTAGGTAAAGTTAATCCTTGAGACTTGTGTATGGTAAGGGCCCAAGCCATTTTTAGAGGCACCTGTTTGCGATTGCCTCTTATTACAGGCAATATAGGAATGGATTTAGGATTTATGGTGTCTCATGCAGGACCTGTATAGTTATCAAATCATATTATTACAAACATGGGCGAGCTGGGCAGTTTGGAGCTAGTGGTGTAGATAATGTCCTGTATAGTACCAATAGAACCATTAACTAATCCAACTTCAACACAAAGGTTACAAAGCAACATAACACGTTGTCCTATACAAAGAAGGACCTCATTTTCCAATTGGTCATCATTTGCATCTTCTAATCCTGAGCACCTCGTATATTCGGCAACACTTCATGCGATTGGCCTGGATAAAGACTTAAGCATGTGCTTGTTATGCAGATGAACAAATTTTTTAGTTGCATATAAGTGGATTTCTGAATCGAAGGATTCTCTTTTACCCTGGCTGAAGTGAGTATTTATCTATTTCATGAGTGTTTCCCAATCATGGAAAATAGGTTTAGCATTTCTAATGTTTTTCAAGATTGTGCGGAAGATGATTTGTTGTGGATCACTTCCTTATTGTCGAAATATTACATCTAAGGTAACGACAATGTTGAAAGTGTCCCAAAGCCTTCTCCCTATTGTGTTTCCTGGAAGCGGTGTAAAAAGACCTTTACAAGTGAAGATGAATGCAAAGTAACCATAATCATTGTAAAAGAAAGAAACTTATTAAATAATTAAGAAATTTTGGATGGTTGAAACACGATGCAAGCTTACCGACATATAATGGGACGTCCTTCATAGGAGGTAGTTGAGCAAGATCTCCAACAAGAATTTTTGATCTACCACTAAATGGTTTGGTCGCATGTGATGGGAATGCTTGCTGGAGTCAATCATTGACGTTTTTGAACAATTTGGGCCCTAAAAAACTCATCTCATCTATGAGAATGTAACGCACGTGTTTCATTTCTTCTTGAAACACTGCCAGTGTTTGTCCTTTTAAACCATGGACATCCCTAATCGGGATTCTAAGGCCACTATGTATTGTTCTTCCTTGTATGTCGAAAGCAACAACACCTGTAGGAGCAAGGAGGAAAAAAGGGCCTTTTCCATTTATTGATCGAGAGACCAAAGCGATCCTTATACACTGGATCAAATATGATTTACCAATCCTAGATGTTCCTTGAATAATCATTTTGAGTGGCTCCAGATTGCCTACATGGTCGCAATGACCCACGACCTTGGAATATGCAATGTGTTGCTTTGCAGATAAATTGTGTATATGGTTGAGGTGTTATGGAGTGTTATTGGTTATTGGAATGGAGGAACGAATGCAATCTAGAAAATGTACACAGGTATCATGTAATGGTGCTGGTATAGAATGTTGGCTCCAATCATGGTCCAGGTCGTAATCAAGACGACCAAGCAACTCGATATCTGAAAATTGCATGTCATTATGTGGGGCCAATGCAGACATGAGTTCCCATTCGTCCATATCTGAAGGGCCTACCTTTGGGTGTTCTTCGACGTTATCTTTAGTTGCATCATCAGATGTTGGTGATGTTTGCATGCGATCAATGTGCCAAGCATGGTATGTACCCCTTATAAATTCCCAGGAGTGAATTATTTCTTCATTTGTGATGTCGATATCAACACAAACATTTCAAAAGGGTTTATATAGGAGGCTTTCACTCTAATAGAATTCCACATTTTCATCAAATTCATCATCAGGGATGGAGTAAAATCTTGGCCATACGCGCACTATAGCTTGTGGCTGTCTAATTTTCCATTGTTCTTTTTTACGTTTCGGAGAATAAGACCATGACCTAGCAACATCCAGCATTGTAATATTTTGTAGTTGTGAAGGGCGATGAATGTACGCATGTAGGAAATTAGAATAAGTTGTATCATCATCAATGTTCAGTTGGACACTTCTTTATACCCTTCGACCAACACTAAGTGTAATAAAATTTCTGCTACACTCCACAAGTGGTAGCTTCAACAGTATATGACATGTTTCTTGTGCACCAATATCACGCTCTGCTACTGTGTTTGTAAGGAATTTTCGGTATGCACACAATGTTGGGTCTTGGGAATGATTGGCATCAACAACCCGCGTTAGCATGTCATCACATCATATGGTTACACGGTTACTTAACCGTCCCTGCCTTTGTAACTGTTCCAGGGGGCTTTATATTTCCTCCTGTCCGCTGTATTAAACACGCATTGAATATAATCTATTCATTCTAGTGCCATCATTGGTATCAGAGCTTCTGTCCGTCCTCTACCTGCGTGGAAGGTTGGAAAAATTTCAGTTTTTTGGCGTGGAGATTTCTTTTGGCAACTGTACAAGACCAAGGTTTCATTTGGCGTGGAAGCACCAAGATTGCCTGCTTTCCTTTCCTTTTTTCTTGTGCGTTGTGCGTGAGTTTTAGAGTGGTTCTTTGGAGACACCTGATGGTGTTGTGCGTGGAGGAAGAGTAGAAGGAGAAGGAGAGAAAATTGGAAACTCTGTCTGTTCATTGCCTGTGTGGAAGATTTGGAGACCTGGCAGACTTGCGTGGAGATCCTTGCATGAAATTTGGAGAGCAACGAATTTGTGTGGTGTGGAGAGCAGCAGTTTCTTGGATGTGTGGGTGAAACCTGTAGTGATCTTGAGATCTTCCAACCTGTGCATGTAGACCTGTTTTTATCTTGCTGTGCGTGTGGAAGGAGAGCAGGAGAAGACTTGCCTAGCTATTGAGACATTTTGAATTGACCATGCATTCAAAAGTGAAACGATTGTGTGTCAGACTGAAAATGTGCATTGTGTGGAAGGCTGTTTTGAAGTTTTGTGGAAGTAGAGAAAACTTGTTGCCTGCCCAAACATTTGTAACTTCATTGGATAAATTGCCCAACCCAAGAAAGGAAAATTATAAGGAGGTCTGCATTGAAGAAGAAGCTTGCATGGAAACCTCCAAGCCTGCACACCTGTTACGAAGCAAGGACAACCATAAGCCTGCGCTGCCAACAGAAGAAAGCACCAACGGAGAGGAGTCGTGACCTGCGTGGCACGTATATGTCACAAATTTTGGATGCACAAAGCACCATGAGCAATGCACCAAATATTTGGGCATTGAGCGACAAAAAAGACACCACTGGACTATTCTTTTCCTTGGTCAATGAGCTCCACAACACTGGGAATATTCTCTTTGACGAGATTGTGCGTCAAGGACTGTTGGAGTATTTTTGGTTCGAAGTTCGATGTCAAGCACGTCGGATTCATGCAGAACTTGAACGTGGCTATGATGCAGATGATGAACGTGAAGTAGAATGCCCACAGGAGCATCCGCGTCTCACTGCACGAGCCTATAGAGCCCATCTTCGGGATAGATTCCTTCAGTAAGCATTGTAGCCATTTTTGAAAAATAAATAAATAAAATACAATTTTGAGTTTTTGAAAATGTCTGCTCCAAAAATATTGCTATCCGATGCCCAACTCTTGAAAGGGCCAAATTTCACCACATGGAAAACCAAGATGCAGATGATTCTTCAGTTTGAAGATCTTTGGGGGATCGTTTCTGGCAAAGACGCCCCTCCCACAGACGCTTGATCTGTTGGCTAAGTATGAAAAGGCCGATGCAAAAGCACTAATGCTTATCACCCTGAGCCTTTCTGATGAGGTTCAACCTTACATTCGGGAAGCAACCACTTCCTCTCAGGCATGGACCACATTGTGTACCATCTATGAAGCCAAGAATCTGACGACGAAGTTGCATCTTCAGACAAAGCTTCACACGATGAGTATGCATGATGGTGAATCAGTAGAAGCCTTCTTGCGGCGTGTGGCCGAGTTACGTGTAGAACTCTCTGCTCTCGGTGAACCGGTGGATGACAAGTTGCTAGTCCCGCTCACCTTGCGAGCTCTTCCTTCCCGGTTTCAGACACTGATCACCACGTTGACCATCACTCAACAGGAGGTGAGTTTTGCCACACTGGTGAATTATCTCCAGCAGGAAGAAGCCATGCAGAATGTTCAAGAAGCCTTCGAAGACAAGGCTCTCATCACGAGGCAAAAGCATAAGCCTCGGAAAGGGCAGTCAGCCCCCCAGAATCAGAAGCAGCATCCTCAGCAGCAACCTTCTCAGCGGCCACCACAAGTGGCCACCCCAGAAGCAGCAGAACAACAAGGCGGATCGATGGTGCCACATTTGCTCCATGGATACACACATGACTGCGAACTGTTATTACAACGGTCGCAAGTATGGAAACTCTGGCAAAGAGAGCACTTCTGGCCAAGGATATTCCAAGAAATCCCATGGCGTGCTCGTAATCAGAGGCAGAAGGGTCACATTGCTGCTCAGCAGGATGCCACCTCCGATGAAGAGGTTCCAGACACAACTCATTCTGACATTGTTCTAGTCTCACAGACTTCGCAGCCATCAGAAAGTGTCTGGTTGATTGATTCGGGTGCCAGCAAACACATGACTGGCAATAAGAAGTTGTTCCATACCCTGAGTGACCGGCCCACTGGAGATCGGATCACCATCGCAGATAATCAGGAGTATATTGCGGTGGGGATTGGTGATGTCATCATTCCTCTTGGGACACGAAGATGTACACTCACGAAGGTGCTATATGTTCCAGGTTTGACCTCAAATCTCTTGTCTGTGAGTCAACTTCTTAACCATCGAATGCAGGTTGAATTCTTTGTTGAGAAAGGGGTCAAGTCCTGCATCATTTCCCAGGGAGACTCAGTAATTGCTCGAGCATTTCTGAAGGGCCGTCTATTTGCACTGGATGCGGTCACTTCATCTAGCATTGCTCTCTCTGCTTCAACGGCGGAGTCCACTGCACTATGGCACTTTCGATATGGTCATCTTTCTGTCGGGGCTCTGCATCAGCTCAGTGCCAAGGAAATGGTAAGAGGGCTTCCTCCACTCTCCCATTCCTTACCTGTTTGCTCGGGATGTCTTGCGGGAAAACAACACAGAGGTCCATTCAAACAGAGCTCTTATCATTCTACGGAGCATCTTCAGGTTGTACACACCGATCTGTGCAGACCCCTGCCAGCTAGCTTCCAAGGTTTTGAGTACTTCCAGCTCATCATTGATGATTACTCACAGAAAATGTGGGTATATTTTCTCCGGAAGAAGAGTGAGGCATTTTCCAATTTCCAAACCTTTTACCAGCAAGCCACCAGGCAGTCTGGGAAGCCTCTCCTTCTCCTCCACTCAGATCGAGGGGGGGAATTTGTATCAAAGAAGTTCTTAGCATACCTGAAGCAGCATGGCATTCAGCAACATCTGACTGCACCCTACACTCCCCAACAGAATGGGATTTCTGAGTGACACAACAGGACTGTCATGGAGATGGCTCATTGTATGCTCTCCACCGCCAAGTTGGAGGATCAGTTTTGGGCAGAAGCAGTCCAGACAGTAGTGTATCTACTCAACCGGGCACCCACGAAGATCTTGCAGAACAAGACACCGGAAGAGGTATGGACTGGTCGTAAACCTTCTATTCATCATTTGAGAGTTTTTAGTTGTACTGCATATATGCATGTTCCAGATGAGAAAGGAAGAAGATCGATCCAAAGACACTGCCATGTCTTTTCTTGGGGTATAGTACTACCTCAAAGGCATATCGTCTCATGGATCCTGAGATGAAGAAGATCTACGAGAGTCGAGATGTGGTGTGTGATGAGTCATCCTTTGACTCCCTGCCACACAATGGAGATCCAGTACCGACCTCGTCACATAGATTGCTCACACATCCAGATGATGGGCAAGATGATTCTTCTCAGAGAGAAGAAGAGCTGAGTGGAGACTTGTTCGTTGATCTAGGCACACTGGAAAACACATCTTCACATCAGCAGCAACAACACCAACGTCTGAAATGGGTCCAGAATACTATTAGGGATGCACACCTGAACTCACTTCCAGGTACTTCTACGGGAGTCAGAACACGAAGTCAAGCCAGACATGAGGTAAATTTTGCACTCATGAGTTCAGTTGTTGAGAGCACCGAACCTGACACTGTTCGTGAGGCATTAGACCAACCACAGTGGAAACAGGCTATGGATGCTGAATATGATTCCCTAATTCAGAATCAGACGTGGGAACTTGTCGATCTGCCTCCAGGTAAGAAATCCATTGGCTGCAAATGGATTTTCAAAACAAAATATAAGGCAGATGGTTCAATCGACAAACACAAAGCATGACTTGTTGCAAAGGGTTATGCTCAGCAAGAAGGAATTGACTATGATGAGACCTTTGCACCCACTGCGAAGATCAAAACCATCAGATTTGTCTGTGCACTGGCAGCACAAAATGGATGGAAACTTCACCAGATGGATGTCAAGAGTGCTTTTCTGAATGGTGATCTAAAAGAAGAAGTATATATGGCCCAACCTGAAGGGTTTGTAGATGAGCATCAACCACACAAGGTATGTCATCTGATAAAGTCACTTTATGGACTCAAACAAGCACCTAGGGCATGGTATATAAAAATTGATGATCACCTATTGCAGCATGGATTCACTCGTAGCCCCTCAGATACAAATTTGTATATTAAGAAGGTAGGAACAAAGATTGTCATTCTGGTTTTGTACGTAGATGATCTTGTGATCACAGGAAGTTCTGAGAATCTTGTGGATGATGTAAAGAATGATCTGAAGAAAACCTTCGACATGACCGATTTGGGGCTACTTCACTACTGTCTTGGCTTAGAGATATGGCAGAAGAAGAATCATATCTTCGTCTCCCAGATGAAATATGCCAAGACACTCCTGGAAAAGTATGGAATGTCAGATTGTAAACCAATGTCCACACCTATGGAAAAAGGTTTGCAATTATCTAGATTCCAGGATTCACCACAGGTAGATGGCACTCACTACAGGCAGCTTGTGGGGAGTCTCATTTACTTGACTTATACCAGACCAGATCTTTGCTTTGCAGTGAGCTATCTCACCAGATTTATGCAGGAGCCGAAGAAATGTCATTGGATAGCAGCAAAGCATGTGTTGAGATATGTCTGAGGTACAGTTGACTTTGGTCTGGAGTATCAGAAGAACACTCAGTTCTTCTTACAGGGATATACAGACTCGGACTATGCAGGATCCGTTGATGACAGGAAATCCACTTCAGGATATGTTTTTCATCTCAGATCTGGACCTATCTCATGGATTAGCAAGAAGCAAACTGTTGTTGCTCTCTCATCCACTGAGGCTGAATACCACACCGCACGAGGAGCTGTGTGTGAAGTGATTTGGTTACGTCACATTCTTGCAGATATAGGGATTCCTGAAGAGAAACCTCCCATCATTCACTGCGACAATCAAGGTGTGTTGAAGCTTGTGAAGAATGCTATTTTTCATGAACGAACAAAGCATATTGAGGTCGAATGTCACTACATTCGTGAACAGGTCTTGAACCACCAAATTCAGCTCCAGTACTGCCCTACTGATTTTCAGGTTGCAGATATTCTCACCAAGCCTCTCGGCAAAGTGAAGTTTGATTTGTTCAGGGGATACATTTGTAGGAACAATGTATTAAGGGGGGTTATCATAATATGCCTTTGCTATTGCAAGTTGCGATGGATCATTCCAATCCATATTTTCGACATCTGGAGCATCCTTTAGCCAAACGACCATATGTCTATGAACTGATGATCGATACTGCCATTCATTCCTGCAAGAAATGGACATAGATAGTAGTTACATATAAGTGTCACACATAATGAATGTATATGAGTTTTGCGTCAAATACAATGCAATATAATTTGACGTGATTGGGGAGAAGAAAGAGGATACCTTGACCAAATGTCAGTTGTACCGAAGTGCTTAATGAGGACCTCATCAATGAAAATCTTGAAGCGATGATGCATATACATAGCAACAATATGTGGATAGGTAATTATATTTTTATTCCTCCGGTGGTAGCCCTCTGCAGCATTACTTGGGTGCGAGCCAGGCATGACTTGATGCAGGTCTGGCCATTTGGTATCAGCAATGCTTAATGTAATGAAGAATGTTGGACACCCTAATTGTGTAATCATGTCCATCAACTCATTCTTACATGTTGTCCAATAGGCCCTAGTACCTCTAATGTTGGCTGCATAACACATTACTTGCTCAGGAAGTTTGTCATCTGGCATATCTCGAAGGTGGTGGCGGAGATCTTGAATAGTAGTCGGTATGTTGTCACCCACATTTTTCTTCACAAATAACGATGCAGTGGATTGGGTTCGATGCCTCAACATAAGGTTCAACAAGAAATACCTGAATCTTGGATGGGCACCAAATCTGTTGTCATGGTATTTAATCAAATGCAAAGCATATTCATGTATACGTAACTTTTTTATTCAAGGTTGCAACCATTCAGCTTCACCACTTGGAAATAATGTTGGGAAGGCCATGTCAAACAAACCTTCAGTATTATATTCGTTAACTGGAGATAGCCCAATAGTAGGCCAATCAATTCTGTCAATGGCACCTGGTCCTCCATTTTCAATAATATTTCTTACCTCTTCCATTTCACGGCGTGTGTTTCCCATTCTTATTGCAAAAGACGATGGTTGCTGCTGAAGTTCTTCAAAATTTGATGTAGTGGGGTCTTCAACAAAGTGTTCGACATTTTGATTGTCGTCAATGTTTGACTCAACAAATTGGAGGCTCTGAGATATGTCCATTTCTTCTTCAGGCAGTTCAGAAATGGCAATATTACATAATTGAACATCCTTGTAGTACCTATCATTACAGATTTTATATCGGAGGGCATCCAATACATGAGATCTCTTTACCAGATAGTCATAGTGTTTTGAATGACTTCCATGTCTTCTAACGATAAGAATATCAAGGTCCCGAACACGCCGAGGAAGATAAGCAGCAATCAAAGTTATGTCTTGCGGAAAGGTTATAGTGTGCCCCCTATACTTGTACTGTCCTCCTCGTGCATGGCTTACTTGCATTATGGGATTGACACGAGCAATGAGCATCTCTTCAACTTGTGTGAGAACGCCCAAGACATGAGGTTGGACACCAGGGTCCATATTATTCCATGATGAAAAGTGATGACCATTACGTTCAGAGTAGCATCTTGTACAAATTGGTCCTGTGGCTGTGAGTTTGACTTTGATTCCTGGGTATGCCTCTTTACAAACAGTGCACAGTGGCATGTTTGCGAGGTTATCTAGTCTCAGGCGGAATGACCTTTGAATAGACATAAGGTCAGATGATAATCTTACTCGTGATTCTTGAGAATTGGAAAAATCACATGTTGTATGAGTCATCGCGATGTCTTGTAGCTCAAAATTACTTTCCGTGATTGTGGGATTCAGAAGGTTGTTAATGGGAACATGAGGATGTATTTGAGGGCACTGCAACATTAGGGAGTGTAAATTTTCTGCACTTGAAGGTTCACTTCCAATTTGATGAGGGTACGGACGGCTATACACCTGATGGAAATTATACTGGCCCCTAGCTCTCTGAGAAATGTATTCTTCATTGTTAATGCCAACATTATAATGGGTAGTCAAGGAATGAACGGAAGCATTACGACACGTTGCCACCTGTGGATGCAAGGGAGGAGCTACTGTAAAGTCATTTTGTTGCCCTTCGAGCTGTGTCGGTGTGAAATTAATGTCAAACAACTCAGTCCTCGATGCATATAGTTGTCTTCTTCTCCTATTTATTTCTTCTCTTCATGCATGATACCTTTCTCTTTTCTTTCTGTTTATCTCTTCTTTTTTCTCTTGATATATTTGTCTTCTTCGTCTGTTTATTTCTTCACGCCTTTCTGCATAAAGTGTCTGTTGAGTAACATTTGTTTGTTGTTGAGGTTGGGTCGCAGTAGGTTCATGGGTTCGAGGCTGCACACAATGTTGGTCACTATGCAAATGGTTTTGAGGAATGTTAATGCAGCTTGCATCATTGTAACATGTAATTATATTAGCTGGATCCATTTGGCTGAGCATAGTTTGATGGGAGTGATATCTATCTGTTTGAGTTGATGTCAGCATTTCAGAAAGGATAGCATCTGGGTTTGACATCTACAAAAGTAATAAACAAATAAGTAATAATGGTAATCATAGTAAATGTCACACAAAAGAATCAACTATTTTGTAATTTTAAAACTACCTAAAATTCTAGATTGCAGTAACCATAAGAAACATGAATAACAACAAAGCAACAGTTGACATCGAATAAAATAATATAGAACCTATACATAGAATTGTAAATGATATGTGAAAGTTGTACAAGAATACAAAAATTCACCACATAAGTTTTCAAGAGTTGAGGCATTAGAAGCAGTATGAAATTTACATCCAAATATTAACAATTTGTCTTAAAAACAAAGCACATTAGAATATGAATATAGTCTTTACTGGGAATGTATAGAATGGATACCCTTGCATAAATGGAAAATAAATCTAAAATAAAATGTAATACTACATAAGTTTTCAAGAGCCATGGCATTGGAAGCAATATGAAAATTTGCATCTAAATATCAAGAATTTGTCTTAAAAACATATCACATTAGAATATGAATATAGTCTTTACTATGAATGTATAGAATGGAGCCCCTTACATTAATGGAAAGTAAATGTAAAATAAAATGTACTCAGATATCAGTAAGTAGACCTATAACAAATTTCAACTCTGAAGAGTAATCAACTTTTTTAACTCTGGTAACATTAGTTTTCAGCTTTGGCGGATTGTTGAACGTGTCCATTCGCACATGCAAAGTGAACGAATATTGATGGAATGCTATCTTCTTCTTCAGAAGTCGTATGTGCAATGGATTATCTTGAACCTGCCCATATGTTTCCTTTCCAGTTGCACCAATCAAATCTTTTCCTGCATCATCAAATAATGTAGCCCATAAATTCCCAGTGTGGTCTGTAATTTGAACTCTGAATAAGTATCAATAATCACAGTCTGCAGAAATCACATCACATGCAGAGCATATCTAATTTCCTTCAGATTTCTTCATAGTCTTCTTTCTACATGAAGTTCCCGTGCACATTGATGAACAAGATGGATAAGTGAAACAATCCATTTCATCAATAAAAACTATAGTTCCTCTTAAAGATAGCCATATTGGCTTTTCCACACTAAGAGATCCTCTAGCCGCTATCTCAGATATATTTGTTTGCACAGAATTTAGAACCCCTTGTTGATCATGGGTTGTTAGAGACCTGGCATTGTAGATATTTCCATGTTCCTCACACCAATTTCTCAAAACAGTTGCCTCTTGAATACTTGGGTTTATAAACACTTTAGTGTTTGAAAGTGTTCCTAAAGACTTTCCATAGAAATCGGTTATACGAACACATTTGAAAGCAACAATAGGATGTGGACCCATGGTAATGAGATCTTGGAGTTGAGAACCTTCCACGACGGATAAATCACCCCATAGTGTAACATCAATGGCATAATTAGACGTATCTGTAATTTGAATTGTCCTCTTCTTGAGCTCTGAACCATCCTTCCTGAATAGTGTTTGAAGATCACTCACAAACCGAGCAATCCCAATTACATCTATCATAATATTGGCCTCCAAGTTGGTGATTTCACCAAGCAAAACAAAATGGAACTTGTTAAATGGGATAGATCCATCATCAAGTGAAGAAGCCTCCACTTTTGACATGCCATTCAACAATATTTCATATTCAGAAGGCAGATTATTAAATTTCTTATCAGCTTTTCGTAATTTTCCGTTTGAAATTGTGTAGACATTCCCAACTCTGATAATATCATAATGTCTATCAACTTGTTCATTGAAGCAGACAATCCGTATTTGTTCTTCATCCTTATCAATAATGTCAAAGCTAAATACCTTTCCAATCCCCCTACTGGTGCTGAAGCTACGAATGTTTGATTTAGAAGTAGTTCTACCTCGTACAGTCCATCCATCATGAAATGGGGACAATGCTCCAATAGGAAGTATTCGAACAAAATTGTCTGTTAGCGAATTATTTGCAGTAGAAGCATTCATTGATGTGGATGAACTTTGGGGCTCCATTTTGTAAACAATTTTCCCTACATAATTTGAGTAATAAAAGAACGATAATAAAACGTTTAGATGATATAAGTAAGGAAAATTAATTGAAAGGAGAAGATAGTGTGTGTATCAGTTGTAAACATTGGATATATAATTGCACCTAGAAATATGTTTAGAAGATAATACAACACAACACACTTTAAAAAGTTCAAAGGTAAGTTAATCTTTTAAGCATGAATAAAGAAGAAAACCCAATGTAGTAAATAACAAAAAAGGAAAACTATGTTAGGTAGTTGTTCTTAATACTTTCATGAAGAAATGATTTTTCCTTTGTAAAACAATGTAAATAGCGTAAATTTACATAAGAAAATTATATGCTCGTAGAAACTATCTAACACCACACATCATAAATTCATAATGTAAGTTAATATTCTAAACATGACCACAAAAATAAACATTAGGCAACAGAGAAGTTTTATGAAATTCCATATTGAATTAGTAAACAACGAAAATGAAATATTACATTCGGTAGTTTTGTTTCACGCTTTGAAGAATCAGTGACAACTTATTTCAAAGTAAAATTCTAAACAAGCTATGCATGGAATTTTTTCACTCCACGGATTTTTGTAGCTCTATTTGGACAGTCTTTCTTCGATTTTGGATTTTGAATATGAATCCCGTTTTGAATCAACTTTGTTTCAGGTTCATATTCAATTGCATGTTGAATAGTATCATAAATCAGACCAAAACCTCTTGAGTAGGCTTTTTTTGTTTTGAACTCTGAAAGGAAAATCGTCTGAGGTTCAACAACACCAAACTTTTTCATGAGGTCCTCTTTTATCTCTGTTGTACTAAGTTTTTTTCTTCTATGAAAGACAACATGAATCACAAATTGCTTTCTAAAAAACTGTTCTTCGCAATGAACTTTCTTCACAGATAATGTCCATGTTGGTGCATCACGAGATATTGGGATGATTGACGAGTTCCTAGTCCTCATTGTACTCCAATACAACTGCAAAAAATGGCAATACGTGAGGGCAAAATATAACTTCAACTTAACAGCAAGGATATAATTGCGGGAAGCTCACTCATTAGGCAACTTTAAAAGCCTTTCATATACTTAGTCTAACGTCCAACTTCGGACGTGATAGGAGTGCTTCTTCTGGAAATAATCCATCAGTAAGTCCTATCTCCTGGTACCGAGCAAGGCACGTGTAGCCCATATAAACGAGTTGTACGAGGGTCCAAACTATTTGTACTCACCATAATGTTTTGTTGACTAAGTAAATTCTAAAATTCATTTTAACATATTAGTGCACATATGAAATAAGTAAAAAAAGAAATTAGACATTTAAAGAATTTAGAAAATGAATGCATGAATTTAAGATTTCAATCCTATCAAAACGTAAGGTTGAAATAAATTTTCAGCAAAACACTGCCCTAAAATCATAAGGAACTACTGCATCAATATAGTATTCTTCAGAAAAACACAACCCTAATTGTATGTGTGAAAAATCTACATATTCTTTTTGTCTTTCAATGGCAATATAAAAGAGGGAAGCTTCAATAAATGTATTTCATTCATATGTTGTGATACTAAGAAAATATGAGACATGCAACTTCAATAAATTTGTGTAGAATGTTGGAAGGTTTACAAGTTAGGGTCATATCTAGGTATAAAAATGAGACATTAAACATGGCATTTATCTGATGTAACTTTCTTACATGTTGTGAAATTTGGAGTCATTTTTATGTTAGAGGTGTTACTAAGATTTAATAGGATAATTTAGGTGGTTTGATTTTAATTTTTTCATAGTCTTTTGGACTTTTTCCTGCACTATATGTAGACTTGAAAGGCATATGTAAACTGAAAAAATATTGCCCTAAATAAATGCTCGTAAGTCCTACAGTACTAAGCGATTTGATCATGAGCTGTGATGGAATATTGAGGATGTTTCATTTTCTCTACAAATAATGTATGATAATTCAAATATTCAGTTACTAAGGATTGACTATTTTATATCATTGTGATCAAAAGATCAAGTTGAACAAATAACATAGAACCTTTTAGAGGTTTCACAGCGATTATTGGGCCTTGTAGATACGCATCTTGTGCGTTTGACATTTTTAGAAATGTATAATTCATTTAACTGGTATCCGCGGAGCATCTGTTCCACAAGGAGAACGACAGCTGTAGTTGTCTAGGTCACAATTATACATCATACCAGTACAATGTACAAATATTCAGAAAAAAATCTGAAAAGATGGTTCGTGTTTGAATCCAACGGCAACAGGGCAACTAACAAATGAAAGATCGAGACTAAGTACACTTTGTTTATAGGACGGGGTAAGTCGGTGCATCAATTGCACAATTAATCCGCATAATTATGGGTACGTGGAATATCTATGAGTAATTAGACCATCACTCTCATACGGAGTCACGAAGTAATGTGATAAGGGAGAGGAGCCAATAGTGGAGCATGGACCAGTAATGGTGAGGGTATTTGTGAAGTGAGTGACTAGTACATGTACATTTGTCATTCAACATTTGAAAAAAAGGTAGCTAATAAAATGTGTTACATCAAATCACATCAAAGAATCACCCAATCACATGATGCCATATAAGTGGAAAAAAATGCATGACATAATACCCTACTAATGGTCCACCCTTTTTTCCTTTGTATGGAAAACTACTTTCCATAAAATAAAAATGCTCAAAAAAAAGTATTTAGATTAAGGAAAAAAAATCTATTAAAGGGTATATTTTTTTTCAAAATTTGATGTATTTATGTGTGTTGTACACCCCTCAACTTGGGTGCACAACTACCGGCTCCTCTCCCTTATTGACGACTAGCAATCACATCACGAGGATGGAAACGAGACATGGCTGACGACTAGCAATCGCATCACAAGGATAGGATGGAGACTACAATAGTGGACAAGTGTATTTTATTAAGTAACGTTATGTTTTGGGGTTCATATGTTTTCAGAGGCGAATTAAATATAGTTCCTAAATAACTCTACATGATTAAATAATCAAATCCTAATAATATTATTTGTTTATAATCCTCTCCGTTAGATAGGCTAAAATAACCTTTTCTCGAAGGAGAAAAATGGATAGTTTCTATAAAATATAATTATATATTCCATAATTTGATAAAATTCAGACTTGTGTAATATCTAAATTCATCAATTTTAAATGTAGTAACATCACATTTTGTACTCGCATGTTGAAAATTGAACTTTTGAAACTAGAATTATTTATATTCTACACAACCCAAATTTAACGAATCATGATTCTAATTTTCCACACCATTTCTAGAGAACTCAAATGTATTTTTTTAAAAACGTGTGCAACACTACAATTATAATTGTGTAATATAAATAATTTAATAATATAGGCATTATGGACAATTCAGTAAATCACTTATTTATGTATTTTGCTAGTAATACATACTATATAATGCATCGCATTTCTAATTAATGTTTAATACCATTTCTATGGTTTAAATTAATTAAATTTTAAAAATTCTACATCACTAAAATATTGATTGTCTCTTTTTATGAGATTATGTATCTTGAAAGTAGGAAACTAGAAGACTGAGAAAATACACACAATCATATGAAAAGCAATCAATTATTATGTTATTATGAAGACCATAAATAGAATACCATGGTTTAACCCTTAGCATAAAGATCATAATGTTCTGGGGTTTATATGTTTTTGGATGCCAAATATAATAAAAAAATATTCGATGAATTTTTTAAATAAAATAAGAATTGCAGATTTATATCTAAGAAAATCAAAGTGTCACTAAAGATTCATATACAACATGAGGTACTAAATCATCTATGTAGACGATATTGAACTATGTTTATGGGATTATGTAGCCATAAGAAAGGGAAGGGAAATCAAAAAATGGAAAAACAATAACAAACCAGAAGAAAAACTATTATGTTACTATGAGGGTCATTTATATTATAGTTTCACCCTATTTACTATAATAATCATAGTATATATTGGTTTATATTTTTCAATATAAAATATCCTACACATAAATTTGAGATGAATTTTTAATGAATTAAGAACTATTAGTAATTCAACTATGAATTGAAATGATGTATGTGATTGTGGTTAGTAAGACTTGTATTTCCACATAATTGAGTGGTTTTTTTGGGATTCTATAGCCACTTAGGATGATACAAGAATGTTTTTAATGAAACAATACTCGTATTACAATGAATCAACCATTAAGTTAAAAAGAGGGTCAACTCCATTGTGGAATTACTCTTATACACTAAAAGATATGGTATATTAAGTTTTATAATATGTTTTCTTAGACTAATCCTACCAATTGATATGGGATGTATATTTATAATGAATGAAGAATTTAGCATTGTATAAATTATTCTAAGATGCAATGAAAATATATATGCAATATATGTAATTTTCGGTAGAAAGACATGTATTTAAAGGATTCAATTGAATATGTATTTTTGAATTATGTAACCATAAATAAGAAGAGGGGAAGAATGAAAAAATAAACATAGTCATCTCACATGCAATAGTTCATCATTTAGTAGGAGAGGTTTAAATATATTATTTTTGTGTCAACCACAATAACATGATATGGACCATAGTTTATCATGGTATATATGTTATCGCCGACTAATCCTAACATCCAATGTTGGATTAAAATTGTTATCCAATGAAGAATATAGTTAAAGAAGTGATTCCAAGGTGCATTAAAGAGGAGGTTAACCTATGTTTTTACTTCACCCTTATTAACATAAGGGCCGATCAAGATAATGAGGACCATAGAAGAAATTCAACAATGTATTGGAGACGCATACCAAACTATTAAGAGAAATTATTGGATTTTATTAATATTGTACATCCAAAAAGGAGGAGAGGGGAATGTAGAGAAAGCAAGAATATTCATCTAGCCACCAATCAACCGTTACTCTCATCATGGTATTTTTGAGCCTATGTTTCATTGGACCAATCCTAGAAACAAATCTGGAATTATTTTATCATATATCATAATAGACATCCCAAAGAAACTAGAATAGATGTAATATATGGGTTTTGCTAAAATAAATAAAGGATTAGAAGATTAAATTGTTTGTAAAGAAGAGAAAATTTTAAATGGTGTATTGTAAGTATAAAAGTGTGTAAAAGAAAGCCTACAAATTTTCATAAAATAATTTTTTTAAACATATTTTAATGTCCATTATACATTTAATTATCATACTGCAAATAATTATTTATTTAAGGATAATAATCAAAATGAAACATTATTAATACCATTGTTTACCATAATTTCCACAGCCAATTTGAAACATATTTCATTGTGGAGATTATAAAATGATAATATCCTAATGATATAGTTATAAATAAACTCTAATAACCATTTATGTAATTATTAATTTAAATTATTAAATATAATGTACCTATATTATACTCGACTAAACAAAAAGTGAAATATGCGCAATAATCATAAAATATAACCTACTTGTCAAGATTCGTGTCATTTAACAAACTTATGCTTAAAATTAAAACTTTCCATTCTTCACCAAGATCAATCAAAAATCTTTATGAGCCGTTGATAAAAGAAAATAATCTAATGACAAGGATACATTCCTCTTCCTTGATAAGAAAACCTAAATGGATTCCCCTTTCCTTATTTGGATTTTTAGTATTGCTTTTCTTTGGATGGTTGGATTCAAGGGTAGAATGTTTTGTGAAGTGGAATTGTGCATGCATGCATAAGCATAAAATATTTTACCAGATCTATTTTTGAGGAGAGATGATATGAGATCTAATATTCATCTCCAAAAGATGAAAATGGTGAGGAAGCTTGAGATTGTGCTTTCATTTGGAAACAAATGTCTATAGTATTAAACTTAAATTGAAAAGTTCTTCAAGCATCCAAATTCATTTGATCTCTGCAATGCTTTCATGGACGTCAACACTTTGTTCGAATGAAAAATAAATTTGTTGACAATAGGTAAGACTGACATTTGTGTAAAAAATCACTATTTTTTTAATTTTAATTTTTTGACTTCTAATGCTTTTTTTAACACAATTATTTATTTCTGACAAATACATGTATGCAGTGGTGCAATATTTTAGGGGGTATTGTTTTAGTAAACATAATTTTTATGATACCAATTTAATTAGGTTCACAATTCTATCCCTCAATTGGAATATCATGCATAAAAAGCTATGTATCATATGTTAGTTTCTATGCAACTAAAGTTGGTACCATATAATCAAGGGGGTTATTGCATCTGAGTGGAGTTGTCAAATATTCTAAACATCCATGACTGATGTAGTCTAGCATCTTGGTTGATGTAAGAAATTAAATCAAATCTACAAATGGAAGTGAGCTTCCTCACACTACATATTTTGATGGGACATGAATTTCATCTTATTTAACTTATTTTATAGATTGTTAATCAAGCAATATGATTGTATTTTAACTAACCCTTTGCATGGTAGAATTTTATTTATAGATCCTTTCTCACCTCTCAAAATTCCTCTCCCAATATTTTTTGAATTCCACCTTCAATAAATACATTCAATAAAATTGCAGGGTCTTTTCTTCAGACATTTTTATGCTATTTCTGCATGAAAATAATGAGTATCTTCCATAGAATGTAGTGTTCATCATACTCTTTCGTGTGAATTCTTCTCTACAGAGATAAAGAAATGATTTTACATAAATAATTTGGTAGGATAATATCTAGAATCGGGAGTTAGGTTCTCTAATTTTATTGAAATATTTTCCTTCTCAATAATGCAGGTTCAACAATTTATATACAGTCTTCCTTTCTTCATGCTAAAAATAATTGTCAATGTACAGGAAAGATAGTTTTCAAATAATATTTTGAAACATATTTTCTTTCCTCTATCTATACAAAAATTTGAAGAAATTGAAAATAACTTATTTACCTCAAAAATGGAAATTGAATTCGATCAAAATGTGTTCCCCTATCCGCCAAACAGTAGCCGAGTCCAAACATTAATGAAAGCAACAATTGTTCCATTAATATATGCATTTAAATATTAAAATATTTAATTTAAAAAATCTGTTTGAAAGTGTTTTTATTAATAAAATAGTATTTCATATATTTAATTAAAAAAATTGCGATGCATGTTTCATAAAAATTCAGTTCATTAATTGCTTTTTTAATAACAAAAGTATTTTTTCCTCTACGCTGAATTTTAAAAAGAAATGTTTTGAAAAATAAATAAATAAATAAACTACTAAAATGAAAACCCAAAGAGTTGAAAAAGTAAAAGCTAAAGTAAAAAAATGCAGAAGGAAATTAAGAAACCCTAATCGTAGCATCATGCGGAGGCAAAAAAAGTCTTTAAAACCCCATGTGAATAGAGGAAAACACATGCCAAACGAATAGAAGGAAAACACAAACGTCTCACACCAGTGACCAAAAACGTGATCCATATTTTGTGATTTGCGACAAAAGCAAACTCCACCTTTTGCCATTGAATTTTATCCGAGCACAACAAGTAATTAAAAGTTAAAAATGTAAACGTACTTGACTTTGCTTGTAATCTTGTTTCTTTATATGGGAGGAGTAAATGTATCAAATTTAAATATTAATAATAATATTTTAGAACTATATACATATCGTATTTCTATTTACCTTGTTTTTATGTTTCTTTGTTCGAGAGTAGCAACATTTATTAATATTACTTAGAGACTTAGAGTATAGTAATTTGTAATAGTAATATTTTATTATTTAGAGACATTGATAGTAATATGTAGAGAAATTAATACTTAGAGGCGTAATAGTATTACTTAGAGACATATTAAGTATTAGTAATCCGTAATAGTAATTAAATTTATTATTTTAGGTTTAACCAAATGTTTAGTAACTTTAGTAACTAGTTACATAAATTGAATTATTTTAGGTTTAGCTTTTTTTAATTATTGGTAAAAGGTTTTGGTGGGACCTTATCCATGTTTACAGGAGAAGGCTCAATAGCCAAAAAAAGCAAATAGAAACATTGTGGCTTTTTTGATCTATGGGGTCCACACCCCAACTATAAGAGAAAAAAGTAGTAGAAAGCAAAGGCAAGGGCCAACTGCCTACAAAGATCCTAGTAACAAAATATCGAAAGCAAAAAGATAGCTATACAACAACACAAAAAACTACAATACCGAAAATAGGGAACCAACAACATTATCCAAAAAACTTGCTAAAAACTTTGACAGCCACCCTGAACGCCTGATAGAGTTTCAATGCAATGGCAATGGTGGGGTCCCAATTAGAAGCTTTGAAATTCCTTGTGATCTTTTTGTTCTTCCAAGTCATGTCTGGGATGCCACTAGAGTCGTAGATTTTATGAATGTGTACATGCATAAGGTCCATAATAACATTGTTCATAGCTAAACAATTGTTGTATTTTTCCTCTAGAGCCTTAAACTTGGTTTCCAAGGTATCACTTTCATCTTTGAGGTCTACATTGGGATTCGAGCCTGTCTCTTTGATAGTAGATTTGAGTAGAAAATCCACATTTTCTTCGAGGGTTTGAACCACACTAGCCTGCATGTTAAATTTATTCTCTAAACTAGTTCCACCAGCAATATTAGGGAAAGCAGGGGGGCTATCATCAACCATAATTTCCTCGCCCTTTGAGCTAGAGCCCATCACTTGTTTACCTTTTCTGCTGCTACGGAGAACCTGTTTAGGGGGTGGTTCAAAGACAAGGTATTTTAGGCTTAAATTTTAGTATGTTACTATCAAGTGTTTTATTTTTAGAATTTTTTTATAATTATTCATATTTATATTTTTTAAAAATTCATAATTCTTTGAGCTAAAGTGAATTGAACCAAACTTTTTCCAAAATCCCAAACTTATGGAAATTTTCCCTATCTGAATAACCCAAACTTTTCAAACATGGAGAAAATGGTATAAAAGGTCCCCAATGATGATTCATGTCTTTTCCAAAGGTGTTCGAGCTCCTAAACCTCCTTGCAACTTATATTTGTAGCCTAGTTTTCCTTACTTAGCCTTTGCATGCTTTTCCTTAGCTTCCCGCATCATTTCTCCATTATTTTGGCTTTTAGTTACAAAACCACCACCTTGCCTGGGTAGTGGTCTTGTAACCGCCGCCAAGGTAGGGTGGCGGTTTTATAACCGCCACCTTGCATAGGGCCATCCTGCACAGGGCGGCGGTCTTGTGCACTTTTTCTAGAATCTTCCAACATTAATTAAGACGCACGTTGCCCCACTCAAGTTCACCTTTAGCACATATTTGTGAACCGTTTTAGTTGATTTCAAGCCTGATTACCTTGTGGCATTCTCTTCTTCACTTGTAATTTGTAATTGATCATGATTGATTATTCAAACCGTTCCTTCATTGTTGATGTGACACCCCATGGCTACCAAGTGTTCTAGTGCACAACCCAGCCAACCTTCTATAAATTGATCGCTTGTTCTCAAGCAAATGGTCGAAGATCATTTTTTGTATTCTTGTATTGTTGAGTTGCCACATTCTTGTTAGAAATTACATAGCCAAGCTCTATTCACTTGTGTTATCTCTCTTCCACTTGCATTATTACCAGATCGCCATTCAAGCTACCATTGCTCCAGCACCTTCTCACTGTTACTTCTACTACATTCCCAATCCCTTAGACTCACGTGAACACAGGAGATTGAAAAGACAAGCTGAGGGGACAAAAGCATAACACAACTAGATTTTCCATTTCTCTGTATTTCTAGGTTGGGGTTGATGTTAGTTTCTTCATTTCTTCATATTATTGTTTCTGAATCATACACATGCATATATATCAAATAGAGTAGAAAAGAAGCATCTCCATTGTTGCAATCATTCAATAGTTACAATAGATCAATTCATATAGGAAATCCTCCATAGAAATCTTCTTTACTCTTATCGGGGAAGTTGTAGGGAAGAAAAGCTTTGAGAAGCTCTGATTTCTTCCCGTGCTTCTGAGGAAAAATAGAGGGTTAGATTTGCATCCATAGTTTAAAGTGAAGCTTTCATCATTTAAAATAGAATAGATTTCTTCTACACAGATAAACAACTACATCTGGTTGTTTATTTGTTTTAGATTTGTTAATTAAAGTAGAAGCTTTTATTTCCTCATTTCTTCAAAAATCCAGAAAAGAAAAAAAACATTTATTTTATCAGAATAGTTACTCAACTATTTGTTTTATTTCATTTATATCTTCAAAATACCAAAAACACAAAATAGTTTCAATTCAATTAGATTAGTTGTTATTTGCTTAATTAAATAGATTATTGCAATACATGACCATCAATGTTCCTCAACAAGAACGAACATATGGAAGTGATCCATGGGTACCACAACAAAATGGTCCTGAGTTAATTACAAATATAGATACGGGATTCTGTCTTCTTGTCCTTAGAACACCAGCTCGATACGTTGATAAGATTCAACAATTAAACATCTTAAACATTGCAGATGATAAGGCCTACGAATTCTAGACTACCCCTAGCAATAGGGTTTAAATATACACATGACCATACAAGGACCACAACAGCCAAGAACGTATAGTAGCGATCCTAACGGTCCCCTAACCAAACGCGGCCAGAACTTCACACATATATACAAGCATTGGTTTTCCTCACATCTCCACTTCCACCTGACATCATATCACAATTGAAATGTCCTAAATGAGGAAGCTCACCGAGCCCTCACATTTTGGACCAAACCTGCCAATCGAATCTAGAGCTCGTGAAACCATGCCTCCCTCATTCATTCCATGACCTTGTCTTGACATATTTACGAGGCCCCATTGGTTTTCCACGAATCCCACAACCAGTAGAAAAGGATCTCCACAGAGCTTGATATTGACTGGAGTCTCTGTGTTGCTATTCTTTCAGATCCATCCATCAGACCCATTCAGGTTAGAGAGGGCCTTCCTTGCCCTTGACGAGCAGATCCTCGTTATTGCAAGTCGAGGACATTGTTTGCCTTGACAACTTGTCCATCCCATTTACACATTTTCATCCACATACCACATTTCACTATCATTTAGCCATCCACATTTCCACATCGGCTGCCTCAACACGACCTCAGGGAGTCGAGTGTGGTTGAAGGTCGCGTGTCGATTTTCATCCGTACAAATTGGTGAACCCGACGTGAAGAGCTAGTCTCTTTTCGTTTCCATTTCTTTCATCCATCTTCTCCTTCTCCCATTATTCTGTGGGTATTCATATACCCCCGAATATGTCGGGACAAGATGGATATGACCAACCCATTTTGGGTCTTGAGGCATATTACTACCAAATGGGTAGGAAACAACAGTCGCCCTCACTATCTGCATGGGCAGACAACTACTCAACCAATCTTCATGCATCTCAAACTCCTCCTCCTCAAGGGACCAACAATGGCTCCTTGGTCAGGATTGAGGAGATTGATCAACTTACACAAACATAATAACCTGAACTTTCAAGTTCTAGTAATATGACATTTACTAGAGATTCTGGCTCATCTCCTCGGGTTTTGTTCAAACCACAAATCAGTATGCAATTTGATCAAATCCCATGATTAGATGAGGTGTACTTAGCGCATTATGCCCGAAGCAAGAAACGCTTCCAAAAATGAACATCCTCTAGATAGGTGCAAGGACATGTCGATGTATTACTTCATAATAACACCTCTACCCCTCCCATAACAAAAACATTTCTAATGAGGGGTGGAAAAATAATGAACAATTTGTAGCAATATATCACACTCCTTTGCAACCTAACAAGGTTCAACATCGTGCGCTAAAAAAAACCATGCCATCACAAAGCGAGGTCATCTCGACATTGGTGGACAAGGTTAGAGAATCATAACTTTCCCAAGCTACTCATGCTTCATATTCTGTTGGGAAAGGAATGGTTCTCCATCAATCACAGAACTTTGGCCAAGTGCCTAGCTGCACCAAATACTCTGGTTTACACGGGAGTTCCTAGCCCTGGGGATCTTCTCACAGGATCAGGCACCTTGGGTATGCCCCCTCATGCTATGTATACATGATACCCTCAATAGGTACCAGCCGGAAGTGCATTCTCAAATGCCATCCCAACTAGAAATTCAATGTTCCATGGCTTTGTGCCTCCAACTCCATACTAGAGTAATGTTCCTCCATACGTACACATGTATTCCAAATCTCCACAGGGGGACATGTACTCTATTCCTATTCCATATGGTCAACCAAAAGGGATACCTTATGCCTCCACAAATGTCTATGCTACACCATATCAATAGCCAATTCCACCTCCACCTCCCTAACAAGGGTCATCAATGGTCAAGTCTTACGTAGTGGGGACCTACTTTGAATATCTTAAAGAGTCCCTCGACTTCACCATACAGAGTGTTATGCTCCCATGGCCTCTACCAGATCTTCCAAAATTTAAAGGGGAGGGATATCCAAATGTGCATATCAAGGCATATGCCAAATTCATTCGAGAGTTGCTCCCATGGGATGTTGTCGTAGCAAAGATATCCCCTAAGCTTTTATAAGATATTTCTCTCGATTGGTATTATAGGATATCTGAGGCTTCGATACATTCCTTTAAACAACTTGTGTCTTAATTCATCAAAGATTTTGAAATGAACAAGTTACTAAGGAAAAGAATCAGGGAGTTCCTACATATAAAATAAGAGCACAATGAGTATATTGCACATTTCATCTAGAGATGGCAGGCAAGTCCTCTACTCTTCTGCAAGTTCTCCCAACATGGATCAAGATAGAGCTCTGTGATCTATTACTTCATTCTCTTAACCAGAAAATGAAGGAAGAATTCAAAAATTTCCCACTTAGGAGCTACGAAGAGGTGCTAGAGGGTTCTTTCCATATAGATCAAGCAGCAATAGATAGTGGTCGCAAGACCTACGGTTCAAATGAGAGGTTGATCACTCCCAATCAGGGTAATTCAAGTTACCCAAACAATGTAAACAACAACCAAGGACCTAAGGTCCTCAATAAAAATTGTGGTGTTACGAACAATGGTGTTACATACCAAGCAAAGAAACCAAATGTTGTTAACACATCAAGTAAAAATAACGTTAACAACAACACAAATGGTAACAATAAGAGGAGTAACAACTTTTCTCCTACAATGAACACGGTAGACTTCAATCATCCTCCACCCCAACAACAACAACAACAACAAAAACTTCATGCTCAAGGCCCTAACTAGTACCCAAACGGGTACCAAAACCAATATCAAAATCAAGGGCAATGGCCTCTGAACTTCAATTACAATAACCAACAGTTGAACAATAACAATCATAACTTTGGACTGCAACAAAACATAAATGAAATACCTTGGGATTATGATCCTGACTTGTATTGCAGCTTCTATAGGGTCTGAGGGCATGATGTTAGAACTTGTCGTGACTGTAACAAGTTCGTACATTGCCTACCAAAGGACCAAAGGCAACTCTTCATCAAGATGATTTTGGCAAATCCTATGGCACCGACTCAGAATAATTGCATGGGGATTGTATCTCCTCAAAACACACCACTCAAGATCTTTAATAATCCCCTTCTAACGCATCCTAACAATTTTAAGTTGGACCTCAACAACTCAAACAAAGGCATCCTAGTGGGAAACAATGATCATGATGCTTCAAATTCATCAAACCCATTGGTGGCACCTCCTTTGGATGGCTGTCAACAAAATAAGATAGTGGGGCTAGTAGAATTATAAATTGAATCCCAAATAATTACTGTTACAAGAACTTGGGACTACTCTTCGCAGCCCATTCCTATTTATCCATTTATATCAGATGATGTTCATGTGACACTTTTGAATCCAGTAATGACTTATGAAATTTTGATAAATGATTTGACAAAGGCATTTTCTCATATCTCCTTTTTAGATTTTCTAAAGAAATCCCCATTTCATAGAGATTTTTTATTGGAAGCATTGGGTCTTGGACATTTGATCGATATCACCCCTTCTTTGGAAGCACAAATAAACTATATAGAATTTGATGTCTATCCTCCTTGGCATCCAGAAAGAGATGTTGGATTCGTAATTGACATCAGTAAGATGCCCATAGATGTAGAGTTAGCATGTAGAGGTGATATGGATATATATCTACAAGTTTGGATTTACAATAACTACATAATGCACACAATGATTGACAACGAGGCAGTAGTCCCCTTTTACTTTATCCAAAAGTTAGGCTACAGAGAAGCTAATTTATCTTCAACAAGAAACACACTGAGAGGGTATGATAACCTTAAAGCAACATCGATTAGCACCATAGTGCTACTAGTTACCCTAGGGCCCAAGATGATTCTAATAGATTTTTACATTATAGATTGGGAAATCGACTATAATAACATTCTTAGTTGTCTTTGGATACATCGCATGAAGGTGATCCATTGTGCCCACATTTTCTAGCTCCAATTTATCTATTGACTCTATACTCATATTTGATGACTGGACATGGATTATGGCACCTTGTTGATATTATGTTATGATATTTGATCATTTGAGGACATGTATGATGATTTGGGACATGTAGCACCAATTTAGTTTTGACTAGTATGATAGTTCATTTCAGTAGATGTTTTGAATACTAACATGTTACGATGTTGTTGATCTTATTGGATATATGATGGACATATGGTTGTGTCGCACATTTTGATATCGTGAATTATTTGGTTATTTGATGTTATCATATTATAACATGGATGGATGTCGTTATATGTTACTGGGATGGCTAACACATGTTGAATTAATATGAAATTGTGTATGTTTCTCGTTAACAATTCCTTACTGATATTGTGTTAGCATAGTTAACATGATCATATTTTGATTGATTTACTGAGTAGTTAATTTATACATTTTATTGGACAGATGCGTTTAATGTTTGCAATGAGTGTGCAGATTACAGGGCACATGAGAATGTGGTTTTCACGGTGGCTACTCGAGTGTGCACAAGTGGCCAACTGGGCCGAGTCTTAGCCATGTTAATTGTGTGAAGCCTTACTTGGTTGCATGTCATATTTGGGCACCATGAGTGACCCCTAAAGTGTAATGTTGTAATTTTGTAAATTTATTATTGTTTAAATTGTTTAGTGTTGTAGGAGCTAGTTTGGGGGACCTAATGGTCCCCACTTGTATTAAAGTGTATTTTATTAGTTTAAGTTTGATTTATGAGGTTGGGGTCACATGATCACCCTTGGGTGGGCCCCACAACCTCAGCTATTGTGCCCAAAATTCCAAACCCGAAATTGGTCTATTTATGGCATTTTTGGATACCCATTTCATCTTTGGGGGTTCTCTTTTCATGTAAAAGAGCCCTTGACCCTACCTATAGGTAGGGGGATTCATTTCATGGTCTAATGGGAGTTTTCCCTCCCATTTGACCTCTCTAAGTCACCATTCTTGTAAGAATGGTTGGGTGTTGTGTCTTTTTAAAAGTTTCATGGGTTTGACTTATATTCATTTTGGGTAATTTAGGGGATTAGTTTTAAAATGAAATTTATCTTTTCTCTCTTTGATTTTTTGGAATCTTGGTTTGGAGGGAAGAGAGGGGTGACACATGTCACCCCCTCATTTGTGAGGAATTTTTCCTTTTTTTCTTCAAATACTTCCTCATGTAGGAGGAAGAGAACTTTTTGGCTTGTCTTTTACGGCTTGGAGTGATTTTGGAGTTGGAGACTTGGAGCTCTTGCTTGGAAGTGGATTGGATAGCTTAGAGACTTGGAAAGCTCTTTGAGGTAGGATCCTTGATCCTTATTTGGTGTTATTGTATGTAATTTTAGATGAAAATTTGTTGTTGTGTGTGATTATGTTTTGTATGGTGATGGTATGTTTTTTTGTTTCCTTAATTTGTTTTTCTCCATCCATCATATGGCATGATGGATTTTGGAGTTGTGTGGGGGAAGAGGGAGGGAATTTCCCTCTTAAACCTCATGGCTTGATGGACAAGCCATGTTGGTTTCTCATATTTTTATCCCCTCATATGGTTTGAGGTGGGGAAGGTGGTTCATATGGTTTGAACCCCATTCCCCATCCTTAGAAAGGAAACCCAAGAGGTTTGAAAATCCTCCCAAGGAGGAATTTTGGTGAATGGGAGGAGAAATAAGGAGGGGTGCTTGTTATGGAGGAATAAGGAGGATTTTTGGAGAATTTTTGTATGTGTGTTTCCTATGGTTGGATCACACCTTTTGGCTCATTTGGATTTCTCATCCACTCTTCCCCATTTGGAGGTTGAACTTGGTGTTTTCTCCTCCTTGTTTTGGTTGTCTTCTTGTGTTTTGGGTGTGTGGTTAATGTTTGATTTGTGTTGTTGTTCTTGTTTTCTACCCCTTCCCTACTTGTGCACACATTTGAGGAATGTTTGCCCTCTCTCCCATGGGCTTGGAGGGAGGCTATCATGTCCTCCACTAGTTGGAATGACATGTAATGATGCCAATAGGTTGGGAGGTAACTGAGGCCTTATTCTCTTTGTGCTTGAATTTCAAGACTTTATGGAAGAAATTACATGATTTAGGAGCCTTGAAGTTGTGAAGAAAAATTTGAAATTTCGCCATGTTGTTTCCCCTTTTTTGGGAAGGATTTTCCTCTTGGATTTTATTGTATTCGGTAAAAATGTGTAAACATTGTTAGTTGTTATCCTCTTAATCTGTGAGAATTGGTTTGTATAAATGACATGTTGTAACCTTCCTCGAAGTCTCCCATTATGGGATGTGATTGTATTTATTGCTTGTGAAAAGTGACATTCATTGTAAAATCTTATCCTTACATATAAAGGTAATTTGTATGTTTAAGTTTGGTCATCTCCTTAAGGAGGAGTCTTGTAGTATTGTGAGTTGATGAATTCATTTTGTAATGAATCTTATTCTTATTAATGTACATAATGTAAAAACTTATTACTTCATATTGTTGAAGGGAGATTTTATATTTGTTTCATGAAGGTTGTGTATTACTGGCCGAATGAATAGTTTGGTTACTTATATCTTTTGAAAAGGAATGTTTTATCCTTGAGAAGGAATGATTGTTAGCAAGTATGGATGCTTTGGATTTTAATTTTTTTGTCCATTACAATGCATGGGATATTGTTGATGTTAAGTTAAAAAAACTTGTTCTTTTGTTCCAAGTGATACTTTAGTTTATTAAGCTTATGAAGATGAAAATAATTTTATGAGTTGGAAAAGTGAGCATGTTTGTAACTTGCCCCATGTTCTTTAAAATCATTAGAACGTAAAAGTTGTAATTTTTTAAGGGTAAAGATTGAAATTTTAGAGAAATGAGAATCTTGTTAAGTTTAGTTTTATAGTGTTTGTTTTCATTTGTATAATGCCTTATAAAAATTTGGAAATAAAATTTTATCCTTCTATACAAATATATGCAATTACTATATATTACAAATTGTGTTGTTTACAAGAAGATAATGTATGTGTTAAAATGTGTGTGTGTGGTTTTATATAATTACCATTTGAAAACCATACCTTTCTATGGTTGAATTATTATCAATGTGAGAAACTATTTGAAATACATTTAATATGACCAAATGTATTATTTAAATACTCTTATATATATGTACACACTAAGATAAACATATTTGATCATAAAGAAAAGGTTTTTGTATATTAAACCAAGATGGAAAAATTGTTTTCTATAAAAGTGGAACCCTTATATATAGCTATAAAAATTAATATTTACGTGTTTTTGTATATAAATATAAATCATCACTGTGTAAAAGAAATTGATTGAGCCGATTTTTTGGTTTTAATGGTAATATAAGGTTTAATAATTAAGGGCGTGTAGCCCCCCCCCACCCCCCAATCTGTAGGGCGTGTAGGCACCCATCTCTTTCATTGCACATTCGCAGTCCTTGATCAAACCCCTACGTTTATATAAATCCGCCATTAATTGTATATATATATATATATATATATACCCAAAAAAATGAGCATTTATACATATTCATCTATATATATATAAAGAAAGGAACAAAAGAAAAAAAAGATAATCTCTAGTTATTAACAAAACAAAAAAATAAAGGAGGGTTTTGAAACCCTAGTAGAAGGAAAACCAAAAATGAGAAGTAGGTTTCCTTCTTCCTTCTCCTAATGTAAATGAAAAAGAAATGGATATAAATTTAGAACTCATAAACAATCTCTCCATAGCCTTCGTTCTCCATCCTTCTTCCTGGATTCAACCTTCAAAATAGGAGGCAAAAGAAAACAAAATAATGAATAAAAGAAGCATTCTTTCTCTTTAAACTCTATAGAAAAACATATGGAATAGATCTTCTTTCATCCTCATGGTTTTTTCATCCTCCTCCCAAACCCTTCCTACAACAAAAATAAAAAGAATTAAAGGAGGCGTGGGTAAATTTATTTAAATGTGGGTGAATTTGTTTAAATGCGGGTAAATTTATTCAATGTGGGTAAATTTATTTAAGTGTGGGTAAATTTATTTAAATAAGGGAAACTTTATTTAAATGTGGGTAAATTTATTTAAATATGGGTTGCATTTATTTAAATATGGGTGAATTTATTTAAATAAGTTATTACATGGGGAAAAACTATTAAATGGTAAGTTTAATACACAAGGGGAACCTAATAAAGGGAATGGGTACCTTAGGCAAAATTTTACACTAAGTTTCTTATTTAAGTTATGAGGAAAATAACAATGTTACGCAGGGGAAAAAATTAATTAAAATTACCCTTGTAGATTAAATAAAGGTTTTTCTTTAAATGATTGATTTAACTTTGGGATGATTAAATATTTCGTGGACTATACTAAATTTTATCAAATAAAATAATCAAGGACAAATAAATGGCATTAATCACTAGGCCGAATGGAATAGAGTTTAATAAGTTTTTTTAAAAAAATAGACCAAATTTTAGTGAGTTTTAAAAGGGTATTTTAATACCGTAAAGTTGGGGCATTACAAGTCTTCGTTGCACAAGGTGACCCAAATCCCTTTGACATTGACCTAGCTAACCTAAATAAGAGGCCCGAGGTACATTCTGAATTTGAGCTCCCCGCAAATAAATTAAATAAACCCACAAATCTGACACCAGAGACAAAACTAATTCTGACAACGGAATTAGAAACTACCGGTTTGATCAAAGGGATTCCCACGATCAACTATGAAACTGCTATAATTGAGATGGTATTAACAGAAACCATGACGAAGATCATCGAGCTTTAGAGAATGATTTACACATTCTCCTTCCATTTGATTCCATGGCATAGGACATGCTTTAGGATTCAGATCTCTTCCAACCAATGAAGTTTTCATGGTTGAATTCTCAAAAGGAAGGGAAGAAGATACAAAGACAAATTCAACATCAATCTTCCCAAACAACTATTGGAATCTTAATTTTGACGGAGTTAAGTGTCGCCATTTAGTTTTGGGGCAGGTGTGATTCTCACTTCTCCTGAGGGGAAGGTCATGCCTTTTTCCTTCAAGTTGGATTTCAAATGTACAAACAATGGTGTAGAATACAAGGCTCTCCTTCTTGGTCTCATAGTAGCCAAAAGGATTGGTGCTTGTAACATTAGTGTATTGGGTGATTCGTAGCTAGTTGCTAATCAAGTTTCAGAGGTATATGAGACTAGGGTGGAACACTTACAGCTCTATAAGGTTATTGTACTCAATTTAAGTAAAGGTTTTGACTTCATTTCAATCGAAGCCATTCCACGTGAGTAAAACCTTCTCGCCAATTCCATGGCCACTTTTTCTTCCCGCTTACGTTCAAGAAAAGAACTAGAAGATACCAACTTCACAGTTTTGGTTCATGTTGAACCGTTAGTTCGCAAGATGCCAACCAATCTAGTCTTGGCATACATCAAGGATGAGAACGATCCTGCTACCCTAGACTATGCAAAAAATGATGAAGCTATCTTAGGTTACCTTAACACTTACATGATTTACATCCCCAACATCATAAGAGAGGATTTTCTCTCATTCCTCACTCTTCCTCCTATTTTGGAGATCACATGATGGGTCCTTCCTCCTCGGAAGGCCTTGAGATTTGTGAAATAGAAGAGGAAGGGGAATTAGAACTACCTCTGGCCCCACCTGAGTTTGAAGAGGGTAATTCCTCTTTGATTGAAGGGATGATCAACATTAACATCAGGATGGAGGAGGACCCAAAAATTTTGAAGTTAGGTTCTTCACTAACTCCTGAAGAAGTGGAAATACACACGAAAATCCTTAAGGAATATTTGAAACCCTTTATGTTTAATTATAAAGAAATGAGAAGGATTTCTCCTCACGTGTTGCAGTTCACAACCTAGTGACCAAGCCTGACGCTAAGCCCATCAAGTAAAAATCTAGACCTATGAAACCAAAGGTGGCACTAATGGTCAAAGAGGAAGTTATGAAACTCCTACAGGTGGGCTTCATTAAACCTGTTGATTACTCAATGTGGGTGTCCAACATCATCCCCATTCTTAAAAAGAATAGGAAAATTTGAATCTACATTGACTTTTGGGATATCAATAAAGCATGTCCCAAGGATGATTTCCCACTACCATCCATCGATGTTATTGTTGACACAACAACTGGTTATGAGTTGTTGTCCCTTATGGATGGATTTTCCAGGTACAATCAAATTAAGATCTTTGAGGAAGATCAAATAAAGACGACCTTTATCACTCTTTAGGGAACCTATTTCTATGCAGTCATGTCATTCGGTCTCAAGAATGTTGGTACCACTTACCAACGAGCAATGACTTACATATTCCATGATCTCATTCATAAGATTATGGAATCATATATTGACGACATGTTGGCTAAGGCTAGAAAGTGCTGCGATCACCCTGAGGTGCTTCACATCATCCTCTCTCGTCTAATCAAATACGATGTTACACTGAATCCAGAAAAATGTGTGTTTGGTGTGACAGGAGGGAAATTACTGGGATACATCATCTCTTCACAAGGGATCAATGTAGATCCAACAAAATATGAGTAGTTCTAGAAATGATCCCACCATCAGAAGAGTCAGGCATTAGGTCCTTTCTCAAAAATCTCAGTGCAATCTGAAGGTTTATTCCTGATTTAACCTTTTCTATTCATCCAATAAATAATTTATTAAAGAAGGATTGCTGCAACATCTAGATGGATGAGTGTCATGAGGCATTTGAATCGGTCAAATGATTCCTTTTATCACCTCCCACACTTATGCCTCCCAAATCAGATCACCCTCTCATTTTATATTCATGGGCTATAAACATCTCATTATCCTACATGATAGCACAAGAAGACAATGAAAAACGTGAGCGTGTAGTCTACTTCATCAGTTGTAAATTTCTCGACTATGAGACGCGTTATACACAGGTAGAGAAATAATTTCTTGCTATAGTTTTCACAACAAAATGGTTAAGGAATTACATGCTTAACCAAGAAATGAGGGTCATTGTCAAGACAAATCACTTACAAACGTTTCTAACACAAGGTTCTTTATCTAAGAAATTTGGATGTTTCATGACTCTAATGGGTGAGTTTGAATTAACATTCATTAACCAAAAGTCCATCAAAGGAAAAATCATCACAGACTGGTTAGCTGACAACCCATTGGATGGAGGGGATCTAGTTGACTTGGATTTCCCTGATGAATGCATATACTATGTCGAAACCAAGCCTCCCATTTCTGTGTGCCCATGGTATTCTGATATTATTAACTTTATTATGGACCATGCATACCCTAAAGGGGCAACCTCACAACAAAGAAGATGGATAGGTGTCATAGCCACCAAATACGTAATCATAGAACAAGTGCTCTACCACAGAGCCTTTGATGAAATGTTGCTAAGATGTGTCAGTGAGGAAAAATCTAAAAATATCCTCTATGAATCCTACAATGGAGTATATGGAGGTCACTTTGGAGGTCATGCCACTACTAGAAAGATACATTGGATGGGCTATTTTTGGCCTACATTAGAACATGACGCAGTAGAGTATGTGCACAAGTGTCATAAGTGCCAAGAGTTCTCTCACGAGATCCACATACCTGCCCAAGCTCTGCAACCAATTGCAACACCATGGACCTTTTCCACATGGGGCATGGATTTGATAGGGAAATTCTCTCCCTCATCTACTGATGGCCATAATTTCATAATTACACAGCCATAGAATACTTCAAAAAGTGGGTAGAGGCCACACATCTTACCACCATTCTAGGATGTGTAATTGCAAAGTTCATTTTGAAACAAATTATCTATAGGTACGGGGTCCCATAATTCATTATCTCCAATAATGGTACATCTTTCAAGAATGAAGAAGTGTGTGAGTTATGTGAAAAGTTCAAGATAAATCACCACACAGCTTCTCTCTATTACCCTCAGGCCAATGGACAGGCTAAGGCAACTAATAAGACATTAAAGTCCATTCTCTTGAAAAATTGTAAAGGAGAACAAGTGTGACTGGCATTTAAAGTTATTTCCTGGCCTTGTGGGCCTACAGAACATCAGTAAGAATGCCAACAAGGGAAACCCCTATTCTTTGGTATTCGGTTCGGAAGTGGTTTTACCGCTTGAAGTTGAAATACCTAGTCTCTGGATTTCACTACAAGGAATTTTAGGAGAAGAAGGTTATCATGAGGCATGACTCTCTGAGTTGGAAAGCCTCGATGAAGCTCAACTTAATGTTGAGTAGTGACATAGAGCTTACATTGACCGGATGTGCCGAAGTATAACAAGAAAGTATACGAACGTGAAATATGTGAGGGAGACTTGGTATTAAGACTTGATAGTCAGATAGACAAGAAAACCGACGAAGGAAGGAAGTTCAGGCCCAAGTGGTTGGGCCCATATCAAGTCATAGAGGACTATAAGAATGGGGCATATCACCTGTGTACACTAGAAGGTGAGGAATTTGGTGAATCCATCAATTCTCTTCACCTTAAGAGATACTACGCATGATCCATCTACATTTCCATATGTATACTATTGCATCCTCATTGCATTATCATCTATTAGCTCATTCTGTAAAATTTGTAATCAAGGAACTTATTTTCAAGTAACTTTCAAAAACTTCTGAAAACATTGGCAATCATTCAAATCACATCTCTTCAAACATTCATAATATTATCATCAACATTTCTTATCACTTCATCAGTTCAACAAGACAAGACAAAATTTTGACACTAATCCTACCAAGGCCTGCATACTTGGTTCTACCTATAGCTTCCTTCTAGCATAGTTGTCTTTTCCCATAGTTTGTTCTAGAAGCTTCATGATGTCATATCTTTCCATAGAAATACCTCTTTGGTAGCAAAAAAATTCTAAACATTTTCACCCGGGACGCTTGTTCACCTATCTCAACCTTCGGTGTTGAGCCCTTGCATCTTACTGGTTGTGTGGGGTTGAGGCTAGGGGAAATCTCTCCTTCCCAAAAGCACAACTTAGAAACTAAAAAAAAGTATATATCTCAAGTCAAAATTTTCATTTACACACTTCTTTGCCCCACCAACCTTCGGTGTTGAGCCCACGCCTCTTACAAGTGGCGTGAGGTTGGGAAAGGAGGGAAGTGCCCTTACTCACCTATGCCTTGTCCTTGGTGATGAGCCCATGCTTCCTACTGGTAGCATGGGGAAAGGTGTAGGGGGTCTCTGCAAATAAATTAGTAAGTTAAAAGTAATTTCATTCAATAAAAAGTGCTTTGAAAATCTTAAAATCCCAAGAAAAGTGAATTAGATGTGTATGTTCCAAGAGAGTTAAAACATTAAAACCATATTTTGTCAATCAAGAGGCCATCTACGGATCTAAGTCTAGATAAAATTGCAAGAAAATCACATTCTAGGCTATGTAGTAAACTATGTGCAGAGTTAGGTTGTAGGTTCCTAATTGGATTTATGTCAAAATATTGTCTCTCTCACCATTTCCATCTCTATCAAAACCATACAATTCACGTCCCTCTAGCTCTCGGTGTTGAGCCCTCACATCTTACTGGTTGCATGGGGTTAGGAGTGGAGTGAGTTCATTTTATTATCATATCATTATTCATCACATATTGCCAAAACAAAAGGAAGTACCAAACATTACTTGAAAAACTAAAGTTCAACATTACATTGTGTTTGCATAATCATCACATATCAGCATTACAAAAATAGAAAAAAGAGATCATTCTGTCAACATTCATTATCCACTGCATGCATTCTGAAAAGCACATAAAATCAAAAATTCCAAACATCTAAGAGTACACATGTGAAGCAAACCATAAATGAAGTCAACTCTAATGCAAAGGATAATCGAATCAAAAAATATATGTATATATATCATAATGAATCATAGTTTGTGTACAATGCCATCACACACTAGGTGTGGTCAAAATGCTCACAATGAGCACAAAAATACAAAAAAAACACATATGCCTCACAAAATGGCAATGAAGCAATAAAGGCTCAATGGCCTATCAATCTCTGTGGGATCCCTGAGATGGTGCACGGATGTGGCCAGGACTCTTGCTGTGGCTCCGACATTGTGAATGCACCGAGTGGTGAGAGTGACCATGAGAATGACCACTAGCCATGTTCTCACTGCATGAATGGATCTGCCTTGACCAACTCTCTGCCATCTCATATGTGGTGATCTTCTTGTCTTCTGAGAAGACAAGATCTCCACCACCTTCCAAAGAGGAAAAAAAATGTCAGTGTGCCGACCAGCCTGCAATGGCTGCCCCACATCTGCTAAGATCTCCTCTCAAGTCTTCCCCGTAGGGATGAGAAAAGTATCAATGCAAATCTAGTGAATAAGATCTCTCTATCCATCAGTAGTGGCTACAAAACAAAGAAAACAACGACGAGTTAGAAAACCATATAAACAAAAAATAGAAATACAATGCATAGTTATTAACATTTCTAGCTAACAAGGTTGAGAAAAGAGTGTCCACATACTCAGATCTCTAGGCATCCATGTAGGATTAGCTGGTGCAGCTAGTGGTGGTGGTGGTGCTGCAGGTACCTACTATGCCTCCCACACTCCTAAAGCAACATGTTGCCCCATGACAACTCCTCGTCCCCACCTCTCTCAGGAGAAAGTGGCTCCTCAAAAACCAAATTCACCTTATCCACTTCCATCTCCTCCTCTCTCTCTGCCATGGATCTCTCCTGAGTAACTCTCCACTCTGTGTCACTCTCCTCCTCCTCATCACCACCCTCCTCACCTGTGAGTCTCCTCCTCCCTGTCTCCTCACCAGTCTCCTCCCCCATATCTGCCTCAGCTTTGATATCCACATCAATGGGTATCTCCTACTCCTCCTCCCCACTATGAGCGGTGTGGCCTCAATCAAAGGAGGGGTGTGGTCCGGGGTGCTTATCGAGCATGAACAACCCATCTCACTATAATAGGGACCCCTGGAGTCACAACAGTCCAACCATGGTCACCCCTAGGGCCACCTCGAGACTCCCTAATGCTCCTGTATACAACTTCCATGGGAGGAAGAATATAAATATAGGGCAACTTGAACTACTGGGTTACTCTATCAAATGGGTAAATCTCTACCCTCTTGATCTATCCACTAATTCTCCAGTCGTAGCAAAAGTGGTCACAGTAGTCCCATCCTAGCTCCATACTCCAGCCATATCCTGGTAGGGTGTAGCAATAAAATCAACTATAGTCAAGGTGGCCACTGGTCGATGTGGTCCTCTAAGAACTAACATGTCAGTCCATCTCATGGCCCTGGTAGCCCTTGGGTCTTGTATCCCGACTCCTCTCTGATAGGGGATGATCCTCTCATATACCCAACTCATCACTAATGTGGGATGGCTCAATGACTCTCCCTGTAACCTCACCACCCGGTACAAGTCGTGGTATGTGGTCCCCAAAATATTTTTTCCCTAGGTATAAGTCCACCCATACTGCGTAATTTTCATCACAATCAGGGCCCAACAATACAATAGCTTATCCCCACCCTTATCTCCTATCAACCGCGAAACCAAAATACCCATGATGGCCTTGTAGAGAGTAGGGATAGGAGTGGAGGAATAGAACAGAGCCTCATACCCTGCTTGGTGCCTGCTGACACCCCATCATCCCCCATATAAGTGGCCCAATGCCTAGCTCTGGTTGTAGACCCTACAGTCTCAAGAGTCAAACGTCTCCCAAGTATAGGAACTCCAAGTATCCTGTACACATCCTCAAGAGTGATGGTCCACTCTCCTCTAACACCTGGAAACCAGAAAGTGTTCTAGTCCACATCCCAATAAGAAAAGAGGTCACACAGTATATGGCTAGCAGGTGCAATGTGTGGCACCCGTGCGATCCTCCATATCCCATCTCGGTGCAATAAGTCTGTCTCAGCCTGAGTCAGCTGATCAAGGATAGCTGGAAGCTAGTCACACTCTCTCTCTCTCTCTCGGCTCCAAGTGAATTGTATTCCTCCTTCTACGTTCACAAAACATGAAAAAAGAGAAATTTAGTAACATATTCCAATAGGAAAGCTCATCAAAAACATTACAAAATAATCACAAATCCAAAAAAATTAGTGTAACTTAGTCAAATAAGCTCTCTGTCCTGACAATTACAAAACTGCCGCCCTATGCAGAGCGTGGTTTTGTAACCACCACCTTGCTAGGGTGGTGGTTTTGTAACCACCACCCTGGGAAGGGGCGGTCCTGTAACCACCACCCTGTGCAGGGTGGCGGTCCTGTCCAAAATTGACGGGTCATCCATTTTAACCTAAAAACTTGAAAAAAGACAAAAATAGCTCATTTTTAACAAAACAAAAGGCTAACCCACTTGCATTACCCCCTAGGGATCATTCTAAAACAAGAAATTTCAAAAATTCCCCCCTAGGTGAATATTTTCAACATTTTACATATTTAGGTTTCAAACAAATAACTGTAAAATACTAACCTTTGTCCATGCCACTGGATCTCTCAGTCTCAGGGCCATGATCACCTCATCGCACTGATTGTTTTGACTACACTCTCATTCAAAATGGTCACCGTGGGCCCAGAGCTCAAAAATCACCAATAGGATATGTGCAAATGAATTGGAAAATGAGTTGTTTTGATATATATATGCTTTGTTTTAACTTCATTTTGAGTGTATGTGTCCACAGGGCTAGAGCGTTGGCGCAGGTATATTTCTATCCCCATGCAAATGGTAAGTCCTCTTGTCATTTTGATTTAGTGTTTATTTTTCAATATCGTATCTATTTGCACTTGAGTCTTGTTTTCATTTTACAGGTAGCGGGAGTTTGGATGGCAACATTTCGGCACACAGGCATGTCAGGTATAGCTTCTAACTCCCCATTTTAGGAACACCATACTCAGACTCTACATTTTACACCTCTTCATGGCTAAAATGCTTCTCCAAGGGGGAAATATGTACGCACCCAAAATTTCACGTAATACATTGTCAGAAAACGGTTACAAAAGGTTCCCAATGATGATTCATATCTTTTCTAAAGGTGTCCGGGCTCCTAAACCTACTTGCAACTATATTTGTAGCCTAGTTTTCCTTACTTAGCCATTTACATGCTTTTTGCTTAGCTTCCCACTTCATTTTAGCATTGTTTTGGCCTTTAGTTACAAAACTACCACCCTGCCTAGGGGTGGTCCTGTAACCACCACCCTTTTGTAATTGTCGCCCTGTGTAGGGGAGGCGTCCTGTAACTGCCACCCTGTGCAGGGCAGTGGTCCTGTGTGAAATTTCCAGAATCTTCCAATGTCAATTAAGACATGTGTTGCCCCACTCAAGTTTACTTTGAACACATGTTTTTGAACTAGTTTAGTTGATTTCAATCCTGACTTGCCTTGTGGCATTCTCTTCTTCACTTGTAATTTGTAATTGATCATGATTGATTGTTCAAACTACCCCTTCATTGTTGATGTGGCACCACATGGCTGCCAAGTGTGATTGTGCACAACCCAGCCAACCTTCTATAAATTGATCGCTTGTTCTCAAGAAAATGGCCAAAGATCATTTTGTGTATTCTTGTATTGTTGAGTTGCCTCATTCTTGCTAGAAATTACATAGCCAAGCTCTATTCACTTGTGTTATCTCTCTTCCACCTGCATTGTTACCAGACTACCATTCAAGCTGCCATTGCTCCAACACCTTCTCACTGTTGCTTCTACTGCATTCCCAATCCCTTGGACTCATGTGAACACAAGATAATTGAAAAGACAAGCTGAGGGGAAAAAGAAAATAACACAACTAGATTTTCCATTACTCTATATTTCCAGGTTGGGGTTGATGTTAGTTTTCTTCATTTCTTCATATTATTTTTTATGTTTCTTCAAATTATACACATACATATATATCAAATAGAGTAGAAAAGAAGCATTTCTATTGTTGCAATCATTCAATAGTTACAGTAGATCAATTCATATAGGAAATCCTCAATAGAAGTCTTCTTTACTCTTGTCAAGGAAGTTGCAGGGAAGAAAAGCTTCTAAGAAGCTCTAATTTATTCCCATGCTTCTAAGGCAGAATAGAGGTTAGATTTGCATCCATAGTTTAAAGAAAAGTCTTTCATCATTTAAAATAGAATAGATTTCTTCTGCATAGATAAACAACTACATCTAGTTGTTTATTTGTTTTAGGATTCATTAATTAGAGTAGAAGCTTTTATTTCCTCATTTCTTCTTTAAATTCCAAAAAAGAACAATTTTTATTTATTTTACTAGAGTATCAACTTTGTATTGTTTTATTGCATTTATATCTTGAAAAATACCAAAAACATAGAATAGTTTCAATTCAATTAGATTAGTTGTTATTTTCTTAATTAATTAGATCTTTTACAATACATGACCATCAACAGTCCTCAACAAGAACATACATACAGAAGTGATCCATGGGTACCACAACCGAATGGTCCCAAGTTAATTATGTATATAGATACGGGATTCTGTCTTCTTGTCCTTAGAACACCAGCTCGATACACTGAGAAGATTCAACAATTAAACATCTTAAACATTGTAGATGATAAGGCATATGAAGTTATGGACTACCCCTAGTAATAGGGTTTAAATATACACATGACCATACAAGGACCTCAACAGCCAAGAACATATGGTAGTGATCCTAGGGTCCCTCAACCAAACGCTGTGCCTGAATTCTCATAGATATTGACACAAGTCTGCACACATTGGTTTTCCACACATCACCATTACCACCTAACATCATATCACAATTAAACATTCTGAATGAGGAAGCTCACTGATCCCTCACATTTTGGACCACTCCCACCAACTGAATCTAGATTTTGTGAAACCATGCCTCTCTCACTCATTCCATGACCTTGTCTAGACATATTTACGAGGCTCCCATTGGTTTCCCATGAATCCCATAACTGGTAGAAAGGATCTCCATGGAGCTTGATATTGACTAGAGTCTCCATGTAGCCATTCTTTCAGATCCATCTATCAGACATGTTCAGGTTAGAGAGGCCTTTCCTTGCCCTTGACGAGTAGATCCCATTATTGCGTGTCAAGGACATTGTTTTACCTTGACAACTTGTCCATCCCATTTTCACCCACTTTCTCCCACATACAACATTTCACCATCATTCAACCATCTACATTTCCATATTGGCACCTAAATACTGTAAGAAGAGTTAGGAAGTGACTGCAACAGATAAAAGGAGGTCATCGACGATGTATTGCTAGAATGTTTGCAAACAGGTTGGAAAATCTGGAAGTATAGAATGACTTAATCAGTGCCTATAAATTTGTGTGATATTTGAGTGAAATCTAGACTCACTAGGGTGCACCTACGGAAGGATTAGGGCACCCGTGGGATGCTCTAGTGTCTACGAGTTATGGGTTCACTATTGGTCTATGCAGGAGGTCCTCATGATTCTAATTTTTACAGTGTTCTGCTGGAGGTGTTTGAAAGGTCTTCACTGCTTGGTCATGTGTATTTCACTAAATGGGCCAGGTAAGTCATAATAACTTTCAGTGATGAAGATAGAAGACCTGTAAAATACCACAAGACGAGCATCAAAACCTAAAAAATAAAGAATGTAAAATGAAGGGTCAGAGATGTCCTCAACTATCCACTATGGTGGAAGATACTAATTGAGCATTGCACTACATTATCAAACCTTAATGTAGTTCGTATGTGTGTGTGTGTGTGTGTGTGTGTGTGTGTGTGAATGTGTGTGAGTGTGTGTGTGTGTTGAATTTTTCCCTAGGTGGATCTTATTCTAGCGTGCACACTTGTCGAGTAGCGAGTAGTATCTAGATGTAAAAATGTAATAAAATGTGGATGGAATAGAATAAACTTCCCTCCTATGAAGTGCGATGCATAATGGACCAGCCTTGTCCCTTGGTGATGGAGCTATATGTATGTAAATGATCTCTAAATTCCTTTGATGAATGCAACCTTAGGTGGTGATAGTATATGACTAGTGTTTGGTCCCTCGTTATGGTCTTATAATTTTATATTTATATGGTTCTCTTGTTCTAATTTCATAATTAACCCCGAAAAGGCCAACCACTAAAAATATAGAAAGCTCAAATGGTTAGAATGTTCCCAAAATATGGAGGTAAAGTACGAAAAGGATCAGAGCACCCCGAATGGGACCAGGGTGCCTATGGCACCCCAATACTAGCCTAAACACCCCATCAGTGGTAGAATGATGTAAAAATGATGAAAAAATGATTGGGCAGAGTACATGTGGAAGGTTTGTAGTGAATAATGAAAAAAAAGAAAAATGGCCAAAGATATGGGTTGATTAGTACTTTCTTCACTCAAAAATCATATGAATAGTAGTATGAGATCGGGACTAAATAATACCCAAAGTGCTTGATTTTGTGTCTACATTTTACCCCCACTTTATGTTGGTGAGCGGAACGCTCGGTAACATAAATTAAATAGAGATATATACCTAATTTCCATGTAGAGTGATGTAGAAATCATTCCAAAGGACTAGGAAAATCGTGGAATGAAAAAATGATGGAGCATGGAGACTAAAGATGTAAAAGGTGTAGAAAGTGATGAGAGTGAACCTAGGGCAGAGATGCATGTGTAGAGCTTGAATGTGTGTGATGTACCTACATGTTTGTATGAGGTGTGTGTTTAAAATGTTGTTGTTGTTGTTGTTGACTGCTTGCTTCTCATAAGATCATACTTGAAAGGAGAAGATGATCAAGTAGTCAAATACACATTTATATGTGTAAAAATCCAATGTAAATACATGTATATAAAAAGAATGTAAAAATGAAAAAGTGAAAAAAGAACATGTCCACCTAATCCATGATGAGAAAAAGGGTGTAAAAATGATCCTGTAAGTTTTGGTGAAGTGCAAGTTTTTTGGGCGATCTCATGCCACTGGCCAAAGAAGTTTAGGGAGAAAGTTGTCTGGTGTATTATCCAACCTTTAACTGCTTCCTGAGAGTAATGAAGTTATCTCTATATTGTCTAGTTTTTTGGGTGATCCAACGCCATGAAAGTAGTAGAGAGGAAGGTTTGGAATTTTATCCTCTAACCTTTAACTTTCTCCCGCAGAATAAAACAACCAATGCTAAGGACAACCATGTGCCTATAAAATCTTTTATGTATGGGGTTCGTAGACTATGGTCTGAACCCACTTGTAGATGTATAACACATAATGTAAAGGACAACTAAAGAACCAAGTAACTGAGCCTACCGGTGTAACAGTGTTGTTGTATTTATGTAAACCCTAAAGATCCACCCAAATGATGCCCCCCCTCTTTGGGGACACATGCAACATCGCTGATAGGAGAATATCCCCAAAAGAGGATTGACCACATGAAACTGTTCCTTGTATGGGGAAGGGAATGTGATTGGTAGAAACCAAGGTGTGCATGTAAACAAGTGGTTAGAAATAAGTGTTAGTACGAACAAACATGTATGTAGAAGACAAGTGTAAGCTACTAGAACAATGTGTAAGCTAGAATGCAAGAAAACACGCAATAAGCCAATCATATACCGTGAAAAGAGGGTTGCAAACATGAGACATGACTCACGATGTCGCAAGATACTCAAGGCCATAATGGCCACATACAAAAAAAAATGTGCACACCAAGACAAAGGGAAAAGCCCACATATAATAGAAAATACAATGAAAGCAAGAACAAACAATGTAACAGTACAAGGATAGAAGCAAAATCCCTGCAAAATAAAATGTTGCACATGAAGCACCCGTTAGCATATTAGAAAGATAATCCCTAGTATGTAAAAATCTTTTATAACCAAGATAATGTAATTTGTTAAGTACCAAATGAAACAATAACACCTGTAATATATGTATGTGGATGCCCCCCAGTAACCACGTTGTAACTGGTAGTATTGTGCAAACATCCCTATTGTGTGTAAGAGAAATGTATCTGTGATCACAACTAGAAAAAGGAATGTGAATGTGTATGTGTGTATGGTAAATATAAATTACATACAAGAGATATATCTAGCATGTGTAATAAAGTGAACATGTACAAGAAAAATAAGAAAGAGTAAAAGCAACCAAGATATGCAATATGATGTGGATGGATGGAATGGAATGCAAATGGATGATAGGGACCGTGTTACCCCCGAGTGAATGGAAATTTATGCAGTGAGGTTCATTTATTTTTGCCCCCTCAATAGTCAAGAATGAACTGTAAACGAGAGTGTGTCATCAAGAAATGGTTTGAAATATGTGTGTTGTGTGTAGTGCATTGTGATGAATATGTATATGTAGTTGATGATATAGAAACTTATATATGAGTGTGTGTGACCCTATATTTGAAGCGTATATCATGACAAGATGAGGTAGCGTGTGAGTGATGATTTATTCTAAAGCATATATCACTACAAGATGCTAATAGCAGGAGTGGTGATGTAGCCTAAGATATCACTAAAATCACTAATAGGAGACCTTTTAGGAATTTTAAATGAATAGATGGATGAATGATGATGTGTGAGTATGATAAGGTCCATTTGATTTGTAAACCCTTGATAGTCGAGTATAAATCAAGGAACCAGAGTGCAGTCAAAGGGTAGTAAGTGCAGTGCATAGAAGAATATGTAGTGTGTGTAATGATGAGAGACGACCATGTGATGTGTAGAATATGTGTAGTGGAAAATGTATAAGATGTAATGCAAGATGTGTAGATAGAATAATGTGTAAAGTACATGCTATGTATATGTATGAAGGCGTATGTGATGTTGGAATTATAGACAATGTAGGAATGTGTGACATGTATGATGAATATTAATATCATTTGTATGATTATGGATGTGAAAATGCTGAAATGATGTAGACTAAATGTAGAGTGTATGATGTAATATGTAGGACATATGATGAAATATGTAGTGTGATATTATGTGTAGATTGCAATGTGTGGGGTTCATGTGTAGTATGACCTAAATAGTCAAGTTTAAACCAAAGCAAAAGAGTGTGTCATCGGGAAATGATGATGCTACAAGTATAGATGAATATGCCCATGCTAAGATATTGATGTCATAATGATGCAAGTATGGATGAGATGAGTTGACTGCTAAGCAATGTGGTGGGTGTAGGATGTTATACCCACAAGTATGTAAGTGACATAAGGTCTATTCAAACGACACTAAACGGATCAATGTAAGGAGTAGTTGCATTAAAAAAAGGGTGATAATGGACATTGAGGTGATAGAGGAGTGTGACCATCCAATGGTTCATACATCATAAGTAAGCTTCATCCGGGTCAAAGTCATTGACATAGGTATGGTCTATAGCATATGAATGGAATTACAAGTTTAACTATAGGAGGTGGTTGATTGAGCATGACCTAGTGATGTCGTATATGCATTGAATGAAGGAGGAGTGTGCTCATTCTTAAGAGGATTGTGCGTAATTTTACTTGGTAACATTATAAATGACTTGAGAGAAAGAGGTCTTGAACTAATTATTAAAGGTGTTTTCTTATGTTGACTTGGTGATACTAGAGGTGGTTTCTTAGGCAGCTTGTGATTTATTTATTAGACGAATCATATTTAAGAACTCATTTAGATGTAACAAGTGGAGAGGACCATTCAACACAACATTAGTGTGGAGAATGAATATGAAACTTTGACACTTAATATGTTTGATTCTTCATTGTAAAGTGTAACAATTATTTTTAATATGTCCATTAATTTGATGATGGGAAGGTACAATATTAGAGTGAAGAACCTAATATACAGTAATCCGATAAAAGGAGGATAACCATGAGTAGATGGAAAGCTGATTAATCGATGTGTTATGATATTTGGAATAATATATTGTTTCTTATCATTGATTACAAAATTGAGAGGTGTGGGAAGTGGCAAGAATTTGAGGTTTGCAATAACAGTGTGCACATGTAGATCATGAGCAATATATGATGGATGAAAAAGAATAATATATCGCTTGAGAGGCATCCTTAAGCTGTTGGATTTCATATTTGAGATAATTTTAGATTCCATAGCCATAAAATTTGCATCTTGGAACAACCCTAGAATGAAATCAATTAAATTGATTCCAATAGGGGTTGATTAGATGGAGGAGAAATAGGACTAGGGTCATCATATAAACAAGTGCATGGAATTGGGTGGCCAAAAAGCGGACACAAATATTTTTTAAGGATTTTTTTATAATAACCTTGGCCATAACATGCTCATGTTATAACACGACAAGGAAAATTTAGGAGCCATGATAATGCGAATGAGGATTATGGCTCAGTAAAAAATGTGGCATATGTGCTTATGGAGGGATATATTTACTAAAATAAATGGTTTATAAGTTTTTATTTTATTAATCTTTATAATTTATTATAATTCTTTTAATAAAAGAAAAACTTTTAAATTTATTTTAGTAAATATAAGAAGTTAGGGTCACTCTGCACCTTATGGAACTAGTCTCACAGCTCCATCTGTCATGGTTTAGAAGATAGTTTTTCATATTCTAATCTGGTCAGTACATAGGTATTTTTCAGGATTTCAGCATTCAACTTTCAAGCTTTTAGGGTTTAAATTATACAATCGATATCTATTTTGTGAAAGAATATAGTCTTTGTTTAGGTTTTGGGGCCTTTTGGATTGGTTATTGACATTTGTAGGAGTGTTAAATGTGTCAAAATTAGAATTTACAAACCTCACAACTCCCAAAGGTAGTGACAATTGATCGAATATATGGACTCATGCAATTCCTTATAACACATAAAAAATCAAAACAAATATGTAAGTTTTTATCGATTCAAATAATCAAGGGAATGGTCATCATGAGGTCTGTGAAGGATCTGAAACATCATGAGGTGATGCAGAGCTCTAACACATTTGCATGCATTCATCAACTCATAACAACCAATTTCAATCATTCTCATTAGTATCTTGTTTTTAGAAGTCTTTCCAACAAGCTCTATAGGCTCAAATATGCAAAAATGGCACAATCAACCTAAAACTTACCCTTCCAACCCCCATATCCTGCTCTCACATTTTGTACACAAGCCCAATCAACTGTTAAAATGAACCCTAAACCCTAAACCCTAAACCCTAAACTATAAACCCTTAAACCCTTAACCCTAAACCCTAAACCCTAAGCCCTAAGCCTTAAGCCTGAAGCCCTAAACTCTCTTAATTTTCAAGGCCTCCACAATTAACCCTAGTGACCACAAATCAACTCCATGATGCTCAAACCATTTTTTGATTATCTATCACTTACTGAAATAGGTATTCACCATGTAGATGGAAGGATTTATCATTGAATGAGATTCTTGTCATGTGGCCACCTGTTAGACTGAAATGAGGTGGTTGTAATGTCCTTCCTCCTTTGAAGTGTGATCACACTACAAGGTTCAAATGAGTGTTTAAGAACACTACCAAGTGAGTGACATCAAGTGAAACTCAGATGATTTCTCATTCTTACATATATGGTGCTCTATATGAAGATCATCCTCTTACCCCTCCTGGCTCCAGAATTCTCCTCGGATGGAATGAACTTCAGGATACTCATACACCTCTTTTCTCATATGCCTCTCATGGAGATAGATGATTCCTTGATCCTTCACACATGATGGTCATGAATGCCTCTAGCTTGACTATCTCATCTTGGCTTGTTCCTTGAAGAGGTTTGAACATGATAGCAGAGTCAAGATATGCCTCTCATGGAGATAGATGATGCCTTGATCCTTCACACATGATGGTCATGAATGCCTAGCTTGACTATCTCATCTTGGCTTGTTCCTTGAAGAGGTTTGAACATGATAGCAGAGTCAAGATATGATGATCCTCAAATTACTCTATGAGCTTCCCATTTCACCTTTGAACATGATGACACCCTTTTTAACTTCACAATTCACTTCCCTGACCAAGATATCACATGAGTGGAAACATGCTTTTAGTATCTGGACACATATTCGCTCAATTAATCCTCATGGAAATAGGTTTCCTCCTCTATATGGAAGGATTGATCCCTGAATGAGATTTGAAGGAATGTTTGAGGGTGAGATCCATCTTCTTGAACTCCAACTACATTGAATCACTGTGAAAGCCACTCTCTCAATTGAATCACCTTGTTTATGAGAGGTGGGACAAGTAACTAAATGGATATGGCATCTACCTTGTGCCTTGCAATGCATATTACACATCTCTGCCAAACCTGTTTCTCCCCACATATACTTGCGCTCTTGAATGTCAATTTCTTCACACTCTGAAACAAATTTCACATTTCTCATATTTCCATGTATGGTATTATGCAAGCTAGGATGACCCATTGGAAGCTGGAAAAAATAACCACATGCTCATATTCACATTCATGATTCACTTTGATACATGTTCATATTCACAAGAACCTCTTCTTCCTTGAAAGTGCCTAGTTTGTCTCACTAACTCAGTAAGGATTACACATACTCCAGAAACTTCACATTTCTCATGACAAATATGGTCATTGCCACATAGATGTTCAACATTGGAGTCCAAACTATAAAAATGATCCTTGTATTTTATTGAAGAGAAAATATTCAAAGGATATCAAGAACGTTTGAGGTAATTATTTGGGATCATCACAATTGGCCAAGGAAAGAAGCTATTTAATTAAATTTGGACATATATCGAGTGTCTGAATCACAAATGTATTTATCTGAGAAACATTTTCAGATCATTGGAGTAATGCATAAATTGGAAAATAAAATTGAACCTCAAAATCCTCTCAAATTGCCATCTTACACAAGCACTATTAAGGACATATCAAGCTCTGTTATTCGAATGAAACCTTCATTAGTTGAACTGAAAGAATTATTCAAAAGAGCATAAAAAATCATCAAATTTTCTTGGTATCCTAATCCCTATATACATATTTTATGCCAGAATACCACTAGAAAATTAATTATTCTCAATTTATAACACTCTTGGAGCTCTAAATATTTCACAAGCTATAGAAAAAAGGAGATAGTTGTATTGGGTAACATTTCTTTGTACCAAATTGTTCTTGGATATCTGGCATTTCCCTCCTTCAAAATATCAGTAGATGAAAGGCATCAAATTGTGATGACTCTCTTTGAATGTTCTTCCTATGAAGCAGATGAACCCTTTTTAGTTGAATACTCTCTGTCAATACTAATAAGAATGGGTAAGACACAAAACATTACAGTGAGTGAATGGGTAAGCCTAAACCCTAAACCCTAAACCTGGAAGCCTTAAACCCTGAGGATCTAACTACTGGGCCTTAGGGATACCTTAAAATCTAAACCCCATAAATTAAATGTCATTTATTTAAACCCATAACCCTTTCAAACCTTAAACCCTAATCCCTTGGAAACCTTAAACCCTAACCCTAAATCCTCTCAAATTTAAATCTTAAAAGCCCTAAACCCTAAACCCTAAACCTTAAAATAAACCCTAAACCATAAAAACTAAACCCCTAAACCCTGAGCCCTAAACCTATGAACCCTCAAACCTGGTATCCCCATAAACCCTAAACCCTAAACCCTTGGACCCTGAAATATACGACCCTAACCCTTAGAACCCTAAACCTGTAACCGTAAACCTAAACCCTGTAGCCTTAACCTTAAATCCTGAATGTACCCTAAACCAAACAGCCTTAAAACACTAAATTGTAATCCTTAAATGTTCTAAACCCCTAAACCCTAAAACCTGAAAACCTAAACCCTAATACTAATAAACCCTAAGACATAAACCATAAATGAGTAAAATCCTAAACCATGAACCCTAAACCCCAAAACCCCCAAAACCCCCTAAAACCTAAACCCTAAACCCTAAACCCTAAACCCTAATCCCCTAAACCCTGAAACCTTAAACCTTAAACCCTAAACCCTAAACCCTTAAACCTTAAACCCTAAACCTTAAACCCTAAACCCTAAACCCTAAACCCCCTAAACCCTAAACCCTGAACCCTAAACCCTAAACCTAAACCCTAAACTAAACCCTAAACCATAAAATCTAAACCCTGAACCTTAAACCCTAAACCCTAAACCCTAAACCCCTAAATTCATTAAGCCCTAAACCCTAAACCCTAAACTATAACCCTAAACCTAAACCCTAAAACCTAAACCCTAAACCCTAAACCCTAAACCCTAAACCCTAAACCCTAATCCTAAACCCTAAACCCTAAACCCTAAACCCTAAACCCTAAATCCTAAACCCTAAACCCTAAACACTAAACCCTGAACCTTGAAACCTAAAACCTAAACCCTAAACCCTAAACCCCAAACCCTAAACCCTAAACCTTAAACCCTAAACCCTAAACCTTAAAACCTAACCCTAAACCCTAAACCCTAAACCCTAAACCCTAAACCCTAAACCCTAAACCCTAAACCCTAAACCCTAAACCCTAAACCCTAAACCCTAAACCCTAAACCCTAAACCCTAAACCCTAAACCTTAAACCCTAACCTTAAACCCTAAACCCTAAACCCTAAATCCTAAACCCTAAACCCTAAACCCTAAACCCTAAACCCTAAACCCTAAATCTAAAGCCCTAAACCCTAAATCCTAAACCCCAAACCCTAACTAAACCCTAAACCATAAATCATAAAACCTGAGCCCTAAACCCTAAACCCTAAACCCTAAACCATAAAACCCCTAAACCATAAACCCTAAACCCTAAACCACCTAAACCCTAAACCTTAAACCCTAAACCCTAAACCCTAAACCTGAACCTTAAACCTCCTAAACCCTGAGCCCTAAACCTAAACCCTAAACCCTAAACCCTAAACTCTAAACCCTAAACCTAAACCCTAAACCCTAAACCCTAAGCCTTATTTTTACCACCTTAAACCATAAACCCTAAACCTAAACCCGAGCCCTAAACCCTGAACCCTAAACCCTAAACCCTAAACCATGAGCCCTAAACCCTAAACCCTAAACCCTAAACCCTAAACCCTAAACAATATTCCTAAATATTCCTAAATTTCCTCCAACACTTCCAAGATTCTCTGACATCACCTCTAGATGCTTAATATATTTCTTGAACTCTCCCAGAGGGTGTTTGATTAGCTCAGAATGGCCTTTTTAGGCCTCCGAGGAAGTTATCTTCCATCAAGTCACACTGAACTCATCAATCATCATATCCAATCATCCCTGCACATTGAAACAAACTTAAAAAACCTTGTTAATAATTTCTTTTGATCCAGGTTGAGAGTGGTACTGAGGCAGGTTGGCCAGAGGAAGGACGCACCATTGAAAAGGAAGTGAAAGATGCATTCCCTAAGCTTGTAAAGTAGGTACTCATCCATAGTATGATTTTACCATATTCTAAGACAAAATTAGGGATTCAACTCCATGCTCATGGGAAAATTCATGAGTCCATATATTCGATCAGTTGTCGCTACCTTTGAGAGTTGTGAGGTTTGTAAATTCTAATTTTGACACATTTAACACTCTTACAAATGTCAATAACCAATCCAAAAGGCCTAAAAACCTAAACATGGCTAGATTTTCTGCATAGCATCAAACCTAGGCAGTCATGAGATAAATCTCCCTCATTTAACCGGTGAGGCTCCCGTGTCAGATTTGTCAATAAAAATGTGTTATTATCTATCAGGGGTTTTACTTTAACCACTTAGTTCATGAACCATAACTAAGAAGTTCTGCAGCAAGTAAGCAGCTGTTTAAGAAAGGAAAATTTTATAGAAGAAGGAAGTAAAGGAAATACAGAGAAGAAATGGGGAAGATGTGCATCCCAATTAGTAGATAGCAGAGCTAATTGCATGCACATAGAAGAAACTTAATAGATATGAACACACAGAATTATAAAACAAAGGCAGCTCTAGATCCAGATCTAAAATAACACAAAGTTTATTAAGAGATCTAAGATTAAAAGCAAGAAACACAGTACACCGTGACACAAAGTTCTCCGGAAACCTGCTCCTTTGTATTCCTTTGCTCCAAGTTGCTCTCAGGGGTTCAGCACAAAGTCTAGAACACAAGATTGCTGCTTACAAATTCTGATCGATTTAACCCGAAGGTTCTTCCTCTACTTATAGAATGTAGAGGGGCAATTACAAGTTGGAAGCTTTAGTTGAACTGGCACATGTGGAAGTCATAAAAGAAACAACTGGCAATCTCCCTCCTGGAATTCCTCTTTGCATGACATGTATGATTTGCAACTGAAAATAGAACCTTCTATTTTGCACGTCTGCCACCTATCTCCAAGTAATTGACTTCTTCAAGTAATGGCTTTTAAACCAATCACTTAAGTTGTATAATTTAATTGATCGCTCAATTACTTTGTCGGAGGAAAGAAGAAGGAAGAGGAAAGCTGACTTTGTCGGAGGAAAGAAGAAGGAAGAGGAAAGCTGACTTTGTCCTTTTTCATGTCTGCATGCAGCTGATTCAAACTGGATCTGGAAGCAGCTGGATCTGGAAACAAGCTGGAATTGCAAGCAGTTGGAATTGGAAGCAAGCTGGAATTTTGCCTTCGCATTGTCTTCTCTTTTATCCTTGAAGCTTTTGCAGTTCTTCTGTTGTACATGCATCAGTGCAAGGTTGGCCGTAGATAACTCATCATCCTTATTTTTAATTGCATATGAGCAATTAAAAATTCTGGAAAGCACTCAGGGTGAATGAAAATTCAATGAAGGCTTCAACTGGAAGATGAGAGCACATGCACAAGATCTTGGAAGGAATTTTCCACGCACTGTCTTCTTCATGGGCTGCATTCGAAACAAGAGGATGAAGCCTTTGTGCCAGAAGCTTTTGCAACTATGAGATCTGGATCTGGATCTGCATATGGATTTGCATCTGCATCTGCATCTGGATATGGATCTGCACCTGCATAACAAACTTCTGGCAACTGGGCTATGGATGGAAAAGCTGCAGCTCGAATAATTCCACTGCTTTTAATCTGCACGCATGAGTGAAGTTTCTCCTGCACGCATGAGTGAAGTCTTTCCTGCTCTGGATCTGTCTATCAATTTAGCAAGAGGTTCCGAGCCTAGATCCGTGTGTCTCCAATATCTGCAAATTTAGAAGTGATGCATGACTCCGTTGTGCTTTCTTTTTCATCTTTCTTCGCCATAGCTTTGTCTATCTTTGTCTGAATTTCTTTTTCTTCTTATTTGACTGGAATTCTTCAATACTGGTGCAGATCTGGACAATTCTTCAGATTCGGAGGATATATGCAATGTATTGGACATTGATAAAAGCTCCTTTTCCTTTGTAAAGCACCTGTAATGAATTCCTGCAATTTATCCAGACAAAAATGGCCACCGGAGCATGAATAGTGAATTTTAATTGTAAAAATCTGCACTTTTCAAGCCTGCTGCCCCAAAAAATGGTGTTTAATTTGCACATAAAGAGAGCATGAATCCTTTCAACAACACCTGAGCTCCTGTAACACCTGTGCAAACAATTATGCAGACAAAGATCAACCTCCTTCAAAGCATGCGCCAAATTTGGAAGCTTTTAGCCTTGTTTCCACCTTGCCTGAGCAAAATCCTTCTTCAAATGGGGGCGCACTTTTCCTCTTGGCTGCAATTCTTTACCTGTGAATTAAATAATTCACCCATATGGCTGCCCATGCTTATATAACCTTCACAATTCTATAATTAATAATTGCCCTAACAATTAAAGGCAATTAATTAATTAAAAATCATGCTCTTCTCTTTTAAAAATAGCATGTTTAAGGACAGCCATCCAATAAATTAAATTAATCCAATTTAATCATCCACACTTCACTTCACTTAAGCTTCACAGTGTGCTTTGACCATAGCCACTGAAAATAGGAATTAATATAATCATTTAATACTTTAAAAAGTATTAATTCCTTCTCAAAAGGGGCTGCATTAAATAAATTAAATTTATTTAATTTTGGAATTCTATTTCCAATTGATTTATTCCCCTTTGCTTTTGTTGACTTTTCCACAAGCCTGGGTGCCAAAATTGGGTGAATAAATATTAACAAATATTTATTTAATGCATTATTATTCACCCAAGGTGGGTCGCACTTTTTTGCATAATAGAATTCTATTTTTAAGAATTTCTGACAATGGGATTTTTACCCTGCAAGGCAGCCCCGGAAATCCCATGATCCACTTAAGTGATTTGACTTTGACAATGGGATTATTTACCCTGCAAGGCAGGCAATAAAATCCCATGATTTCACTTAAGTCACTTTTCTTTTATTTCACCATGGGAATTTTTACCCTGCAAGGCAGGCAATAAATTCCCGCCTGCCTGCAGCCTCTAACTTTCCCACTGCAGCTTAAGTGAATTTTATATCACCCTGCTAAGCAGGTACAAAATTCCCACCTGCCTGCTGCTTCTATTTTTCCCACTGCAGCTTAAGTGAATTTTATATCATGGGAAAAAGTACCCTGCAAGGCAGGCAATAAATTCCCACCTGCCTGCTGCTTCTATTTTTCCCACTGCAGCTTAAGTGAATTTTATAACATGGGAAAAAGTACCCTGCCAGGTATAAAATTCCCATCATGCCTGCGGCTTCTATTTTTCCCATTGCAGCTTAAATCCTTTGTTTTCCAAAAATGCACCCATCCCCGCAGGGGCTTTTCTGTGCACGACTTCGCTTTTTCCCAGTGATCCAGACCTCCGATGGCGACTTCCTCCGGGCATAATGTGCGTATATGTTTTCCAGCTGCTCCAGGCCAAAAATCGGGCTTACCCGGCAAAGGAATTGTTCCAGAGAAATTTCACAGAAAACAAAACGGGACACCACAAAAACACGAAAAATTGCCAAAAGTTACAAATAAAGCCCAAAACTTAAAATAAGTTAAAATCCTTCTGGTACATAGGAATAATAACATATTCGCTCATAATAGAGTTAAAACAGAGCGCAAATAGCCTCATACGGGGCTCAAAATAATTAAATACAAATTTCCCGCAGACAAATCCCGACGACAGAATAAAACAATTTTGGGCATCTGGGTATTTGGCGAAAAAGGCTAATATGGCTCTTTGGGATTATCTTGACGCAATACAAGAACTTTCAGGCAATAAAAACACAAAACGACCCATTATTTTAAAAGTACGAAAAAATTTCGGATAGGGTAGTCACAGATTTCAGGGTGAAATCTGAGTGACACCAGTTGGCTCCGTCTGTGGACATCTTTTTCTCTGTCAGAATGACAAGGGAAAAGATGAGATCCCAGCATCTCTGGTTTCGTATCTTGTCTTTTGGGCACGGGGTCAGGCAAACAAACACAACACAAAAACAAAAACAAAACAAGGAAAAACAAACAAAGTTTTATTTATGTACATACAGGTTTTACCCTGCTTTTTCAGTTCCTGAACAGCTTCAGATGCTGCCCGTTGAAAGGCAATGGTAACTCAATTCCATCCCGGTAGGCAAGGAAGAAAGTATCCATTCCTGCAGCTCTTTTGATCACGAAGGGCCCTTTCCAGAGTGGATCAAATTTGTCGTGTATGCCCTTCGATTGATGTCTCTTATCCCACCAGAGTACCCAATCTCCGATCTTGAACTTCCTTTCTTTGGCCTTCTTGTCAAATACTCTGGGCAAGTCCTTATCAACTTCATCTGGTGGTGGCTCATCCTTTCTTCTCTCCGTGACAGGTAAGTCTGCATCAACTTGCTCCGTTCCCAGATTTATTTGCTGCATTTCTGAGGAAGAACTATCACCATATTCTTTGTTCTTCTTCAGGTACTGATCATGCTTGTTGAAAGTCTCCACTAAGGAAACTAAACCCTTGGGGATTTTGTTACCTTTTGGTTGGACTATTCCACTATTGTCATCATAACCTGGATCAACTTTTCCTGTGACTGTTTGTCGTGGTGGTGATTTACTCCCTTCAACATGCAGACATGCAGATGTTTGTTTAGGGATTCTGGGGTGGTAGACCATCTCTACTTTATAGTTTCCTTGTCTGAATATGGACGGTGGTCTATCCGGATTCAATAGTACAGCTGTGACTGCCAAAGAATCTGCCTTGGAGTTTTGATTTATTGGAATGAAGTCAATAGAGAAGGCTGCAAAATCGAATGTGGCGGAAAGCACTTTATCTCTGTAATGCTCCAGCTTATCTCTTTTGACTTGACTTTGCCCTCGAACCTGCTTTACTAGAAGTTCAGCATCTCCTTGGGCTTTGAGGAGTTTTACTCCTTTCTTTTTAGCTTGCTCCATTCCTAGAAGCAATGCTTCATACTCCGCCGTATGATTGGTGTTCTCGAACATCAGCTTGTGGGAGTATGGAAATACCTCATGATCTGGAGATATTAGTAGAGCGCCAGCTCCTGATCCAAAAGAACAACATGTGCCTTTAAACTCCAGAGTCCAAACTTTTTCTTCTTCTTTTTGCTGGCTCTGGTTCTGGTTGAAGTTCTGGCTCTGGAACATCTTTATCCATTTCCAAGAAATAGACCCCATGGTCAAATTCTTGAAAAAGAATATGAGATCTAAGATCCTCAGATTTTGTAACCGTGTACCTGGACTTCTTTTCCGGCTCCAGCTTATGGTTAAGCCCTTTGATAGGAATATGTGCACAGGACCAATCCATCTTTACTTCTCCTCCCAGCTCTTTGCAGAAGTTTCTACTCAGCAACATCCCGTAGGAGACAGGAATATCTGCAACTAAGATTGTCATCTTTAATCTTTTGTCAGGAAAAGCTGCCAGAACAGCTTGTGCATCTTTGATTTGTCCGATTAAAGGGACTTGTCTCTCCATGGAGTAGCACCTTTTTATGGTCTTTGTCAAGGTAAGCCCAAGAGCATCTGCAACTTTAGCTGGCATGCCATTGTCAGAAGCACCTGAATCTAAAATGCAATTGCTTAACTTGAAACCATTAAGCAATAGGGAGACATAGAAAGGTTCCACCCTTTCAGAAGATGGTGAGGATTTAACAACTGCAGTGTTGTTTTGTGGAGGAGTATCTTTGGGCTTAGGCAAAAGGCCTTTTGATGTATTGGATTGTCCTGGTGATTGCACATATTTGACTAGCATATTTAACTGCTCAGGAAAAGCTCTCAGGTATTCGGCTTCTGACATTTGAACTTTAGTTTTCTTGGCATGATCAATAATGTCAAAAGAAGAAATAGATTCAGATACCTGAGCCGCTTTCTGTGGTTGAGATGAAGAACTTGCATTCTTATCTCTAGGAGCTAAAGAAGAAGGTAAAGGGCTGCCCCTTCTTTGTTCGTCAGCTAATGCCTCAGCTTGGCGAGTTTGTGATCTTGTAAGTACTGCATATGCATGACCATGATCATCTTCATGAAGTTTCTCATCGTCATGTTCAAATTTGTAGTTCAGGTAATTAATGTTGGAGTCGCCAGCAGGAGCTACAAAATCATCATTCTCGAACTGATCAGCATCAGCTTCCTGGTCTTCTTCATTCATCTCCACGTTGTTTCTGGGAGCAGCTTCAATTGCTAATCTTTGGGAACCAGCAATGCGGTTCCGGTTGTTGTTGAAATTCCGAGCAGGGGCAGTATTGTTGCCTTGAGCCATTTGAGCCATTTGTTTCTTCATCTGCATCATCTCATTTGCTAACTTTTGCAATAGTGAATCGGAAGTAGTAGCAGAGGATGAACTTTCAGCTCTAGAAGTGTTGCTCTTTATCTTTCCAGCCATGATGAGGTCATCTTCAATTTCAACCGCCATGTTTTGAGCTGCTAACAAATCAGCAGGACGTGCTCTTCGCAGTTGATAGCTTACTTCAGGAAGCAAAGCATTGATGAAGAACACCTTTTGATTCTCGTCATTCAGAGAAGCAGAAGCCGAAATTTTGTACAGTAATCTTTGGAATTTTGCAATAAAATCCCGCATGTGCTCATGTGGTTCCTTCTTCAACTGAGTCAGTTGGGTTATCAAAGTGCTGGAATCTTCAGCTGCCTTGAATCTTTTCAGGAACGCATCCCGCATAGTAGCCCAGTTGGTTATGGTGCCAGGAGCTAGCCGGTAGAACCATTCTCCAGCCAAGTCATGCAGAGTCTCTATGAAGAGTCTAACAGATACATCTTCATGTTCGACTGCAAGCACTCCACAGGTTATGAAAAACGCAGCCAAGTGGTCATCTGGATTCTGCTTGCCATCTCCAAAGAATTTTGGAAAATTCTTTCTCGTCCCTTTAGGTAGATCATGCATAGGAGGAGTCAGATTCAGAGGTCCAAAGGCTGCACCCCATGGAACAGGCGCTGCAGGGGCAAGTGGGTTTCGGTTCAGCATGATGAACGGGGCACGTCCTCTCCAAGAGTAGACTTGATGAATAATTCCAGCTGCCGGATTATGCTGAAGATGATCCGGATCTGGATGAGCGTGCACTCTTCTTCCTGGTGAAAGACTAGATCTGCGGCTTCTAACTTGAGGAGGATGATTGAAATTGAATTGCTCCTGCAGTCTGAAGAAATGATCAGTCCTTCCTTGCGCCTTCACGGATCGGGTGAATGGACGTTCAGCCAGGTTGAGATTTGTATGGAAAACACTCTGATCTTCAATAGATAAGCTTTGATCTGCAAAGATAGTTGTTCCCCAGCGGAGTCGCCAAAAACTGTTGGCTAGATTTTCTGCATAGCATCAAACCTAGGCAGTCATGAGATAAATCTCCCTCATTTAACCGGTGAGGCTCCCGTGTCAGATTTGTCAATAAAAATGTGTTATTATCTATCAGGGGTTTTACTTTAACCACTTAGTTCATGAACCATAACTAAGAAGTTCTGCAGCAAGTAAGCAGCTGTTTAAGAAAGGAAAATTATAGAAGAAGGAAGTAAAGGAAATACAGAGAAGAAATGGGGAAGATGTGCATCCCAATTAGTAGATAGCAGAGCTAATTGCATGCACATAGAAGAAACTTAATAGATATGAACACACAGAATTATAAAACAAAGGCAGCTCTAGATCCAGATCTAAAATAACACAAAGTTTATTAAGAGATCTAAGATTTAAAGCAAGAAACACAGTACACCGTGACACAAAGTTCTCCGGAAACCTGCTCCTTTGTATTCCTTTGCTCCAAGTTGCTCTCAGGGGTTCAGCACAAAGTCTAGAACACAAGATTGCTGCTTACAAATTCTGATCGATTTAACCCGAAGGTTCTTCCTCTACTTATAGAATGTAGAGGGGCAATTACAAGTTGGAAGCTTTAGTTGAACTGGCACATGTGGAAGTCGAAAAAGAAACAACTGGCAATCTCCTCCTGGAATTCCTCTTTGCATGACATGTATGATTTGCAACTGAAAATAGAACCTTCTATTTTGCACGTCCTGCCACCTATCTCCAAGTAATTGACTTCTTCAAGTAATGGCTTTTAAACCAATCACTTAAGTTGTATAATTTAATTGATCGCTCAATTACTTTGTCGGAGGAAAGAAGAAGGAAGAGGAAAGCTGACTTTGTCGGAGGAAAGAAGAAGGAAGAGGAAAGTTGACTTTGTCCTTTTTTATGTCTATATGCAGCTGATTCAAACTAGATCTGGAAACAAGCTGGATCTGGAAACAAGCTGGAATTGCAAGCAGTTGGAATTGGAAGCAAGCTGGAATTTTGCCTTCCCATTGTCTTCTCTTTTATCCTTTGAAGCTTTTGCAGTTCTTCTGTTGTACATGCATCAGTGCAAGGTTGGCCGTAGATAACTCATCATCCTTATTTTTAATTGCATATGAGCAATTAAAAATTCTGGAAAGCACTCAGGGTGAATGAAAATTCAATGAAGGCTTCAACTGGAAGATGAGAGCACATGCACAAGATCTTGGAAGGAATTTTCCACGCACTGTCTTCTTCACGGGCTGCATTCGAAACAAGAGGATGAAGCCTTTGTGCCAGAAGCTTTTGCAACTATGAGATCTGGATCTGGATCTACATATGGACTTGCATCTGCATCTGCATCTGGATATGGATCTGCACCTGCATAACAAACTTCTGGCAACTGGGTTGTGGATGGAAAAGCTGCAGCTCGAATAATTCCACTGCTTTTAATCTGCACGCATGAGTGAAGTTTCTCCTGCACGCATGAGTGAAGTCTTTCCTGCTCTGGATCTGTCTATCAATTTAGCAAGAGGTTCCGAGCCTAGATCCGTGTCTCCAATATCTGCAAATTTAGAAGTGATGCATGACTCCGTTGTGCTTTCTTTTTCATCTTTCTTCGCCATAGCTTTGTCTATCTTTGTCTGAATGTCTTTTTCTTCTTATTTGACTGGAATTCTTCAATACTGGTGCAGATCTGGACAATTCTTTAGATTCGGAGGATATATGCAATGTATTGGACATTGATAAAAGCTCCTTTTCCTTTGTAAAGCACCTGTAATGAATTCCTGCAATTTATCAAGACAAAAATGGCCACCGGAGCATGAATAGTGAATTTTAATTGTAAAAATCTGCACTTTTCAAGCCTGCTGCCCCAAAAAATGGTGTTTAATTTGCACATAAAGAGAGCATGAATCCTTTCAACAACACCTGAGCTCCTGTAACACCTGTGCAAACAATTATGCAGACAAAGATCAACCTCCTTCAAAGCATGCGCCAAATTTGGAAGCTTTTAGCCTTGTTTCCACCTTGCCTGAGCAAAATCCTTCTTCAAATGGGGGCGCACTTTTCCTCTTGGCTGCAATTCTTTACCTGTGAATTAAATAATTCACCCATATGGCTGCCCATGCTTATATAACCTTCACAATTCTATAATTAATAATTGCCCTAACAATTAAAGGCAATTAATTAATTAAAAATCATGCTCTTCTCTTTTAAAAATAGCATGTTTAAGGACAGCCATCCAATAAATTAAATTAATCCAATTTAATCATCCACACTTCACTTCACTTAAGCTTCACAGTGTGCTTTGACCATAGCCACTGAAAATAGGAATTAATATAATCATTTAATACTTTAAAAAGTATTAATTCCTTCTCAAAAGGGGCTGCATTAAATAAATTAAATTTATTTAATTTTGGAATTCTATTTCCAATTGATTTATTCCCCTTTGCTTTTGTTGACTTTTCCACAAGCCTAGGTGCCAAAATTGGGTGAATAAATATTAACAAATATTTATTTAATGCATTATTATTCACCCAAGGTGGGTCGCACTTTTTTGCATAATAGAATTCTATTTTTAAGAATTTCTGACAATGGGATTTTTTGCACCCTGATCACTTAGGCTTTGAGGCAATAAAATCCCATGATTTCACTTAAGTCACTTTTCTTTTATTTCACCATGGGAATTTTTACCCTGCAAGGCAGGCAATAAATTCCCGCCTGCCTGCAGCCTCTAACTTTCCCACTGCAGCTTAAGTGAATTTTATATCACGGGAAAAAGTACCCTGCAAGTACCCTGCCTGCTGGCAGGTGAATTTTAAAATTACCCTGCTAGGCAGGTATAAAATTCCCATCATGCCTGCGGCTTCTATTTTTCCCATCGCAGCTTAAATCCTTTGTTTTCCAAAAATGCGCCCATCCCCGCAGGGGCTTTTCTGTGCACGACTTCGCTTTTTCCCAGTGATCCAGACCTCCGATGGCGACTTCCTCCGGGCATAATGTGCGTATATGTTTTCCAGCTGCTCCAGGCCAAAAATCGGGCTTACCCGGCAAAGGAATTGTTCCAGAGAAATTTCACAGAAAACAAAACGGGACACCACAAAAACACGAAAAATTGCCAAAAGTTACAAATAAAGCCCAAAACTTAAAATAAGTTAAAATCCTTCTGGCACATAGGAATAATAACATATTCGCTCATAATAGAGTTAAAACAGAGCGCAAATAGCCTCATACGGGGCTCAAAATAATTAAATACAAATTTCCCGCAGACAAATCCCGACGACAGAATAAAACAATTTTGGGCATCTGGGTATTTGGCGAAAAGGGCTAATATGGCTCTTTGGGATTATCTTGACGCAATACAAGAACTTTCAGGCAATAAAAACAACAAAACGACCCATTATTTTAAAAGTACGAAAAAATTCGGATAGGGTAGTCGCAGATTTCAGGGTGAAATCTGAGTGACACCTCAAGAATTTTCATGTGTGCACACCCAATATCTCGTGCAGTAAAACTTAATATTCAAAAATAAATTATAATGCATATGTCAAGCTCAATTTTACCTTAATGACGATATAAAGTCTTTCTAGTAAATTGTGATTAGTTTAGAGGCTTTCAATCCATAATTTTTTTTACTAGTGTCTTGTTTTCTTAAAACAAACTATGCATACTTTTTGGTGCACAATTTATTATTTTTTCATCCAAATTAAAAAACAAATGTGGTTTTTGGATAAACTCCATTCTACGCGCACTCCAAAGCAAACTAAAAAATGACTTTTTTTTTGTAGTTATGGGGGTAGCACACACAAAATTTCATTTTCGAGATATGTGCACTTTGAAAATTATTTAATAAATATATCTATTCATCCAAAAATTATGAAAATTTAGTGGCACCTCGTGCATGGTCTTAGTTAATCTTTTTACCTAAGAGATTTGAGAAAAAATTTATGGACAACTCAAAAAATGGGGGGCGCACACACAATAGGTTTTTATCTTTTTAAAACAAACCTCAATAGACATACTTTGTGTGCGCAGGAACATTTGAGCATCTTAATCTCAACCATTTTCAAGAAAAATAGTAGTTTAGAAACTAGATTCCGAGCTCACATGCATGGTAAATTTTCTCACTCACTTCTAGCTTAAATTGAGAAGCCACATTGATCAATTTTCCCTTCATGATAACGTACCACATCCATAAATTGAATGAAGATTGTGTTTTAGCTAATTAAAATTGAAATATAGCTCAAAACGATGCCTCAAGATTTAGGGTTCTTACTTGGTTTGTATAACTAGAATGACCTCATTTAGTGTTAACTATGCTTATGAACCACGTCTTGAGATGATTAGAAAACTTAGATAATAAAAATAATATGGTATATGCCAAATCCACTAGATAGGTTGGTTGAACCTGAAGTTTTCATTTAAACATGTCACTTGATTTCACCTTATAAATGTTAATAAAAGTGGAATAATTTTAAATCGACGTGCAAAAAACTTCTTTGAACCCCGTAGTAAGAAAGAAAAGTCAAATGACCGTAAAATTACCTTGTTACCAAGAATATTGTAGTGCTCACATTATTTATAATATGTTAAGATATTTACCATAAGATAAAATATAATTCAAAGATGAGCTTGTTTGTAATTAGTAAAATTTTTAGTCGAATATATTGTTATAACAAACAATATGTAAGGTCAAGCTATTTGTTAGTATCCCTTCCTATCTTAGCTAGGATTGTAGTTTTACTATTATTTTGGCTACATAATAGGCACCCTAGTGTATGGATATGGTATTATAAGTCTGTGAATAAAATGTTTTAATGTTTTTCAGGTGCAAATTGAAGGTACCTTTCATCTGGTATCAGAGCGATCTATGGTCTTGTCCATATGAACAATGAGATGTCCTGAGAATCTTGAGTTCGGATGAAGATAAAACGTTTTATTTTCCAGTTCTCATGAATTTTCACCTACCATGTTCTAAAAAATCATATAGTGATTGTGCAGTTGAGGAGAATTCATTGAAAGCATTCCAAAGCATTACAAATGTTTGGCTCTACTAACTGAGAACGTGCCTATTTATATTCAACACTATGTAGTTCTATATGTGATTGTCACTCGCAGTGTCACCTAAGAAATGCATCTTGTCGCCAATGTAAACTTTGTGAAAGTACACAAGCTAATAACTAGCTGCTAGAAAATATAAAAAGGTGAATGAAATAGTAAATTTGCAGTCTTCATCATTTAGATCTAGTTAGCCTGGACAATGAATTTACTGCATGTAGATTTTTAAAGATCTCATTCATAGATGCAACGCACTAGGTGCCTTCATAACCATAGTAAAAATAGGTTGTCAGATTGGATCACAAATCATGGTCAATAATTCATCTTCTACACGGTTGCACCATATATCTAATTTCACTGATCCTTCCTATCAAATCGTACACTGGAATCCAAACTATCTATGGTGATCTCACCGCATCCCATGCTTAATTCCGGTGGAATCTTCTCCCACACGTTAAGGGTTTCTAAGCACTCTAAAGTCGTTGCCTCCATCAATTGTCCCTGCTACATATACACACCCTGCCTTAGCAGCTCGGCTCTCACATTACAGTGATTTCGATTAGCTTGACATCTCTGTTAGGACTCATTCACTTCTAACTGTGACTATTGGCGTCTCTTACCTCAATTATGCCACCATATAAACTCCCAAGTCAGGATTATAAAAGCATGTGTTTTTTATTAGCGTTTAGGTTATAATTTGGTCCTTAGCTTTAGTCAATTTCTCACTCAATGCTTTAGTCATATTGTGTATCAAATTCAAAATTTATCGTGATTATAAAACTAGTATAGTCGTCCATATGAGTGTCAAGTTTATTATTTTTGTCACCACTATCGATAAATAATTATTAGAGTCAAGTCATCAAAAGTACCTAAAGCCTAAGTTGTCAATTTTGGAATAACGTTGTTAGTAGAGTCAAATTTTTTTTTTAATTATTTGTCTTTAATAGTCAATAAGTGTCAAGATATTTATAGGTGTCATTAAAAATTCACAATAAGAGTCATCTCATGTAGTTCTTATAATCTTCTAGAGTGTTGTCAACACTGTTCAAATTGTTAGTCATTGTAAAAACTTGTGCAAAAATCCGATGAATGGTATTTACTCAAAAAATGCCTTACAGACGCATTTTCGGTGTTACCCAACATCTTGGCAAACATTGAGCCTCAATTCAAATTTCACTGAGCTAAAAACATGATATCGAAGGTAACCAAAGAGGAGAAAAGTAAACAATGCAAGTTTGTTCCCAATTGGCTTGGACCCTACATTGTCACCCATACCTATGGATCAGGTGCTTATCGTTTATCTTCTCTTGAAGATGTGAGTGAACCCAAATGATGCCCCTTAATGCTTAGTGCATCTTCGACCGTTCTAAATAGAATGTGAATGGCGTCAAGTACTACATCAACTTTATGTCACCTATATGCTCCATTCTTCGTCATTTGTTTCAAACCTTTCCTCCACCTACCTCTTTAAATTAGGACCAAATAGACTAAACTTAATTGTGTGATTATCCGTCACCATTCAACCTTGTCTTCAATATGAGTACCACGGCTCTACTCATGGCATGATTCTCATGGATACTTTTCACCCTTTTCAGGATGGAATCCCATGGTCGTCTGTTACTTGAAACCCATCTTTCATATCTAACCTTTTTGTGCTATGGTCTTGCCTTCATAAAAGAGGCCTATACTCCTTTATAGTCTTGTCCATGACTTTTAGTCCAAAAAATACAAAATATATGGGATACCAAAACTTTACTCCTTTTAGCGTTTCAAAATTCTTGAAAATAAATGAGTCCCTCAAAAGAATATCTATGTCTCTCTTTTTTCTGCTATAAGTAGACTGCTCCCTTGAAGGACACCTATAAAAAGCTAACCACTTATTATAATTAGTCTATTCAAAAAGAAGAATACTCTATATCTACAAATGCATCTAAGATAATCCTAAAGTTTCTCACATTGATCAGCTTCGTGAAGACCTTAAGGAGAACCTATTTATCCCAATATAGACTTCCCGCATCGATTAGTCTATACAAAACAAAAAGCAAAAGTAAAGAAAAATACAAATGAACTGGGTCTTGATGTCTTAGGATCCCTTGGTATTGTCAGAACCCATTTAACACATTTATAGAAACTGTGTTTATGTTACACGCAGGTGAAGGATTCATCGTATCAAAGTTTCCCACATATATTCCTCAAGCTTCTCATTGGGATTTAATGATAGGATATATTCATGATTCCTATGGATCAAAGTGAACTTGTGTTGAGGGCATTTTTGATGGAATCAAATGGACTTACCTACTATATCAAGAGTAGATATGTTCTACTAATTTAATAAACAAATCTAAGCCAATGATTTGCACTTACTTAGATGAAGAAATTAGAATTCATGGCGTTACTCAATATATCAGTGGGGATAAACACCAACTGAGGGTCCTAATTCATCATGACATAAATCGTGACCGCCTCCCTCGATGGATTATACACAATTGTAACCGTTGAGGCATGATCACTTTTTTAATTCATATTATCTTATTTATTTTGAGGACTTATTTGATGATCAATGGTGGCCATTTACACCCATAACTAGTTTTGGTTAGTATGAGAAATTTACATCGGAAAGGTCTATACACCAGGATATTATAATGGCATCTAGGTTGGAAATAAAGCGTATTGTGCATTGAGAAATAGTTTAGTGCAATTTAACCTTTAGACCATAGAGATCTTCTAGATATAGATTTTTATTTAGTGTATCTTTTTGGATTGAAAAAATCATTTATAACCAAGAACCACATACCCACTTAGTATATGCTATAATCTATTTTGAGATTTATTTTATATGATTGAACTCATCATTAGGTCTATTGGTAGAGTTACTTGTGCTTCACAAAGAGCCCACCTCTTAGTTCAACTTTTCCACTTAGCCGAAGAAATCTGCCCACACACACCCCTACCAAGGTTCTTCATACAAGAACGACTTTAATATGCTGGTTTGAAGTGTATCCTGTTATGGCACTAGATGTGGAATTTTAATATGAATTTACTTTTGAAGCAACACTAAAATTTCTCAAATACATCAAAATTCCAAGAATATCGATAGAATACCTTCTTCATAATAGAGGATGAGATATGAGGTATCAAATATAACACTTTATATAAATCCTTGCAAAATAGGGCAAAAATATTGTATAAGGATTTGGTCAACCATGAATATAATAATAAAGTATGGAAGCACAGATTTTTACCTAGGAAGAAAACATATTAATACATTCATTTCTTAGTTTGAAACCTAAGGTAAAGGTCAAAGTACTTGATTTGGATTCAATCCCTTATGATTTATGGTGCAATCTCTTAGACTAAGGATGGTTTTTAGAGAGAAAAACATTAGTTATGTAAAATGTCAATAGCCTCACTTTTTTGTTCCTGTACCCATTTGTCTTCAAAAAAACTTCACTTGCAGTAAGAATTGAACCCCGATTAGAGTGATATTTAAGAGCCAAATTAATTATAATTTATTAAACAAGCCATTTGATTGTGATATTTACTAGTTTAAGAAAACAAGGGAGAAATTAACAGATAAATTTGAAAACGTTCTATCATAGGTATTGAAGATATTTGGACCTAGGTAATACAACTGAATAGTACTTGAATCAATCTTCCTTGTAACTACCTAATTGGGGGCTTATGAAGCTTTCGCAAGCACATAAGCACTCTAACGACATCCCTCTGACAATCCATGGAAAAGTGAAAGATGGTGTAATGAGCTGTATGGTTTCCTGTATGAATCTCATCTAGATTTACCTCTTTAAATGTAGTTCTCACATTTTTATTGTGAAACTTTATTTTTCCTCCACAAATTAAAAGCCCGTGTTACATGCAATCATGTATTGAAATCTGAAGGAAGTAATCCTAGGATTGATAATGTCATGATGGAATAAATTATCATGGCCGATCTTTTAGCTCTACAACTTAGACAAGGCTCTAAATGATTTTAGGTTTCCATTAATTGTGCAAAAAATTATAATTTTGACTTTCTAATACTTGATTTAAAAAATTAAACTTACCCTAGAAGACTCAGACAATCGGAAGATTCATCAGAGGGTCCCCTAGTAAACATATTTTTCAACTATGCTACACTCTGAGCCAAAGGAAATCTCAAAATAACCATTTCCAGTTCCTGACATGTGGGAACCTATTCACAAACTTTCAGATCCTGCAACACTTTCCGATAGTTTCTACAGAAACCACTATGAATCCACTCTATAAGTTCTGAAGCCAATAAGCTTCGAAGGTGCAAAACCACTATTAAGAAGGTTTACAAGTAATCACATTCATTCACTGAGTGACCCTTCCTTCACTAATCAGTGCCCATTTTGTTCTCGTAGGCCACCATAAGTCGTCTCGGAGACATGGTAAGACAAACCATAGGAATCAAAGGAGGGAATCGGTCCAGTGGAATTCAATTATATTACGAAGTCTAGATCAAAATATACAAGATTGCGGAAAGATATTCTATCAAGTTTTCATGTCAGATAGTTTTTAAATCATGTATGAGGGATTCTAAGTGAAGGGATTCAAGTAGTACATGTGTACGACTCTATGCTCTCAATTTAAGATCCAAGTAAATCTACAACCATCAAATGAAAATGCATTTGAGCACTAGTCTAGTTTTACATCTGTCATTTCCCTTCCAAGGATTTCTAGAAACTCCTTTGGATCCTCCGTCACATTGACCTTAAATTTTACACAGTGAATCTCATGTCAAACTCACTATAGTCTACAAGTTGCAAGTGATTTGGTGCATTGCGTATACATAATCAGCTGCCAATGAGTGAACACTGCTAAAATTATCCCGTATCTGTACGATCATGCCTCTCCAATATTAATTTGAATTTTCCATCGTGTTTGTGATATTAACCCTAAACCAAAATACCACCATTTATAAGAAGGAATTTGGTCATGTGAAAAATCCTAATATCGCATGGTTGTGGTTGTGGATGTTAGAGTAGGTATTTACCTTAGCTCATGTTCACCTAGGTACTTTATTTACCTTTATTGTATTTATCCTCACCCACTTATGTGTGTGGATATTTATTTTATTTATTTAGATATTAGGAGATATTATCTAGTTGTTAGGTATAGTTCTTTCCTTGATATATGGTATTGACTAGTTCTTTCATTGATCTATGGTATTGACTAGATCCTTGATGTCTAGTTCTCTCCTAAATCTATGGTCTTGACTAGTTCTTTGATGACTAGTTATTTCCTTGATTTATGGCTTGATCTACGACCTTGACTGGTTCTTAGATTGTTATTATTTGCCTATATAAGCAAGGCCCATTCTCATTGTATTGCATTGAGTTCCATAATAATATATGATATTGTTTCTCATTTGTTTGCAAAGTTTTATGTAAAGTTATTCTGGTGAATTGATTTCATCTTATAGATCGTGGTGTTTGATTAGCATCTTGTGTCCTTGGCTTGGTACGATCTGCTTATCGTTCCTTTTATGGTGTCACCACTTGCACAAAAATCCTATTCGGTGTGTGTCTGTAATTTGTCATCTAGTAAGCCTTGCTTCATTATTTTTTTACAAGCATATAACCACCTGATTTGTTCGTATTTTGGAATGAGTAACAAAAATTTTTATGCACAATGAGAAAACTTTACAAATAATAGATTCTGGAAGGTGGATCATACATATTCTATTATATTTAAATTGATAAAATAGACCATATTTATGGAATAAAATAAATTAAACAATGGGTAAAATTGCTGTATGCATAGACATTTAAACCAGGTTCGTCTTGCAATCTTTGCCATTGTGAGTGCAAATAATTTGAGCATAAAAATAATTCTAGTTTTGATTACGAATGTCTCGCGATCCAAACTGAGTTAGGGTCTTCTGTGTAAGAATCATTCTCAAGTCGGCATGTAATAGGAAGTTTTTGAGCTACATTATATTGATATTATTATTACGCCGAAGGCGTTCCCCCTATTGGAAAGGGCTTTGTAGACATTCACGGGACTATGTCGGGAAAAATCTGCATGGCCTAAATGGAAGTTTTGCATACACCCATTGAAATTCTTATTCATTCAGTCATATGGAATGTTTCATTATGAGGGCTTATTTGTTTGTGATTCCTATTAGTAGGTGATCTAGGACTGAAGGTCCCTTTCACCAGATTAATGTGGTGAAGAATAAGATTATTTGCTAACTTTGCATGATTGTATAATGTACATCCTATAAGCATTCTATAATAGAGTCAATCTCCTTTTATTGCTTCTCCCATGCCATATGCTACGCCAACTATCCAAGTAGCTTTGAGAAACCACATATTGCAAAAGTAATGATTCCTTCATAAGTTTGTAGATACATTCCATATCTATCTCAACTATTTATGTTGCAAAGTCACACTATAATTATAAAGACCTGTCGATGATTGTAACACATCACTCATTAGGCACAGTGCTTGAATCTTAAGATAACCTTCTAACCACTGCTATGAGGCTCTTGTTGCATTGCATGGTTCCTGCATTTCTTTTGGTGATTTTTTGGTTGGAGGAAGTGAAAGTATACATTATATAAAATTTAAATCAGGTCTAGAGACCAATTATATGCAGAGGTAGGTTACCACAAATGGAAACCAAGAAGTGGTCATTACCTTTAATCAACCAGTAGACCAATTACTTGCTTTGTAAACTTCTCTTCAGAGCAACCAATGTTATACTGAAAGAAGATACAGAAATTTAATTACCATAATGCTTAACTGTGATGATTTTATGGTTTGATTTCAAGCGTCAACTTATTGTACGAATCCCAAGAGTTATTTGAATTTCATTCTAGCCACAAAATTTGACTCATATGTTCAAGGATACGAAAGAGATTTAAGGATGTTATTTGCTAAATTGGATCATAGGTGTGAGCTGTGATTGTCAACTTGAAATTGAGATCTAATATGTTATTGCTAAATATTGGGGGCTATGGCTGTAGACTATCTTACCAAGTGAAAGAAATTTAATATGTTATGAAATATTTGTAAGGGGAGTGGCAGGTCGATCTGAGGGCATTTACAGATTGTGTTTCACTTGATTCAAAAAAAGGAAAAAATGTGCCTCACCAAAGACAAATCCAATAGCATTCCAAATCCCAGCTGTTGGATTCAAAATAACTAAGTATAGATGCCTTAGGAAAAACCATGCTCACCAAGAAGGTAGTAACTTAGATAACATATTGTGAAAGACTTACCAAAGAAGAATCCATTATTGTGGGAACTCTCACCAAGTTCTAGGCATTGAACCTCTAACAATGTGGATTAGAATGCATATAGAGGTGGATGTAAGGAAAGATGTTGATAACACAAACGAATCCAATTAAAATGTTAAACTCGGAAGCCCTCCTATATGTGTAAAGCCAACCTAAACCAAAATGAAAACAGTAACTATTAACCCAAGGAGTCTTCTAGAATTTGAAGAACGTCCAAGTCGATCGTAACAATTATCGCATTGAAAAAACATCCAAACGGTCGTCAAGAAACATCAAATGTTATAATTTTATTTTATAGCTTTTACATGCATGCAGTCTTTAGAATACTGGTCACTAAATACCATAATTTCCATTCTTCATGCTCTCCAAGTTCCAATCAGCATGGCAAAGCACTTGATGTTAAATTGAAAGATGCTTAGGTCACCACATTTAGATAGTTGGGTTATAGATTCTGGATAGGCATGTTTCATTATATTAATTTTTCTCCGAGCGAGTCTTTTGTAGCGATCTAGGATTGAGTAATCTACTTCCAGATTAAGGTAATGAAGAATCTTAGTTTTGCTAACTTATGTCATGATTGCAAAAGGTGATATACATCCTACAAGCATGGCTAATAACCAAGATTCAATCTCTTTTTGTTGTTTCTCCCATTACCATACATTTGCTTTCTCTATATCACAGTAGTCATTCTAGTCAACCACATACTTAGAGTAATTTTACACCACATTGGGGCAGAAGTATGAACTTTATATGGAGCACCTCATTCATTTGTTGCTCAAGCTATTTTTGATACAAAGTTGGTCAAGACTATAGCACTTTGAGGGTCATGATGAAACAATCGCTCTATAGGCACATGATTGGTATTGTCTTGATGATCAACCTTTAGAGACCACTCTATAGCATGTCAGAGGTCGAGGTGATTTTTTAGAGATATTTGAAGGAGAGTCAGGCAGTTCATGGGTATAGATTTAAGTAGGTATTCCTAGAGTGATTCTAGTATGTGGAGGCAGGTTTGTCATGGAAGTGGAGTAGGTCATGACCTTTAAAACCAGTAGATCCAATTATCTTAAGACATTTGTCAAAGCAGAGCTTCTTCACCACTTGAGATTGTGCATACTGACTTGCAAAGATTTTCCTACCCCATCTTTCAATGGAGCTAAGTATGCACTTACCTTTATTGATGAATTTCTATAGATTTACTTGGGTTTATTTTCGTCAAATATTGTAGAATCCTAGTTGAATTTTTACTAGCTAAAAAATTTCCATTGTCAAGGATTTGAAAGAGATTTAATATGTCTAGTTGCATAAAGAACCTTCATACTGATAATGGATGTGGGATTGCTAATCAGAAATTAGATTTCTAATATGTTATTGGAAACTCAAGGAATTATTGAGCATGGATTGTGATTCCTCAGTGAAAGAAATTCAATATGTTAGAAAATATGGCTTAGCAGAACGGTGGAACAAAACTCTGAGGGCATTTAATAACTATTTGATGCATTCTAGCAGACTTCATGCATGACTAGGTCAATCTAGGCATAAGTAATTAATTATGCTAACAACAGATAGAATCTTACACACCACTACAAGCAAATTTGATTCATTGTCAGGCAACTCCAGAAGAAGCAATTATGTCCAACTACTATAGCATCTTTTTTCTCATTAAGTCTTTATGTTTGATGTCTTTGAATGGTACATACCTATCTCTATGCATAATAGCATTATTTGCCAACCCAAGATAAATGTAAAGCAATTTCCATTTTTGAGAGAGACAATACTTCAATCTTCCTCATAATGGTACTTTCTGAAGGACACGTGAGCTTAATCAAACTTTATGTTCCTGATATTCATTATTGTTATCTTTTCGAAAAAATGTTCAGGTTGCATGAGCAGCTTCAGTTCCTTCAAGATTATTCATCAAAGTAGTTAGAAATGCCTCCTTATTCGTCTCATTTTGAGGATCCTTTCCACCAGGAGGTAAGATGCAGGAAAACTTATAGGAATGCCATTGAGGATCATATTCCTGCACTGATATTGTCACACAAGAATAAGTGTTCTCATACTACAGTCTTCTAAATGTAAAGCCACACTTTCAAATACGATCTTCCTACTGTACTCAGAATGCTCACTATAAGTGAACACAACTTTCTCAATAAGCTTTAGCCAATGTAATGTGCAAGAAGTTTACCTGAGGATCCACAGGGTTTCATTCTATGGCTCATGGGATACAAGAGTGGGATGTTACGACTGTCATCTATAGTACTACATTGAAGCCCATTTGAGGCCAAGGCCATGAAAATTTACAATTGGTCAGCATGTACTCTCAAAGGAAGAAAGATGGTATACTTGCAAGTGCATATACCGATACCATATATATTGTCATGGCCCAACTCGGGACAACGGAAACGAACCAAAAATACAACTAAAATTTTTGGGATAATTTTATTTTTACAAGTTAAAGGTGATTGCCATTAATACTGAGAAGCGTTTGCACTCACTGCCAAGATGGATTAATAAAGAAATTAATCCTAATTACATTTACTACAAAATTTAGGGGTAAACCGTATAACCCAAAATGGACTGTGAAGAGTGCGTTTTATACTATGGAGGTCCACTAGAGGTCACACATAAACATGGAGTAGCACTCCTGGATTTACTATAATCCATTCTTCCCATTCCCATCAAATTCCCATGACTCTGAAGAGTGTGTCTACGGATCTCAAATGGGTACCTCGAGATTGGTATAAGAAGATGGATTCTTTTCTTCTATCTACTTGTTTTGTTCATTTCCATTCCAATCATACAATATATCTACAACATTTTGGTGAGGATATTGTGATACTTATCTTGTATGTTGATGATCTTGTTACTTACTGGCAGTTCTTCTTCACACATTCAGACTATTTAGAGGGCTCTTTCTACACAATTTGACATGACAGATCTTGGGTTATTACATTATTTCCTTGGTTTTCAGATTTCTTAGACACATTCAGGGATTCATTTGAGTCAGAAAAAGTACACCCATGATCTTATTCAGTTCTTTAATATGGCCATTTGCAAGCCAAGTCCATCTCCTTTTCAATCTGGGGTTACTCTTACTTCCACATGTACCACACTACTTTGTGATCCTACATTATATAGGAAGTTGGTTGGGAGTCTCATGTACTTGAACCATACTCACCCTGATACTTCATTTGTAGTAGGGATTATATCTCACTTTGCACATTCTCCTCATAGTAGTCACTGACAGGCTGCTAAAAGGATTTTACGCTATTTGCAGGGAACTTCCCACTTTGGCCTACACTAGACTAGGGGTTATACTCAATTGGTTGGATATACAGATTCAGATTGGACAGGTTCTATTGATGATAAGCATTCCAATTGTATATGCTATATTTTTTTGTCTTGGTTCTTCTCTAGTTGCTTGGGCGTGTAAAAAGTAATAGGCTATTGCAATTTCATCTTCATAGGTATAGTACAGGGAAGCAATTACTACAAGTTAGCACATTATTTGGCTTCGATAGTTATTGAAATTTTTTGGATTTCCACAGGATTCACCGACTGTACTTTGTTGTGAAAACCAAAGTGCAATTCATGTTTCTCACAACCTAGTTGAGCACCAGCAGACCAAACATATTGAGATACACATCCAATTCATTCGTCAGAACATAAAGTATGGAGTTATTTTCTGTGAGTACATTCCAACTCAGTAACATCTTACGGACATCTTTACGAAGCCTTTTACACCACCTCGCTACCTTGAGTTGCATGGCATGCTTGGGGTTTCGAAAGTTGTTCTTGGGGGGTGTTCGTGAGAACATCTTCCTTCTTCTTCTTCTTCTTCTCTTTCCTTCTAGTATGATTCTTTCCTTCTTTTGGTTTAATTATTTTTCATGGATATATTGTACATGAGTATCTGATCAAGCCTAGTTTCCGGGACTCATACTGTGGACATGCCACTTCTATTTTTTCCCCTAACTTCACTTGAGGGGGGTGTTAGAGTAGTTATTTACCTTAGGTCATTTTCACCTAGGTAATTTATTTACCTTTATTGTATTTATCCTCACCAACTTATGTGTGTGGATATTTATTTTTATTTATTTAGATATTAGGGGGATATTATCTAGTTGTTAGGTATAGTTAGTTCCTTTATCTATGGTATTGTATAGATATTTGATGTCTAGTTCTCTCCTTAATCTATGGTCTTGAATAGTTCTTTGATGACTAGTTCTTTCCTTGATTTATGGCTTGATCTAAGACCTTGACTGGTTCTTAGATTTTTATTCCTTGCTTATATAAGAAAGGCCCATTCTCATTGTATTTCAGTGAGTTCCATAATAATATATGATATTGTTGCTCATTTGTTTGCAAAGGTTTATGTAAAGTTATTCTGGTGAATTGATTTCATCTTATTGATCATGGTGTTTGATTAGCATCTGTGTTCTTAGATTGGTATGATCTAGTTATCTTTCCTTTTAATTAAAACCCAGCTCGAGTTCACACATATAAGAATGACTCAAGCTCATAAAAAGAGAAGTGATGGAATAAATAACAAGCTATGGTGAAAATAAATAGATCCAACTTAAAAATTAACAAATCCCAACTTAAAATCAAATGTATAGTTAATGAAGAAGGTCAAATCTCATTGACAGGAAAACCATGGCTAGCTGAGAAAATGTGAGAAATTCGAGTCATTTTCACCACGTCAAGAAAATGGAAGCAGAGCTCACCCAGAAACCTAGCTTGTGAGAAGGATACCTGAGCTACAGAAAAATGGAGAGATTGAGCATAACAAACAAACGCCAACGAGCTAGGGAACGAGCTCGAACCCATAAAAACCACCAAGCTAGGTATTGAGAATCAATGAACAAATAAAGCATATCCATACAAAATATCACACTGAGTTAAGATGTGACAGGGTGTATACCAAGTCAGAGCTCAAGTCAAAATAGGGCTCCAAAATGATGAAATGTTGAGCTACAAAGGTAAAAATCAGTGAACTCAAATGCGAAACCCAACACAAGTTGAAAATAAGGAGCTTAAAACAAAAAACTTGAAGGCCCAAGCTCTTAGAAATGGATTCCAGGAACCCATAGATCAGGTGTAAAGACAAACATAGGCGATCTTGGGCTTCAACATGGTGATTGTTAATTTTTTTTTCTAGGTTTTCCCCTCAGAGATGAAATGAAGCTTCCAAATAAAGGAAAATGAAATGAAAATTATGGTTTCTACCCTAATTCCTTGATGATATGACCAAGTAGTTTGACCATTGTCAAAGTCATTGTGGTTTTGAAAACCTTAATAATGTTTGTCCATATACCCGTAAGTGGGCATTTCAAATTTTTTAATTATTTTAATTATTTGCATGCGGGGGGGTGGATTAAAGTGATATTTTCCTAAATCAATGAAACACATGATTAGATAATGCATGCGTAGCCAATGCCAAAGTGAAACCAAAAATTACCTTAACCTTTTATAAGGTTAGCATAATTACCTTAGTTTTCATAAAGGAGTTGACTGAAGTCAACAAAGGAGATATGACCATGCAAACTATTTTTTCCCTTTGAAAACTTTATGCAATGCATGAGGATAATTACATGATTATTATTAAATTTTTTTATTTAATTACAAAGGGGTCGAACCATGCATATCATGCAATTATAGATAGCATTGGATTTTTTTCCAACTAGCCCCAACTGGAGTTCAAATTAGAGTTGAAGTGTTGCACTTGTGAGAGTGAATTAAGTGAAATTATCCATCCTTTTTCTATATGTATTCATGCTTCTAAAGAATTTAGAAGGACTTATGATTTTGGACATGCCTAGGCTATGCCATATTTTGTACTCCAACACCTATTTGATACAATAAAATATTGATTTCCTTTATTTGCAGCTGAGTTGAAGTGTGCTAAAGTAGGTTTTTTTGGTATGTGTTAGAGAATAATTTGTTTCCTTTGCATGCTCATGTAGATAATTTTAAGTGCATGTTAGTTTTTTGATTAGTTTGGAAGTGGAATAGATCTCGATATTCCCTCCCATGCTATATTGATAGCTTGGCAGTGCCTTCTGTGAGTGTGAAAGTAAATCAAACAACATATGAAGTGATAATTTTCATGTCTTGAAGAGCTACATAGTGCATTTTTTTTAGGCACAACTCTCCAACATAGTTAGTGTATCACCTAATTTACATGATTTCTATTAAGGTTTTGTTATTTCTCTCTTTCATCCTCAGCAAGAGAATTAATTTAGGTGATTGATCCAGGGAACCAACCCTCTTTGGAGGTTCTTCTCAACTTGAGTCACCCACGCTATGAGAAGTTCCTGTTATATCAACTAAAGAGAAGGATTGCTCGCACTTCTTCAATTCATGTTGCTCTTTAGAGTGATAAATGTTTTTGGCATCCCCGATGGGACCACAAACCAGATTTTGACATTATATCAACATTCAAATGAAGGGATTGTTTTGTAATGATTTTTCCTAAAAGTATAGTTTCTCCTATTCATCGACCTAATATGATTTTTGGAACATAAATCAACACATAAGAATACATAAATACTGAGTTGAGAGTTGCAATCAGCTGGGAACTACTTAGCCAATACCAACTCCTTACTGCATAGACTATTTTGGACGAATATTTTGATAAATCAACATTGATCCAACGAATATTAGCTACTATTTAGTGAAATTGAAATCATATTTTTTCATGTTACATGTCTAAAGTGAACACAAGGTCATCTTCAAGAGGTATTTCTTTTGAATTTGATCAATTACCTCTTAATTCTACTAAAATAAGAAGATTTGGGAATACTACACCCTATAATAAGCCTAACATTTCCACTCCAACCCAAATTTTTTTCATTCAAATCCCCATATTTCCTGAGGCAATAAATCAACCTTTTGTTACTTTGACATGTGGTAGTACCTTACAACTTGATGTATTTAATGAAACACTAGACATTAAAACTTCTTCCCTATTTCAGTGGTGAAGATCAAACCACTCCCATTGAGCATATTAGAGACATAACTGCCTTATGTTATGTTCATAATGTTACCCATGAAAATGTTTCTTTAAGATTATTTATTGCATCCTTAAAAGTTCAAGCTCTAAAATGGTATATACGTTTTCTTATAAGATATATTACAACTTAGGATTAGTTGGGTAAAACTCTTTGTAAACATTTTGAGGATAAATCATATAATTTATCACTAATTGAGTAGCTTACAACTATTAAGAGAGCACCTCAGAAATTTATGACAAAATTTAGAGATTTACAAGAACATGGGAAATAATACCACAAGATGTTAAACCATTAGCTAAACACGCTTTTTGTATTCCTTGTGGGCATTAGATAATGACATTGTAGTTATGATTGAGTCTATGGGTGGTGCAACACTCCCTGTTACTTTTAACATAGCAATAAGAGTATAAAATAACCTTGTTCAAGATGGAAAATTGGCCCCTAGACAATTTATGCCCATCTTTCTAGAGATAAATCCTATTATGTATATTGTAAATTCAACACAACCTTCCACAATTTAGCATAACGAGTTAGATGAGCTAAAATGGACCTTGTAAACCATGGGAAATAAGATAGTATAGCTAGAGAGACAGTAGCTTCAAGCTAATTTACATAATCAACCACCTTATGGGCCTAAATACCAACCTTATACCAATTATAGATCTCTTGTTCAAGGATATATAGCTCGTTATCAAGATCCGAGAGCTATTACAGTAGTAAAGCCAGTTATAGCTACTGATCAAAATGTTCCTTCAACTTATAAATCCATAGTTCCAGTGAAGCCCCAAAATAATATGATGCAAGATATAAATCTGTAGCCTAATGCTTCAAATACATCATTAGAAATGGTGGCACAAAGATTTCCTATGCCATAATTAACTCAAGAAAAATAATTTATCAAGCTTAGCAGAGTGGATTTCTAGCATCACAAGGAGATCTAAATTTTATGCAGGAGCATTGTGATGCAACTATGATAAATTGGGAGGCTAGTGATCATGTCACTCTTAATAACAAGGTTAGACCCAAGGAAAGAAGCTAGTTTATTGTAGTTGTAAAAATATAAAGAAAGAGGGCCATGGACAAGAGTACTAGTGTTCAAGCTGATGCTTCAATTCAAGAAATTTAGAATATCAATGTTGGTAAGAAATCATTTTCACCTCAAACACAAGAGCAAGTTGTTGTTCCAAAATTTCAGTTTAAGGTAGGGGTTGTTCCATTCAATATTGTTGATCATATGAAGAAGGAACATGTTAGCATGACTATGTGGGACTCATTATCCATTCAGGACAAAAAAAATTACTTGTGAAAGATCTTTTAGGTCTTAAAATATCATCAAAACCATCATAATGTAAAGAAAGTACAACCAATATGGTTTTGAAAAATACAGACCAAAAAGTTAAGTATCCAAAACAACAAACAACCAAAGAGGAAAATGCTGCTATTGGTGAGGTAAAATTGTTTAAATAAACTCCTTTTACCTCTCATTAATAATTGGTGATTCCGTGGTACATAACTGCATAGTAGATAATGGGCCGAGTAACAAAGTGATGCCTAAGATAGTTGCAGATAAGTTGGGATTGAAGTATAATTTCAGTGCTAAACATGTGTTGTAGTTGGATGGTTCTCCAGCTAAGATGATAGGAATGATTAAAAATTTTAAAGTCACCTTGCATGCTTTCCCACGAGTAACAATATTACAAGATATATTGATGGTGGGTTTACCTCCTTATTTTTCCATGTTTCTTTCAAGATATTTCACCTCTAAGATTGGAGTTTATATTTCAGTTGGTTGGTCTTATCTTGTTTTTCAGAACTAGGTATAGAATAAATGTGACAATATATTTCTAAACCTTTGTCTATTTTTCATATAGAACCTCATACACCTAACATGGTAAATGTAAATTATGGTATCACTGATGAGCGTCTAAAGGAGGTTGAATGCGAGACTATTCATATATTAGAAGGAATCCCTAATTTTTTTAAGGATAAAAGGACTAATGAATTTTATGACCATAATCCTTATAGATTTAGTGATGAATAAGGCCTTTGTATAGTCACAAAATCATGCAATTTAGACATTATTTAGCCGGGTCTTATACTACTATTTAGAGGGTTATCAAGAGAAGAAAGTACTAATTAATCCCACATTTTGGCCATCATATTTTTACCTCTAATTTCATTATTCCTGTGTATTTTCCTATGCATGCCCACCTTTTTTAATTGTCCCATCAATTTATCCTAAACCAGGGCGTTTAATCCTATATTAGGGCACTCCGAGGTGCCTTGGTTCCACCTGGGGTGCCCCGATACATGTTCTACTTTCACACATCTTTATGGCCTCTTCTATCCATTTTTCATCCTTTTCTTTTTCCTAGTCTGCCATGTCGGGGTTAATTACAAAATTAGAGAAACAAAACCCTATAAATATAAAGTTATGAGACCATAATGAGGGTCCTAACATCACTCCATGTCGATTTTCATCCATTGCATCACTTGCATCCACATAGGGCCATGCATCAAGGCTAAGATATTTGCATCAACACACAACATAAGGAGAGGGATTATATTTTATTCCGTGCATACATACTATTACATTTTTCTATAATTATTATTGCTCGCTACTTCACAAAGTGTGAATGGTACAATAAAACGTAGGAAACGACATGCACACACACACACACAGAAATACATTTGGGTCTGAAATATAGTGCAACACTCATATTATTAAGCCCACTATTGTGGTAGCTAAGGTCAGTCCAACTCATTCATTTTGCATATTTTATTTTTAGGGTTTTGATACTTCTTTGTATTTTATAGGTCAGTCCTCGATATCAAATTATTTCATATACCGAACGAAATTCAATAGATCTAGTGTGACAGAAAACAAATATTTTAGGGCATCTTGGAATGCTATAGAAATCAGATTCTGAGCTTTTATAGAGACCAAGGCACCTATGTTGCAGACTAGGGCACCTCGGGGTGCCCCAGTACCTTCCTGGGTGTTGCAGTATCCTTATATCTTCTAGATATGACCTTTGTGGGACCTTTGAGTGATCGTTCCTACTTCTGGAATCCACAATCAGACCTGCGACAACCTGTGATAGTCTCTAGCAATCAGCTTAGTCCTTTCCTTTCGCATCCTTGCACATTTACGGTATTATTTCATTTAATATAATAATTTAAAATTATTCCATATTGTCTTAGCATAATTTACAATGTTTTAGTCCCCCTATATTAGATTAACTATTATTATACTTTACTAGCAGTATATTCTAATTTTAGTTAAGCATTTTAGTGAGCTTGAAGTCTCATCTTAGGTAAGCATAATAGGAAATGCACTTCTTCTACATCTCCAATTACTCTACAATTTGATAATTATGGTCACACTTTTGTTGAAACTCCTACCAATCCTTCTAGATATAGACCTTGCCCTTCATTCATTTAGATTACATCTTCTGATATGGATCCTAGAGCTATCAATATTATTGTTTCTACTTATCTCTGCACTATCGATTCTGTTGCTTAAGCACAATTCATAGTGGAAGTACAAGCTCTTCCTCCTAATCCCATAACCATACCTGCTACCATTACTGATCCAAAAGATCATTCTTGCTCACTTTTCCCTTCTCTGGTATTATGCGTAGATGATTCCACCAATCCCATAGTTGTCCCTAACTTCTCCATCTTTTACGACTGAATCTTAATCTCTTGCAGTTCCACATGACTTAGTTCCTACTATTTGTATGATTGGTGTGGTACCTTATGATTCACCACTTACTCCTAATGATACTAACACTATGGTATTGTATACAGATCCTACTCCACAATAATTCCTTACTTTACCTCCCCTTCCACTACCTCCCCTCATAGAAGAGCTACCACTTGAAGGCACTATTCACGTGGTCGACCCAATTTCTTCCTCACCTCCTATTGATATTACTACTATTATGCCATATAAGAAACCTTTACAATACATGGATGTTGTTCCATCATACACACCAACATCACCCTCTTTAGTGTGTTCACCATTCACTTGTACCCTCTTCATGAATAATTCTTATTGGGAGCACATACCACTCGACACTTAATGCATGGCCATTGTATGTTCGCATGATGGACTCTCTCAGGCTCAGTTTTAACTTTGCAGACCTCCATCCTCCTTTATGTGATTCACATTTGTATCATGGCTCAGTTATTCTTACTATTACATATGGCTTGTGTGTTTTCCATCTTGTAGTTCATCTTGCACGTTATCATACTACTCCTTTTCTTACTCTTTTCTAGTCTTGGTTATATTATATCGGTGGAACACTTTATCCTAATCACATTGATATTGCATTTCCCATGTAATTTGGCATGGTGCTCATTTGTAGAAATTCCTTCATTTGATATTCACCTAACTTCACTATTTGGTATGCTTAGGGATTCCCTTTACCCCCTTTACAGATGAACAATACACCATGGTCATGTATATCTTACACATTCATGGTTATTTGGATGACCTAGCACATATCACTGCTTATCAAGTTTCCCTCGTAGTTCCATATAATTTTGACAATAATACTGATGACCTTTTAGATGGTCTTACTTCTCCTTTATCTCCTTGCAGTAGTACCAATCCATCACTGCCTCAAATATGCCCTATATCCACCCATTTCATTAATGAATTCCACCTTCACATTCATCCATCATAATACACACCTATTGGATTCCATACACATGTTGCAAACTCAGTGTCAGTCCATGGAAGCCATAATTGCATCTCTCATTGTTGAAGTCAAGAAACTTAAGGCTACTTCTAGAACTCATGTTGGTACTCCTGATCCACCTCATATGCCATCTACATCCATTACATGCCCTCTCATTGACCCTCTAGGTACACTGTTTCCTCCACCTCTCATCTTTCACTCTAATGCTACAACACATGACATTTTCATTTAGCTTTTTAATCGTCAAATGATTACTCTACCGCCTACTCACCATTATCCTCCTTCATGACTAATACAATACCGCGATCATCCATATTTCCACTATCATCAAATGCATAGACATCATACCGATGAGTTTCACACTTTGAAATGTATAATTATAGATCTTGAACAACTAGGAATTATCTCCTTTGATGTGTAACTACCTCCTATTCACCATCAAGCCCATCAGGATCGTTCATCACGTAAATCTCATGCTAGTACTACTCAAGTACCTTCTTAGTGACAAATTTTCACACATAGTTCACTATCTCACCCTCCAGACTCATCACTACAACATGTTCCTACATCCCGCTCTTCCTCATTCATTCATTCTTCATGTTCATATGAATTCCATTCACCGACGCCACTTTTATCTACTATATTACCACTATTGGATCATGGCCCTCCACCCACATTAGCCTAGGCATTGGTTGAGGAACCTTGTTCTTAACCCTCATTGGTTAGCTTCTCGTTCATACACACTAGGGGGAATAACATCATACTCTCCCCATTCTAACATATGTGCATCATCATCTGTCTCTATTCTTTCTTAGGAATTATCATCCCACATTGTAGTGCCATCATTACTCGATGATGCACTCTTGTGCTTCAGTTCACACTTGATTATTGGGGGATTACCATTGCATTGAACCCCACACGCTACACCTTAGGAATTACACATTAAATTTCATCATACATTGCACATCTTACACCATTCATTCTACACTTATTCTACATTATACTAGTCCTCATCTACACATTACATCGATTAGGGTATCTACGCATTTATTCACATCGTAAAATACATATTTCTACATATATTAGACATACTATGTTAGGTTACATTACATATGAGTCTATCTTTACATTTTATCATTACATATTAAATTTCTTTCTACACCTATTATCACATTACACACATTACACAATACACATCATACACACCCTACACATCCTATATTGTATTATTTACACCATGCATTTATACATTCTACTTATCCTATTGTCCTTTTCTCATTACTACATACACTACATTGTTCTATGCACTGCGCTCACCACCCTATGACACACTTTAATTCCTCAGTCCATACTTGACGTTGGAGGGTTTACCAATCAAATGGACGTTACACTCACCATGCGACATTGCCTTATGCGAAATTTCCAACCTAGTGACATACAATTTAGGATAAAGCATCACATATTCTATCATCCTATAGTGGTGTACACTTTAGGTTACATCACCACTCCCTTCTTTCATCTTATAGTGATATACGCTTAGGGATAAATCATCACTCATCTTAATCCTTTCATCTCATAATGATATACTCTTAGTGCTAAATCATCACCCATCCTTTCAACGTATTGTGATATACACTTTAGCTATAGGATTCACACACATATCCCCATATGTCACATCTCATCACTATTACATATACACACTCATCACAACACACTAGACACAACAAACACTACTTGACCATTTCCCTATGACGCACTATCATTTATGGTTCATTCTTAATTCAGGATCCATTTATGAGAAAATTTCCAAAAATATATTTATCATCATTCAAGGATAAAATAACGATCCACATTTCCTCTCTGATATTTAATCTTTCTTAGAATTCAAGATTTTAGGTTTCATGTTGTAGAGGATGTAATTAGTTTTCCACTAAGTCAAAGATAATTAAATTATGACAATTGGCGCTTGAGTTATTTCAGATTGGGCCTGGTGTTTTTGTGAAGCATAAGTTACATAGTCTACAATATATTGTCTTTTGATCCATTTCAAAAGTTTTATCCATTTCCTTCATTGATCTAATAAATTGGACTAGTTCCATTTATACAAGGTTCATTCATCACATAACATATCCGCACTCTACTCTTTCATTGTATTACGGCTTTGTCCTTTGGTCCGCAGATTTTCCCCTTTTATGGCATATTTTTCTACCCATCTATAGCTTTCCTTAATTTCTCTTAGATTTTGCAATCTTCCATGAATTTCCTTCTTTACCCGTAACTTTCTCTAGTACTCTGCAAATTTTCTTCCTTACCTGTGGCTATGTTCTTTTACCTCCAGCTTTTCTAGTTCTCTGTGGCTATCTCTAGTCTTTCATGGCTTTGCATCTTTTCCCACAACATTGTTCTTTTTGCCCACAGTTTTCACTAAACCTCTGCAGCCTCTTTTAGACTTTGGTGGATTCCTTCTCATGTTTGTGGCTTTCATAAAAATTGATTAAGTCTCCTAGAGCCATCCTTGAACATATTTCATATTTCATCATCATGTAATCGGTTGAAACCTATTTGAGAGTGAAAAATACCAATGAAACTTCACATTTCTCTTACAAAGTCTATCTTGAAATGCTTCCTAAAGCTTGTTACAAACTTGTTAACACCTTTTTCATACATGGTTTACATTTAGAGATCTACACAACACCTACACCACATGTTTTTCCATCAATGCAGCTTAACATCAATGAAAACAATCATGATAATGATAAAGGTCTAACAGGGGGTTAGATAGAACTAAATCAGGTGGCAGAAGGGTTCCCCACACCTCAGATAAGGTTGAAATACAAAGGGGCCTTTGGAATGTGGATAGTCAAATGAATGGAGGATCAAATAAACTAGCTCCATTGAGGTTCCACGTAAGGCCTTAGTGGTTAGTTTTCTAAGGTGGGGGGTGAGTGGCATTTATTGTAGATAAATCGGTGGATGTGGGCCCAAACGGCCCAAGGAGCACAATGGATGAGGGATGTGAGTTCCCCGATCGGCTGAAAAATCCATTGAGAAAAGGGTTGGGTACCGATAGTGTCATATGGCTGATGATCAGGTACAAAGAAAATGAAGGTGTGCGAAACTTGTTGCCCACGGGAACAGGTTTCCTACGGGGGTTTAAAGCGGAAGGCCAAATGAAACCCACAATGCAAGGTAGAGGTGAGAGCTATAAGGGGGAGAGTTTATTACTTGTATGGCGGTGAATCCAGGTTTACCAGGAACACCTAGCCTGATTCCATGTGACATCAATTTCCCTACGCCCTATTAAAACCTGCAAACCAAAGGAAGAGAAGGCCCAATATATTGTAGAGTGTGGGCTTAAAAGCGGAATAAGGATGAAATTTTTGAAATGAGTCACACATCGCTCCTAGAGCCACACGAACATATCTTCTTCCATACTCTACCAAATTAGACAAAATTGTACTCGGATTTGAAATTCAGATTACTTCATCATGAAATCAAAAAATCATAATTTTAGTAGTGGTATGTGGGAAAAAAGTAAAGAAAAATCTCCCAATTTTAAATGAACACTTCTAGGTGAGTAAAAGAGAATTAATGAATACATAAGGGCTATTTTATTCTTCCATAAGAAAGAGTACATTGAAGAATGGATTTTCAGTAGTTCCCATTCCTTTTTTAGATCAATTAATGAATTTTTTTGGTGGATGAAGGGGGAAATCCGGGATTCTCTCTCTCTCTCTCTCTCGTCCTTTATATATTGTAAAGTTCTCATTTGAGAAGTAAAATAGGATATTGTGGGATATGGGGAAACTCTGTCCATTTGTTTTCTCAACTCCAATAAGCAGCAAGCCTTCACATGGGCATGAAAAGTGTATTTGTGCCTCTATTTTTCATATGTAATGACATGTGCAACATTATAAAGAAATGAAATATTTTTTTGTGGTTTTCTCTCAACCCTTGCATTTATTTCATTGATTTCTCTTGCCTCTCCATTCTTGATATCCTATTCTATGCATGTTTATTTCATTTACATGTTCTTGTTGTTGTGTTTTATGGAGATTTGGTGGTGAATGAAGACTTGGGATTATGTCACAACTATGTTGGCCTCTCTCAACTCCATTTTTCTTCTCTACTCTCCCTCAACATGATATTTCAACCCCTTTTGTTTGTGTTATCACCTCTATTAGTGTAGGATTTCCCTTTTTCATGAAATTTCTATATCTTTGGTCCCTTAGAATTGATAGTTTTGGAGTAGTTAGCTGCATTCCCATCATTAGGAGCAGTTTAGTGCTAGGATTAGGAAGAGGAAACACATTTTTCTGGAGGTCCATCTCAAGTAGCAAGTCTGACAACTTAAGAGATGGTCCAATGTTACCCAAACCATCCATTGTTCATTCACATAGGTATGATAAATTAGAGGGTCTTGTTTTTTAGTGATAACACTTTTGGCATGCTTGATGCAATAGGTTTGAATCACCTTACCACTTAATTTCATCAAGTTTTTTTTTCTCTTGGTAAAAATTCAACATTTGGAGGCATGTTCAAGCATATCTGGTGAATCCACTAATCCAAACAACCCAAATTCTGAGTTGCAGGCCTTTCTTCTTCACCCATTTCTATCCATTTTTTATTTCCACATATTTCCATTTCATTGCATTTATGAAGTTGTGCAATCATGACTTCATTTTCATCATTGGATTCCCACTTGTAGAAGTTCCATTCAAACCCATCTTCATGATATTGATTAACAAAAAAAATTACTAAAGGGGTATTAGGGTATTAGGGTTAATCTAAATTAGGAGGACTAAAATGTTTTATAAATGAACTAAAGCAATATGAAGTAACAATAAATAATCATTCTAAGTGAAATGAAACCCTAATTATGCAAGAGGAGGAAGATAAATGGCTTAGCTAATTTGAAGAGGCTGTTGTAGGTTGTCATAGGTCTGACCATAAAATATAGAAGTGCAGACGATCACTCATAAGTCTTGTGAAGACCAGATCTAGAAGATATGAATAGACTGAGGGTCCTGGAATGGTACTGGGGTGCCTCATGGCAACCTAGTCTGAGAAATAGGTGCCCTAGTATCTGTAAATGCTCAGAAACTGGTTCTAGTATGGTCTTAAGATGATATGAAACTCTTCCTGTCTGTCACTCTATATTCACTAAATGAACAATATAGTGACCTGAAATACAAAAGGAAGTATCAAATCCTAGAAAAGTAAAAATACAATATGAATGGGTTGGAATGACCTCAGTCACCAAGCAAGTGGACTTATTGTTGAGTGTTGCATTACATTTTGGACCCATATGTAGTTCTGGTGCATGTGTGCATGTTGTTCCCTAGGTGCTCTTGTGCCAGTCAAACTTTGTGAAATAGGGAGTAATAATAACTATAGAAAATGTAAATTGAATGTGCGTGTTGTCATATAAATGTGCAATAGGGAAATTGAAAATTTTACAACATGACAATGACACCCTTGTGCCAAAATTTTCAAGTCCTATCCTTTCTAGGAACCCTAGGTCTACTCAGTCAACCCAATGACCTCCTAGATGATGTTAACTCATTCCCGTAGGTGATTTAGGAAATTCAATTCAACCCCCTAGGTGATTTTTGGAGTTCTTAGAAAATGTAAATTTTAGGCAGTCATGGGAAGGGCTATCATTAGCCTTCCCAAAATGAGTGTAGCCCCCTGAAGTAGAGAATCAGAGATAAAATCAATATGAAGGTGAATTTTAGGTCTAGAAACATCATGGAAGTGATTTCAGATGATTTAGGGAATATTTGGAGAGGTTGGAGTAGTTTGATCAAAAACAAGGTTCATAGGTCTAAGAAGTGCACATGCCAAAAACGATGCTGAGCTTCGGAAGGTGATTTTGGATGTAATTAGAAGAAAAACAAGACATATTCAAAAAGGTAATTCTAAGCCCTATAATATGGTGAAATTATTTTTATCACAACACTTTGGCATAATAGGTCTGCAATCAGTTTTTTCACACGCCCAGGGAATGCACAGGGCTGAAAAAGTAACTGAACTTCAGGAAGTGAATCTGAGAGATTTGGATGGAGTTAAGAGATATATATTTTTTGAAAGGGAATTCAAATTCCTAAAATTTGAATAAATTAGTTTTCTCACAACACTTTGGCACAACAGATCTTCAATCAGTTTTTTCAAGGCTCAGCTATGGAACAAGAACAAAAATCCAATTTTTCAAGGCATATCAGAAATAATCAAGAGATGGGACCCACACCATTAGATTCATAAGGCTAATTTCAGTCAACTTCATATAAAACTTCACCAAATAATTCATCGGGAGCTCACGTTAATGTCATTTAAAGTTTTCTCTTAAATTTTTAACAGGACACGTGTCAGCACTAGGAGCATGGCACAATTTTGTGTCCCTTACGTCCCTTGAGAAAAGATACATAAGGGAGAATAAAATGTTCCCAGCCCCTATAGGCCCTTAGGACCCACATACAAACTCTAAGATCTCCATTTCAGCCCTCAGGTGCTTGCGGGAGATTGAAGCCTTCATCATTGGATCACTGCCACATGTTATCATCTGACGCGCCATGAAAAATGATGTCCCTCATCTCCATTTGTGTTGCGGGACATAAAGGAAAATAAAAATGGGCCCACCCCTAGGTATTCTTCTTGTCAGCCATTTGACCCCTTCAAGAGTAGTTTTCCAGCCTCTAGGAACTAGTTGGAGCTAAGTACTTGGCTGTTGAATTTACGCCAAGTGTCGCATGGAGACGCGACATAAAAATTGATGTCCCCTTCATGCCTTAATTCCAAAGGGATGTCAAGGACATAAAATTTTTCCCCCACCCCTTGGAATGTAATTTTTAAATTTTTATAATCTAACACTTAGCCATTTTTTCCTGCTTCTTCTTCTTCACAGTTCACCCTGCAATTGCTCTGTAACTTGTCCACCATTGCTTACTCACACCGAGTCCACCATTGATGCTATGAAACAACTCTACCATAGAAAATAAAAACTCATATACATGAAAAAATATAGGTTTGGGAATAAATCTTGATCGAGAAATCTAAAGAAATGAAAGATGGAGAAGAAGAACAAAGATCTTCGCCTGAAAACTCTCATCGCCGTGAACCACAAAATCTTCATATCTTTCAAAATACAATTCAGATTGAGGTTACGTATTTTACAGACTTCCAAATTTTTCAAGATGATCAAGATGTAACAAATGGGAGGTCATATGGTTCCCTAAAACATTTGTTCTAAGAAAAATCTCATTTTGTGCCCTAAATCACATTCTTCAGATTTCCCATCAATCTGGCAATGGAAATGAGCTAAAAACTTGCACATGGACTCCAAATGAAAAACCTATCTCAGTGGAGTTGATTTCATTGAGAATGGAGTCAAAAAATAGACCTGTAAATTTCAAGCTCCATTAATGGTCACCATGGTAGCTCCGTGCCTAAAGTCATTGCCAGGTAAAAAACTTAAATTTTATTTCCAAGCATTCTAGTTGGTGAAATCAAGTGAAATTCAGAGGAGGTGATTGCAACAATGAGCCAAGTCCAAAAAAATATGTTCCGTCACAAACCGAGCACAGGAAAACCACTTTCCAAAAATAGTAACCTTTCCTACACATGTTTGCTATGTTTGGTAGGTCTTCATTAAAAGTGAATACAACAAATATAATGTGCACCGAAAGTCACCAGGAAGTCAGAATGAGTATTCAGAGTAGAAAATAGAGAATATGAACACTTACTAAAAATAGTAAGCCCCTATATGTGTTCTTATTAAAAATAATAAGTTACACTCAGAGGGAAGTTTTGACACAATGGAACATAAGGGGATCATCATTCGGGATCCTCCATTGGCATTTCTCATAAAGGATTAGACAATGTCTTTCGACACTCACTAGATGGTTCAGGTCACAAGTATATCATACGTAGGGTCAGAATCATGGTCATCGGCAAAATAGTTCTTTCAACTCGGCAAGTGTCCATGAGCCAAGATGAAGGAATTTCCTAGTGTATAAAGAGTTTGGAGATGTAGAGTTCACTACAGTGGAACACCTCATCGGATCATCTGACAAGGATCTGAGGACTTCCTTAGAGGCAGGTTCTTCTTCATTGGTAATCCTCCTTAGTTCTCTCCCTCCCCTTTTTCTCTCTTCTCTTCGCCCACTTTCTCTCTCCCCGTTCTAATTCTTCGTTGGGGTTGCACTTTTTCATAATGCCTCTAATTAATTTAAAATGACTATTTTATGTAATAAGTCACCCTTAAGTCATAAAAGTGGACTTAATATTTTTCTAAGAATGTAAAAGGTCATAAGTTGTAATAAGGCATTTAAAAAGGCATTTGGGGGTAGATGAAGAGTCATGCATCTTTATATAAATTGTAAATCCATTCCCATTTCAAGGGGTTAGTGATTGATTTTGTAAACTCAAGAGTGAATTGAAAGAACAAAAGAGATACCCAAATTATTCCATTCCCCCATTCTCAAATTTCCTCCATTTCTCCACTATGTATAACTTTTTCTTGAGAAATCAATACAAGAAAAATGAGTTTATAGCTTTCTTTAACTAAGGGGTTTACTGATACTTTGAGCTCATTAGATTCTATTTGGTCTTATTTCTACTTGCAACGTTGTTTCCTCTTAATTTTAGTGCATGTGATGAAACTTCTAACTAATGTGTGTAGGAATCTGATTTTCTACCTGTAACATTAATTATCCTACCTATTTTCTCACTCCGCTTTCCTACTCTTCAGACAAATTCTTCCCTAGCAATAGATTTCTAGCTTTTCCATAGGGTCAGTGGAGTGCCCCTGTTGGATCCCTAACCATAAGGCCACTAAGAGAAAACTCACTTTCACTCGCGCATGCATATACAATAGCTGCACCAATTAAGTAGAGGGATTTAGACTCCCAAAGTGTTAGTAAGAAATCCACAAATTTATCCCCCGACAAATTTTCTTGCCAAATTTTTGTGGCGACCACCGTGAGGCAGATTCAACAACATCTGCACCTAAAATATGATTGCAAGGTACAAAAATTAAAAAATATCAAATATTGAAAAAAAAAGAGTTCTTGAAAATCCATTGTTGAAAGATACACTATCATTCCTGCACATGACCTTTCATATTCCACAATTTCCTTTTGCATTCCCATTGCAAGAATTTATAAAAGATGGTGGAAAGGAGATACACCAAGTTAAATAGATTGAGAGGAATTGTCGACCCCACTTTCGAGGCTTTGAAAAATCAGCAAATACAAGTTAGAGACAATCCCTACTACTTTTCTCAAGCCTCATCCCTATCCAGGTCATCAAAGTAGTTCTCCTGGAAATCCCATCAAAACTCTTGTTGATAACCCCCATTAAAATTCTCTCTTTCTTCAACCACCATTGAGGATTATGTTCCTAGAAGAATAAAACTTTGTGTTGGTGCAATTTATGGGTTTGCACACTTTACTCTAATTCTCCATGTTCCATTTTTACTCCAAAGCATCCTTGTGGCTCGAGCTGAAGATCTGTAACTCGTTTTGTCCAGTTGAATGTTTTCAAACTGCCCTCAATGTTATTATTCTGCCCTTTTTTGAAGCAAAATCCAAGTTTCCCCTTTATTGTGCCCTAGTTTTTCATTTGCACGGGCTGTACCGTTTTCTCCTTTGCCAAATCATGAAAGAGTTCAAAATTGATCAAATCCTAAATTCGTGCAAGTGTTTCCCCAATCCCAAGGTCGCAAATGATGTCAAGAGATGATTCAGTTGGTTTAAAATGAAGATTTCTACCTTCCCTGTCAAAAAATTTGATTTCAGAAGCATCCCCTGCGTTTTTTGCATTTTGACGGGCATACGGGCATGTTCTACCCGTCAAATTTATCATTGCAACGTTTATGATGACATGGTAGGCTCTCATTGGCTGGGTGTGGTCGGAAAAAATGTTATAACTTTTCAAATTTTCAATTTTTGGCAAAGGGAGAATTTTCTCCGTGGCCCCGCAACTCCACAGGGATGTGCTTACGTGGCCTGATATGATTGGTCGAGGATTGGTGGGTGGCGGAAGTAACTTAGGAAATTTTTCTTCCATTTTGGAAAATTTTCTCAAAATTAAGTTTTTGCCTAAAGGCCCGTAGCGAATGGCATGATGACACGTGGCCAGGAGGGCCAGGCGGATGGTCAAGGACTTGGAAAATTTTGATGTTTTTTTTGGATTGGGGTGTCAGGGGAAAAAAGTTAGCCCACGAGCCCGCAACCATTGGACAGGTGACACGTGTCCAAGGATGATTGATCAGAATAGAAGGAACTTGGAAGAATTTGAAAGTTTTTGGTTTCAAAATGCAAAAGGAAATTTTTTTCCCAGGGGTCTGCACCCAATACAAAGTGGACATGTGTCCAAGGATGGTAGCATGGATGGGTGGAATTTATGGAAATTTTGAAGTTTTTTAACTTCAAAAGTTTAAGGTTAAAATTTGGCCCGTGAGCCCGTGCCCAATGGAAGTGCGACACGTGGCACATGGATGTCAAGCAGGGGAGCGAAGAGTTAAATTTGTTCAAATTTTTGGCTCAAAACCTCAAAGAAAAATTTGGACCTGATGGCCCGCACCTAATGAGAAGGCGACACGTATGCGGGGATGAAATGGAGGAAGGGGCTAAAGGAGGAGTTTGCGAATTTTTGCCTCTATGTTTAAAGAGTAAAAAATGAAGAATAGACCCACGTCCAACAAAAATAGGACACGTGTCCTAAATTTGGCGGAGGTTTGGAGCGTGAAGAGAAAGTTGAAAATTTTGCAAAATTTTAGCAAAAAATCTCAAGGTGAAAAATAAGCCCGCAGGAAAATTTGGAGGTATGCCCCCGCATCCAATTAGGGGGCGACACGTGGCATGTTTCAAATAGAAAATGAAGAAGTGTGGGCCCATAAGGGATTTTGTGACTCACGGAGGAGTAAAGGAAAAAAGGAGGGGTCAGTTCCACAGCGTATAGGAAACCGCCACGTGGCATAAGCGGAAGCAGGCATTCGGGGGCGCGGAGAAGTTTTAGAAAATTATCCTTTTCTCAAAAATGTGGCAAAACTCATCAAATCGGCCCGCGGTTTTGGGTAGGGCCCATGAGAGGACACATGGCACATCCAGGGGCCCGCGGGAAAATTTTCAAATTTTTTCCAAAATTCAAAAAAGGTTCAAAATGCATTCTTAGAATTGGGAACCCGCCCCAATCATGTTTAGACATGTGTCCCATCTTGTGTAAAGGCAAAAAGGTAATTTTGGAATTTTGAGAGAGGATTTGGATCTGCCACACGGAGGGCTAGCATTTAAAGTTGATTTTAATCAACGGAAGCTGTGCATTTTCATTTTTTGGGTGTCATTGGAGCTCCAAAAGTGTGGAATCGTCATTTTTGCACCAAAACACATGAAATATTATATGAATCTACATACCTTCGGCCTTTTGAACACAATGGCATCATTTATTTGAGCTACTTCGGTGCCCTATAGTGTTTTTCATGAGATATTTTTCTCAGCCTGTGAAAAACACATGAAATGTAAAAATGAAAAGTTGCAGAGTTAAAAATGGTAAGGGAAAAAGGTGAAAAATGATTGCAAATACATGCTGGCATGGTGGAATGCCAAAAACGTGACCTTGGGATGGATAAGGATCCGAGTTCATGCAATATTTTAAAATATTTGTGCATCTCTGGCATTTGGTGAGTTGTTTCATAGTTTTATATCATTTTTCATCAAATGGATAGGGTTTTGTAACAAATTTGATCCTTTTGGCATATTCTTTGCTTGGGATGCAAGGATCCAAGTGGGCATAAGGTATATGATGTAGTTTTGGAAACATTTTTTAGGAGGTCTGTTGAAAATTTTTGAGAAGGAGAGAATAAATTTCACAGGGAAAATTGGGAGAAGTCCATTTCTTTTTGAGAAACTACCTGAGAGCCTTTTTTAATTCCAGTTTGCATCAAATGTTCATCATGTTGAGTTAGTTTCAGCTGTAAAGCCATCAAAAAGCTTTGAGATTGTCTAAATAACATTCCCTTGCTGATATATTTGATCAAATTCTTGGATTAACTGGTTTCATCTCTTGGCAAAGCTTGCATACACTTGTATTTCAGTATGTTTTCAATTTGTGTTTCATGCTCATGTTACAATATTGGGTTTGGGATCTTTATTGGTCATGCATGGTCTCATTTCTTATAGAGGGTTTGAAGGCATCTATAATCTTCCATTCAGAAGAGCATTCATTTGAGTGGAGATAAACATATTTAAATTCATCTTACCTTCCGTGTAAATTGAGGGTGTTTGTAAACCTTTAGGTGTACCTTAGGACATGATCTAAAAAGGGGTTTTGAATGCTTGGAATAGTGTAGATTTGGGCATCCATATGTGCACACATCCTGGTTGAAAGAGCACTTCGAATTCATTAAAATATCTCTGCTGTTTAGGTGTTGTAATTCTTTTGCAAGGTTTCCCAAAGAAGGTGATGACTCCTAACTACTCTTGTCCCAACATCTCTCATCAAAATTTCACTTTAAAATAACTCATCATACCTACAATACCCCTGCATCTGCATTGTGTGTCCATAAAAGAATTCAATCCTTTCACAAAAATGCACAAATTTGATCAGGGTTTTATCATGTCTTTAGTAGCTCTAGCTTTGTTTTGAGAACATATCCATCATTTAGTAGTGACAACTCTTTTGAGTTTGGATAATGGATGTTTGATCATGTTTTCACAAAGCCTCCTCCATATTATATGCAAAACACAAGGATATCTTCATATCCTTACCACATAGGGGTTGCAATACAGGTTCTTTTGCCTTGGTTGATAGGCACAACCTAAAATAGTGAGGGTTAGATCAAAACCCTTATGAAGGTGCTATCCACTCTCTTAATTCTTGAATGTAAACAAGCAGATAGGTGTGATCCCTGGCTACAAACGACATATAAAACATCTATGTATCCTTGAGTGTCTTGTGCAGAGTCATGATGTTGTTCAAGTTGTGAAGGAGATTAAATCTGGATACCAACACTTTGAAGAATGATTTGTAGAATTAAGAGCTGAAGTAGAAGTAGAAATAACAATGGAAGATGAAGTAGAAAGACCTCAACCCATTGTTCCATGGGGAAGGAATACATGCCTGCTTTCTCTTGAACCCCCTCTTCATGATCTACCAATGGGTTCCTGTAAGAGCTTTTCAAATTTCAAAGGTGATAACAAACAACATCCTGAAGAAACAATCACTACTTTCATGACATCATGCAGAATTCTTGGTGTCCAATATGAAGATGTCACTATAAGACTATTCATGGAGTCCCTCCAAGAAAAAGAAGTGGAATGGTTCTACCTCCTACCTACCTGATCCATCACTTGTTGGAACAACATCAAAAGGAAGTTTGAGGAAAGATTTATATTCACTGAGGACTATCAAGACCTCCTTTTTCAATTAGCACAAATGAAGAAAGGAGAAAATGAAACTATGAGAGGACTTCGATGGCTTGTTTTGACTGATTGCTCTGTAGAATACTGAATGAGGATTCACCGTCTGAAAATAATGTTAGGAGATTCTTCATTAATGCTTAATCACTGGAGGTAGGATTTTTCTTAAACAAGGGATATTGCAGAAGCACAAAGATTACCGATTGAATTTGATGATGATATCATCCTATCTGGAAAGGTCAAGAATCCCTCAAAGGGTAAGAGCTCAACATCGCTGGACATTAACGAACTGATATTTTCTTGTAAAGAATGGCAAAAAAATATGTCCTCACTAAAGAGGGAACTTTTCAAATGAGTGTCTCCTTAAAGGAATAATTGAAATCAGATTGCAAGAACACCCTGAAGGATTTCCTTGGGGGCTCCACCTATCAACGCAAGTTGTAGAATTCAAGGAAAATGAAGCAGATATTGAACAAGAAAGTGAAGGAGATGAGTTTCCTAGAAGTTGGATGAACTTGAGAACGATACACAAATCAGATTCTATGATTATTCTTGAGGCAAAGAAGATGATGACGAAGATGGACCCAAATTCTCATGTGTGGTATTCACTCGTTCTCATTCTGAGAAAGGATCTTCTTCCTGCACTACTGCTTAAAAAGAAGAAGACCAAAGATCCTCCTGTGGTGACTCCGTAAAAAAAATCAGTCGAGGATCTCCGCTCCCACCTTCCATGGAGTCTGCATTGTTGAAACCTGATCTTGTGGCAAGTAAGAATTCTCCTAAAATTCCAAGTAAGTCTTCTAATGCCTCTTCCAATTTTAAATCTAAATCCACTTTTGTAAAATATGGTACTTTAAAAGTTTCTAGTGTTCCTTTAAAAATACCCTCTATTCCCTAAACATCTAAATCTACTACCAAACCTATCCCGACTCCAAAATCAGTTCCTTTCATCAACCCTCACCCACATCTTCTCCTTTTGACATTCATAGAATATGTGAACAAATCCAAAGTGTAGATTACCGAAACTGAATAGTTATGGACTCACCCTGAAAAATTTGAGAGGTTCATCTAATATATCATTCGAGTGTCATACCCAATGTCGTAGCACCCAGTTCTAAAGGAGTAATACCAAACCCACCTATGCCTCCCTCAAAAAACATGCTAGTCATGAGTGCATCAAAGATAGACAAGGTCGATCCTTTTTATGTCTCCCTTCTGGTTGGGGAATATGTGTTAAAAAATTGCATAATTGATTCAGGTGCCTTAGATAATGTCATGCCCGTGAAGGTTACACAATCTCTTAAAATCCCCATGACTCCACCTGGTGGCTCTTGTTACTCCATGAAATCAAGGAAAGTCCCACTTTCGGGGAAGATTAAAGATGCACATGTGGATCTTGCTGAATTTCCAGTTAAAAGGATATCAATGACTATTTTGGTAGCTAGACATCCTGACAATATTTGGAATGTTTTTAGGTTGAAGTCTTCTGCTGAGACTTGGGAGGGAAAATTCAGATGAATTGGTCTTCTACAACCATACCAATGCAAGGGAGACATGGAGAAATTGTTTCCAGAGACTCAGATGAGGTACATAAGTGTGAAATTCTGAAAGTCTAGGAATCAACATCTTGTATCAAGATAACAGGCAGATGAATTAATTTGTGACAACTAAGGAGGAAGTTGATATTCCCATATTGATAGGGATAGAAATTCCTTTGAAAAGGAGTATGGATCTTGAAAAAGCATTAAGGAACTTGAGTTCAAAGAAGATATACCTAATTTTCTAAATGATGTGAGCCAAGAAGAAGAGGAAATGGTTCTTGATTATTTACAAATGGAGAAATCAGCTTGTATGCTTATCCATGAAGAGGAGATGTTCTCATTCCCATTTGGAGATGAAGATGATCTCAATCATGCCATCCATGAGAGGAAAAGACCAACTTGTGATGAGCCCGTCAAAGGTCTAAAATAAGAATCTATGCAAGATATCCTAAGAGTTGCTAAAGAGATAAACGATCCTGAGCTTAGTCTTAAACTCCTGATGAAAGCCATGAATCTACAAGACAAGCGTGAATCTAATTTAGAAGCCTCTACCTGTGTGAAGATTGACCATGTTGAAATAAAGCAAGAAGAGAAATATGATGCCCCTCCTGAGCCAATGGTTGATGGATACAACGATGAAATCGAGGTATTTTTATTTCCCATTTGAAGAGGAAGATTCTTTCCATGATGAAGAAATTGAAGAAATGAGTTTTGAGGCATTTGAAGCCAAAGCTCCTCTTGACGAAGGAGTGATAGAATGCATCGATCCCCAAGATGATGAAGAAATCCTCTCCGGATAGGTTCCTTGAATCTGCAAAATGAATATTCTTCAAAGGTGTGTAAAGATGAGTTTCTAGGAAGTAACAAAGAAGGTCTTCATGTACATAGATTATTGGAAGAAGTAAAATGTGAAAAAGATCCCAAGATGATTCTTGATCTCTTAGCTCAAGCCTATGGCCATACAAGATAGAAGTGTGAGGTTTTTTTTGATCCTCCCATTAGTACTCAAACACCTCATAGTGGTATAGGAATAAAAAGGATGAAGTTTGAGGTTTCTCATGGAAAAGAGGTATCATCAATGTGAATAGACCTAAACAAAGAAAAGAATTCAGAATATTCAAGTAATTTGAACGAAAAGCAGCCCTGGGGTAGTGATGATAGGATGCCCACTAAATAATCAACTACGTGGAAAAATTTGGAATGCAACTGACACTATGAAACTGATTTCAAAGAGAATGAAGGAAATGTAATTTTTAATCGAAGTCTTGAGCATAAATAATCTCACGTGGACTCACGTGGAATCACTCTTAAAAAACATAGATAGTCATGAAAGCAACTGACTTTCATAAATAGTTGAGGAGAGGAGGCTACTTTCTGGAACCAGTTAATGAATTAGCAGAACATCATCGCTAAATGTTGCCCACTCACAGGGGTGACTTTTGAGGAAAGTAAAAGCGCTTCAATGAAAGCGGGTTGTCCCCCACCCTGTACCATAGGTGATTGTTAGGCGTGTTTTCCTTTCTCTCGTGTGTGTCTGTACCTTTCCATGTGTGTTGTGTGTTTCCTTTTGTCTTATTTGGTGTGCGTGTTTCCTGCTTTGCTAGTTATTTCTCTTGTCATAGGTTATACATGACTCCGTAGGGCCCAATGGATAAGGCTCTAGTCTATGTATTGTCGAGTCAATATTCTAGGATTATCATGCTATGTCTTTGCTTCTCTCAGTGAATGCCATGTCCCCTAGCTAGAGCTAGTTGTTGTCATGCAAATGTGCAACAAGGAAATTGAAAATTTTCCAACATGACAACGAAACCCTTGTGCAAAATTTTTCAATTCCTATCCTTCCCAAACACATCAGGTCCACTTAGTCAGTCCAATGACCTCCCAGATGATGTTAAATCAGTCCCCTAGGTGATCTAGGAAAGTCAATTCAATCCCCCTAGGTGATTTTAGGAGTTCTTAGAAAATGCAAATTTTGGGCAGTCATGGGAAGGGCTATCACTGGCCTTCCTAGAATGAGTGCAACCCCCTTAAGTAGATAATAAGATCCAAAATAAATTTGGATTTGAATTTAAGGTATAAAAACATCATGGAAGTGATTTTGGAATATTTAGGGAAGATTTGGAGAGGTTGGAGTAGTTTGATAAAAAATAGGGTTCACAGGCCTAGGCAGTGCACAGGCCAAAAGAGTTGTTGAGCTTCAGAAGGTGATTCTTAGAGTTCCTGATGGACTTAAGAATCAAAACAATACATCTTCAGAAAGGGAATTCTAAGACCAATAATATGGTGAAATTATTTTTATCACAACACTTTTCTGTAATAGGTCTGCAATCAATTTTTTCTCAAGACGAGGTAGTGCACTGGGCCGAAAAAGAAACCAAACTCCGGGAAGTGATTTTGAAATCTATGGAGGGAGTTAATAGATAAAAATCATCATTGGAAATGGAATTAAAATACCTACAAGATGGTGAAATTATTTTTCTCAAAAAACTTTGGTGCAATAGGCCTTCAATCATTTTTTTCAAGGCTTAACTATGGTACTAGAACACAATTCCATTTTTTCAAAGCATATATGGAAGAATAAAGAGTTTACACCCCCATAATTATATTCATTAGGAAAATTACAGTCAAATACATAAAAAAATTCACCAAAAACTTCCATTTGGATGTCAGTTTATCACTGTTACAAAATTCGCTCTCAAGACCGCAATACTGTAGTTCAAATTGTTAAACACTGGAAACGTGGGATTACCAGGAGCCTAGGCATATTGTGTGTACCTTGAAACGTCCCTCAAGAATTATTTAAATGAGGGACAAGAAAATTCCAGCCAACCCCTTAACTAGATGTTTTGGACAAACATATGACCATTGAGGATTACATCAGGCCCCATTTAGCTTTAAATGGATAATAATAAAGCCTTCAAAGAACAAGTTGGATATATACCATATGTCATTGCCTAAAACCAGGTACAAAATGACATCCCTCATGTCCCTTTGTCCATTTGGGGAAATTAAGGACAAGAAAATTATCCCAGTCCCCTTTTTAGGTAAATCTTATGAGGCATATAATGTGACCTCTTAACAAGACTAGTTTTCCATCCCTACAACTTATATTTTAGCAAAGTACTCTTAAATCAATGTTTAATTTATCAACCTCAAACCCTTTCATGGAGGCATGATGTGAAAATTGATATTTACACATTCATCCCTTCAATTCAAAATGAAATCAAAGTGACATAAAATTTGCTCACACCACCCACCTTTATCAATGGTGAATTTTTACAAGTTTGTTCTGACATGCAATGCATTTTTATCCCTACTAAGAAATCATTCATAATTCACTTCAACCATTGTCTCTTTAACTTGGTGCCAATCCATCATTGGCTCATACCCATGAGGGTCCGTAATTAATATTAAGACTTATGTTTACCATATTCTTTAAACACTAAAATACATGAAACCGATATTAGGTTTCAGAAGAAATTTGATAAAAAAAATATGAATACCTCATGCAAGTATATGAGAGCCAGGAATTTAGGACCAACCAAGAACCTATGAATCACTTTGTAGGTAAATCTAAATGGTTCTATTATCAAACAAAAACTCAATTCATATCTATGTCAAAATGCAAAGTAGATTGAGGTTACCATACTATGCAATCTTCCAAATTTTTCAAGGATGATCAATATATAATAAAAAACCTTCACTAGGTTGAATGGTGCCCTGAAAAACATTTTGAAAGATCAAAAATGCACAATCCATGAATGATCTCACAAGGACAAATCAATTTAGTCATCAATCGGAAAATGGAAATGAGCTCAGTCAAATTGCACACGATCTTCCAAATAACCATAGAATATCCCAATAGAGTTGATTTGATCATGAAAAATATTATTCCATGATCTACATTTCAAGCTCCACTAATGGCATCATTCATAATTCTCCAAGTTTGAAGTGATTCACTGTGGTAATGAAAGCTTGGGAATAAATTTTCCCTATCTTCATTAAAATATCCATTAATACATCATGTGAACTCAAGCATCCCAGGACGTAACCTTGATGATGAGATTTAGACCAAAAAAATGTTCCAAAGCAAAAACCAAGGTTATATTTGGTTCCCTATTTCCATGGTAGGCTCAATTTCCTCTACACAAGCTCATGGTATCTTTGATAAATCTTCATCAAAATTTGACAATAGTGTAAATAATACACACCGCATGTGCAAGGTCAGACCAGGAAGTCAGAATTTCTTAAATTCATTCATAACAGGTAACAAAAAATGATGAATCCTAATCCATGGAACACGTTTTTACTTTCCCAAATATTAAGACCTTCTACTATTCCCACTACTAAAAATAGTTCAAATTTACACTAACTAGGGTAGTTCTCTGAACAATAAAACATGATATGTAATGTCATCATTTGTTGACATCCAGATGAATGATTTTCATAGGGGACTGATGACAATGTAAAAATACTCACTAGTTAACAAGAACAACTACACAATCATACGTAGGGTCACCAATCATGGTTTCGACATAATAGTTCACTCACTCAGGAAAATGTGCCTCTCATATTAGAATCTATGAGGAAATTCCTCATGGTACTAAAGAGTATAAGATGCAAAGTTCACTACAGTGGAGACCTCTTTGAATCATCTGAATAAAAATGTCCAAACTAATTCCATAGAGGTATCCACCTCTTCTTCATCCTTGTAATCCGCCCTAGTTGATAATCTCTTCCAAAGAATATTTGTTCTCTCATCTCTTTTCCCACTTTGACACTCATGCCTACATACTAACATTATTCCCTTGGGGTTACACTTTTTCATAATGCCTTTAATTAGTTTACCTCGATGTACTATTTCATGTAATAAGTCACCCTTAAGTCATTAAAAAGGGACTTAATATTTTCTTAAGAATGGCCTAAAAGGGTCATATAGTATATAATGTTAGGCATATAGTTAGGATTAGCGAGTAAAACAAGAGTAAATGAATTCTAAAAATTGTAAAGCTAAATCCCAATAAACTATTCTAGATGAAATTGAAACCCTAATGTGCAAGAGAAGAGTAAGGAGAATGCCAAATTCTTCCATTCAGAAGATGTCTCACAATGTTCCAGATATCCACTGGTGTACAAATTTGGATTTTGAGACAAACCCTCAATATAAGAAGACAAAGTTTGAGTATCTGGACTGTCTGAGATGACACAAGTGCTTGGGATAGTTTGAGCTCAGGATTCACCCTTTGGTCATATTGTAATTGCAGGGTGCTCAAAACCCTCTTAATTTTAGTAAATGTGATGAAACTTCTCAACTGGTATTGTCACTAAATATGAGTTTTACTCCCTTTACATGTTGTTCATCCTACCTAAATTGGAGAATGGCCTTTCATAATGCAAGACAAAGTATCAAACCCTAGAAAAATGAAAGATGCATATGAAGAGGGTCAGACTGACCTCTATTGCCCCAACTGTACTGGTCTTATCACCTGAGCACTACATTTCAGACCTGGATGTAGTTTAGGTGTGTATGTGTGTGTGTATGTTGTGCCCTAAGTGCGTTGTCATGTCATTCACACTTTGTGAAGTAATGAGAAATAATAAGTAGCTATAGAAATATAAGTAGCATGTGTAGCATGGAATCCCTCCCCCTGTGAAGTGTGTGCAATGCAAATATCCTATATTGAATGCATGACATGATGTGGATGCAAGTATGATGAGATGCAAATTTAGATGGAGTGATAGTAGTGCTAAGATGCAATGACCTAAGACCCTCATTATGGTCTTATAATGCTTTATATTTATAGGGCTCTCAAGCTTAATTTCGTAATTAATCCCAACAAGGTCGACTGAGAAAAGATAAAGATGACCAAAAGCTAGAAGTGACCCAAAAAGAGTGGGAAAGGATTATGCATAGACCGAGGGTGCCCAAGGGTGGGACCAGGGGGACCCCGGGGCACCCCAGTATAGGCTGGGGCAACCTTGGTTTCAGGATAGAATGCTAAAATGAAATGGGGTAGTTGCAAAATGATAGGTAAGTACTGTAAAATAGATGGGAGTGATGAAATAAAAGATAAAATAAAGATGGCCAAAAGGTGGGATTAATTAATACTTTGTAACCACTTGAGAACCTTATAAATGGTAGTATAAGACCAAGCTAAATATTGTCTAATGTGCATATTTTTGTGTCTACATTTTTCTCCCACTTTATCTTGGTGAGTGGAAAATCCTGGTAACATAAAGTAGATAGAGATGCGTACATGATATCCATATAGAGTGTAGAAGAAGACGTGCCGATGGACTAGACTCAATCGTGGAATGACAAAAAGAAAAAGGTGGAGGAGTGTGGATTCTAAAGATGAAAAATGCACATAAAAGTGATGAGAGTGAACCTAGGGTAGAACGCATGTGTAGCTATTGTTGTGTGTAGTGTACTTGTATGGTTAGTAAAGGTAAAAATTCCTGTAGCGGCATGTTGTTCATTGTCATTGTCATTATCATGTTATTACTTGTTGTTTCCCCCAATTTGACTACTTGTTTCTCATACGACTGGACCTGCAAGGAGAAAATGATCAAGTAGTCAAATATGTATGTATGTAAAAATGTTGTGTAAAATACACATGTATATAGAAATGTGTAAATACGTAAATGTAAAATACGTTGGAAATAGAAATGTAAATTGAACATGTGCACCTGATCCATGTGAAAATAAGGGTGTAGAAGGATATCCTGTACTCTCATGATTTTTTTGGGTGATCTCATGCCACCCTGGCTAAAGAAGTGTAGGGAGGAAATGCTCTATGTCCTCAACTCTAACAACTTCCATTGAAATTTGTTGAAGAGATTTTTGTACTGCGCTGGTTTTTTGGATCTGACGCCATTGTATGAGAAGTGTAGAGAGGACACACCCACTATAACCCCCAAGCCTATAACTACTCCACAGAATTACCGAAGGACACCATGTACTATTATGGCCACTATGTATGGATTTCTTAGACTGGTCTGAACTCACTCACTATGTGTGAACTTGGTGTAAATACGTTGTGTTAGTAGAAAAACCCTCAATGATGCCCCCCCTCTTTGGGGGTGCATGTGATGACCAAAAAGGAGAATGCAGCCCTAAAAGAGGACCAACCACACTCTGACTTGTAACAAACTCATCCCTATAGGGAGGGAAGGGAAAGCACTTGGTAGATACCAAGGCACACAAAAAGGGGATGGCTAGCCAAAACAAATTAGTCTGTAAGCACATGCATGTAATCAGTGTAAAAATGCAAATAGTGTAGAAAACCTACCAAGCACAATAGTGTAAACATGCAAGAAATAACAAGAAGACAACATAAAGCGGGTTACAAACAAGGGACATCACTCATGATGTTGTAAGACACGTAAGGCCATCATGGACGAAAAACAGCAGACAAGTGTGCACACAAGCAAAGGGAAAATACCTGCATACAATAGCAAACAAGAGTAGACAAATAAAGGAAAACACACAAGTAGTCATGTAAACATAGAATCCTGTAATACAAGTGTTGCACATGAAACACCCGTTAGCATGTTAGAATGATAACCAATATTTCAAAAGGGTGTATAACCAAGTAGTATAAGATGTTAAGTACAAAATGAAACAATAACACCTATATAAGATGAATGTGGATACCCCCAATGACTAGTATAGTAAGGGTAGAAGGTGAGCATCCATGACGTGTGTAAACTAGAGTCCTGTATCTATGATCACACTAAACAAAGTCGTGAACGTGCATGTGTGTATGATAGAGACAATGACATATAAGAAAACTGTCTAATATGTGTAGTAAAGTGATCATGCAAAACACTAGTAAGCAAAAGTAAATGCCCCCAAGACAATGCAATATGCATGGATAGATGGAATGGAATGCAAGATGGAATGATAGGAGTTACGTGCCCCCTGAGTGGATGGAAGTGTATGTAGTGAGGTTCATTTTGTTTTCCCCCTCAACAGTCTAGAATGAACCGTAAATGAGAGTGCATCATCAAGAAATGGTCGAGTAGTGTTGTTGTGTGTGTGTGTCTAGTGCATTGCGATGAGTGTGTATGTGTAGTGGTGATGAGATGTGACATGGAGAGAAGATGTGCGTGGACCCTATAGCCTAAGCGTATACCACAAATTTGTTGAATAGATGAGTGATGATTTAGCCCTAAGCATATATCACTATATGATGAGCAGGGAGTAAATGATGATGAAGTGTGATGGAATAGGTGTGTGTGACCCTATAGCCTAAGCGTATATCACTACAGACTGAGTTGAATGGGATGAGTGATGATTCCGTGGACCCTAAGCGTATATCACTATACCATGAGAAAATGGTACGTAAATGGTGAGTGAGGTGTATAGAAAGGTGAGTGATGATTTATAGCCTAAGTATGTCACTATAACGACTGGTAAGAATGGGATGGTGGTGATTTAGCCCTAAGCGTATACCACTACATGATGAGTAGAAGGGGTGTTGATTTAGCCTAAGTGTATGTCACTAGGTGATGATATGATGAATGATGATGTATGAAAATAACATGAGTATGGGTGGATAATAGAATATGGTGATGTTAACATGTAAGCGTATGGACTAATGATGAATTGATAAGGGGTGGTGATTTAGCCTAAAGCGTATACCACGACATGATGATAGGATGAATTGGGATATAAAACTGAGTAGATGATAGAATAACTGGGAAAATGAAGCGGTATGTGGGAATGGTGATTTAACCTAAGGTGTATACCACTATGATATGTGAATGATGTGAATATAGACTAGAGCTTAGGTCACTAGTCCAATGCATGTGATATGAGGACATGTCACATGTATGTAAGGTCCATTTGATTTGGTAAACCCTCAGCAGTCGAGTATGAACTGAGGAACAAAAGTTCTTCATAGGGTGGTGAGTGCAGCACGTAGAATGATGTAGGATAACTGTATGTGAATAGGGTGTGTAATACATTGTATGTAGAATGAAATGGAGAATGTGTAAATTGGTGAATGTGTGTAGATAGAATAAGTGGTGATATGATGTAAAGCTAGACCCATATATAATGTAACCTAGCGTGATACGTAGACTGTAGATAATGGATGAATGCATGGTGTGTGTGATAAGGTCAATGGTAAATGTAGAATGTATGATATGTAGGATGGATAATTTATGTGCTATGTGTAATGTATAAATGTGGTGTGTGGGGTTCAATGTAATGGTAATCCCTCAATAGTCAAGTGTGAACTAAAGCACAAGAGTGCATCATCGGGTAATGAGGGTGCTATGATGCATGATGAGGAATGATGATGGAATGTATAATGTAATATGGTGGTTAGAATAGATGAGGGAGGAGGTGATATAATGTACAATGCCCCCCAAGTGTAATAGATGATGTAATCTATGCATAAAATGCTAAGGTGTACTCATCAAGGGAGAGCATGGGCTTGTTCATGATATGAGAGAGGGCCAACACAATGGTAGGCCGAAACAACATTAAAACCATGTGATATGATGGGGTTGGAAATGTAAGGACTGCCCATTAGATGAAATGAGTAGTTTCTTTGCCCATATTAGTTGAAGCTTATGTAGGATTGGTGATGCTGAGAAGTGTTGGTAGGAGAACCATGGTGGACTGTTTTTGAGAGTGGTTGCATAATTACTTGGTAGTGAGTGGATGACTTGAGAGAAGGAGGTGTTGAACTAATTTCTAGAGGAGGTTGTTGAGGTCATGTTTGATCATGAGATATTGATGAATAGGATCTAGTAATCCATTGGGATGTAGCATTATTATTCCTTTCAAGATATGAGAGGCTCAGGGATGGCATGTCATGAGGTGGTAATAATATGACATGTAGTAGACCTACGATTGCATATGAAGCATGTAATAGGAGGAAAAGCCATAGTGATTGAGAGGAGCATCTTTAGACTGGTTGGAGGTCATATTTGAAAATGTAATAGCCAAGGCTATAGCTTAGAAATTTGCAGTGAAATAATGGTGTATCACCTGAATTGATGTTCTAATAAGGGTTGATGTGGATAAGGAGGATGGAAGGTGGTATAGTGATGTGTAGAGAGTAAAGAGAGATAACACGAACCCATAGATGTGTTTGTGTAGGAAGAAACCATAAGGGGATGTACTTTAATGGTCTATATGGACTAGTATTAGTAAAACCATAACATTGGTAAATAGGGTCATACCCTGTTGGTTACTGGTAGAATTAATCATGGACTTGTTAGTGTGAATTGATGGGATTGCTCAATTGAGTTACAATATTGAAAGGAGATGGGTCGGCCAATACATCATAGAAATGCCTTGATGTCGAAATTTAAAGCACATATGTAGATGTAGAAGGTGACACCATGCATGACATGGAACCAAGGACAACCCAAAAGAATGTTATAATTAAGATGATAGTAATGACATGAAACGAGAATCGTAATTGATTTTTGGACCAATGGTAATAGGGAAGGTTTACAATACCTAACACACTTAGGGATGTTATCAAGCCATGGATGAAATAGAAGATGGATTAGAGATGATTCTGAAATACCTAAAATGGTGAAGAAAGGTAACATTACAAATAGGTTGAGGCTCAGATCCATTATCAACTAATGCCCTTTTGACACCAATTTATTGATACAAACTTGGAAATAAATGGTAAGGGTTGTAGTATTTCATGGGAGGGTAAATCATTGATAGTGAAAGTTATTTGATCACTAATCATTGAAAGATAAAGCAGAGGTAAATTTGTTGATAGACATATTTCGGTGAAGTATGAGGAGGGATGAATTTAGTAGTGAAATACTCTCTAATCTTGGTCATACATCAAGGGTTTGTAATAAGTATGGAGCCCGAAATATTCATGGTGTAGAAACTTGAAAATAGCCTAGATGGAAGATGAGTAAATTCACATGAAACCCTAATATGGTGTTGAAAGGGGTTGCATGTTCAAATGTGATCAAATAATAAAAAATAGAGATGCCTCATTGTGCATATTAAAAGACCTAGAAGGTGCTAATCTAAAGAGGATCGGGTTCACTAAAATGATTAACAAAAACCTAAAGGGGTATAGGGTACTAGTGTTCATCTAAACTTAGGAGGAATAAAACATAAATAATGAACTAAAGTAGTATGAAATAAATACAAATAATAATTCTAAGTGAAATAAAACCCTAAGTATGCAAGAAAGGAGGAAAAGAAATGACTTAGCTGATTTGCAGAAGACTGTTGTAAGTTGTTGCAGATCTGAACATAAAATCTAGAAGTGAAGAAGGATCACTCAGAACCCCTGCAAAGACCAGATCTAGAAGATCTAAAGACTGGGGCACCTGGGAGGTATTGGGGTACCCTGGTTACCTGGTCTGAGGTGCTCCCTGGTCTCTGTAAATGCTCAAAAACCTGTTCTGGTATGGCCGTAAGTTGATCTGAAACTTATCTGTCTGTCGCATTGGATTCATCTAATGAACTATGTAGCTAAAATGACCTGTACAATGCAAAGAGAAGTATCAAACCCTATAAAAATAAAATATGTAAATGAATGGGTCAGATTGACCTCAGCACCAAGCTAGTGGACTTATCACTGAGCGTTGCACTACATTTCAGACTCGGATGTAGTTCTGGTGTGTGTGTGTGCATGTTGTGCCCTAGGTGTTCTCATGTCAGTCGCACTTTGTGAAGTAGTGAGAAATAGTAACTATAGAAAATGTAAATAGTATGTGTGCATGGAATATAATATAATCCTTCCCCTATGGAGTGTGTGTGATGTAGATCTCCTAGCCTTGATGCATGACACTATGTATGTGGATGCAGTGGATGCAACTCTAATGGAGTGATAGTAAAAGTGATGCTAGGACCCTTATTATGGTCTTATAAGATTTATATTTATAGGGATCTCAAGCTTAATTTCATAATTAATCCTGACAAGGAGGAATGAGAAAAATATAAAGGAGACCAACAACTAGAAATGACCCAAAAAGGAGCGGGAAAGGATGTTCATAGATCGGGCACCTAGGGTGGGACCAGGGTGCCCAGAGGCACCCTAGTACTAGCTTGGGGCACCCTGATTTCGGGCTAAAATGACAGGGCAGTTGTGAAATGGGTGGATATGTGCTGGAAAATACACTGGAATGATGAAATAAAATATAAAATAAATATGGCCAAAAGGTGGGATTAATTAATACTTTGACCACTTGAGAACCTTCTATATAGTAGTATAATACCGGGCTCAATATTGTCTAATATGCATGATTTTTTGTCTACAGATATTACAATCCACCTCCAGATTATGATTCTATATCAAAATCAGATTGATTATGCATACCCATGTGAGCAAGATATAAATAAATTTGGTCATTCAACAAACTATGTTTAAGGGAAAGAGTATGCAGATTTTGGAGGCCATCCTACACCTGGGGGTGTTGATTTGAAGAGAAATATTCAAGCAATATATTTGAACATGATGAGGAGGAGGATTGAGAATACCTTGAAGGAAAACAAGATTGGTTTTGCGTTTCCTTATCCTTGGACTAGCCCTATACAAAGTAAGTTCAATCCTCAACAAAAATTGTAATTTATGGTTGAAATAATGATTCGAATTGCAAAGTGGGTCAGAGTTTTTGGAGGTTCATGAATCTAGTGTTAGGAAACCTTGTCAATGGGAAAATCCTACTGTTGACGCGTGATCACCTAACACCCCTGAATGTATGTAAATATGGGTTGAAACTCTCAGTGTGATTGCATAACATGGAGATTTTCCCAAAGTGTGGGACTTTGCATTGGGAAAGCTCTCTGGATGAAGGTTGGTTCCTATTCCTCTGTTCAGATACGCACATTAAAATTGTAGAGGATCTATCCTAAAATCTACTCTAACTTTCCAATGAGACATGGTTTAAGATGATTACAAGAAATGAAACCTAAAATAACAGAGGTGATGCGCCAAAGGAATGTTGAACACCTGTTTTTCCATCAAACACAAACCATTAAAAATTTGTAATACAATCACATGCACAGATAACCAATATTGCAATGAGAGATCACATGAAAGCAATGAACACAAGAGAGGGTTGGAATCATCCACATAATTATTTTTATTGCTCCAAAAGTTTGATACAGTCCATTACAATGGCAAGAGACAAAAACTTGCAATACGATTTAGGTGGGATTGATTTGAAATTCCACAATTTCACTTGTAGACAAGAGAAGAAGGGACGGTACAATGTTCAAAATTGTCCAACCTTTAGAAAAATGCCCCCTCCTTACAATATATAGGAAGAATGGTTCCTACATGATTTGAACCATCTGAATTCTTTCTTCAACCACCCTAGAAATGCATTGAATTCATCTGCAACAGTGATGGGTATCATTAAAAAACCCATACCTCCATGTAATATGTTCTCTTGCTAGGCAAGAAAGGAAGCCCATACCTTCATTATGGTGGTAGGTGAGGCCATTCATACCCCTTAAAAAATGGCGAACTATATATTTTGTTGATCTTTTAAGAACTTATTACCACTAAAATTAAGAGTCTTTAGTCTAATCTAAAATTAGTTGTGTAGAGGAGACTGTAATCTTTCCAAAAAGTCCTTTCTTGTACAAATATGAGCTCCCAGTCAAAAGTTATGGCCATCTGAAGGTCGGGGAATCCTTACTGCCAAAATGGTGGGCTGCTAATCTTCCTTCTATTTGGAGTCAACTAAAATACATGCAACCTCTGAAATACCAAAAATCTTACTTTCAGACATTTTCATTTTGGAGATTGCTTCCACTGCTCATCCGCTAAAATGCTTGAGATATCCCTGAAACTCCGAAACCCAAAAGTCTGAAAGTTTGAAATTTCGGACTTTCGGGTTTCAGAGTTTCAGAAGTTTAAGGAGTGATTTTTATGTTTCGGGGCTTGAGAGTTTCAAAACCCCGAACCTCGAAACTCTGAAAGTCTAAAGTCTAAAATTTTAGACCTATCGGACTTCCTTTCTTTTAGACATTTTTTTGCCTTTTTCCATTTTGCTCTATCGACCCTGAGACTCCAAGTTAGAAACCCCTTGGAATTTCTGAAATCTGAAATTTTAGACTTTCAGACTTTGGGGTTTTGGACATTTTGTTGCCTTTTTCCATTTTTCTCACATAGGTGTAAGACCCCGACAACTCTGATGTTTGAAACCCCAAAAATTTGAAATCTGAAATTTTAACTTTGGACTTTTGTAGAACGGGATTCCTTAAGCATTCATGCTTCAAAAAAGGTCTAGCCGAGACTTCCAACCCTAAAACCCAAAAGTTCAAAATTTCATACTTTAGAGTTTCAGTCTTATGGGACATTGTTAGTTCATTTTTTTCCCACCAAAATCTCCGAAACCCTGAAACCTAAAAGTGCTGAAAAAAAGACTATTTCTGTTTATGGAAGACTAGTCTCTTGACAACACTGTTTGACTGTCATGTAAATTTGAGCATTCTGAAACAACGAAACCTGAAAGTCTAAAATTTCATAATTTCAGATGTTTCAGATGTTGACTTTTTGTCCACTCCAATCTGCATTATAACTGAAAACCCCAAAATGTGACTTTCCTCTCAATGTTCACACTCTGTTTCTCCATTCTCATGTCTTATTGGAGCACAATCTCCCTTTAATTGTTTGGCCACTTCTTTAGATCTTGACTTTTGCATTCAATTGCCAAAACCCTATCTACATCCTCTAGTATCCTAATAACATTTCTGGAGTCGAATTGATCTTGAATGACTGACAACCACTCTCCATCACCTCCTAGGGCAAGTAACTTACTAACCACATTTTAACTTACGATGGGTGAGAACACCTTAGATACATTATATTAGACCCCTCAAAACTAGGTTTTACAGATTACACAACACTTGTGCAAAAATGGGCAACTCAAAACTTCGTTACGATGGATGGCATTGGTGAAGTGAACCTAACTAGGGGAATACATTACAATATTATTATGTTTTCAGTTGCAAAAATTGATGATTACACATAATTTGCAGCTATGTGTGCTGTTACAAAATGTAACAAATCACATAGTCTGTAATTTTATGTTGGTCTTCAGCAAGAAAACACAAAATCCCTTAAGGACAGATGTATTAGCTTGATGAAGACCAAAATTACAGAATAGGTGGAGTGTTAAATTTTGAAAAAAAATTCGATAGAGTTACAGATTACAGTAATTGAGAGTTCATTATTAAAGTTGCAGATATTTTAAAGTTCTTTCCTTCATGATTAAATACATCCAATTATGTTATTGATTTTTTTAGTTCGTTATACAATCCATACATAAAACTGAAATGCAGAAAGAAGTACACAAATCAGTTCCAGAATTTGATATTTTATTCATAAAGGATTTAAATGTTTCCCACACAAGCCATGGGATGTAACTCAAAAGAAATTCATAACTACTGAAGTAGAAGGTACATGTGCATGAAAATAAAAGTAAAGGAGTATGAAAAAACCCATCATTTCCTTGAGTTTCTTTCATCTCCGTTGCTCCACTTCCAGCTCCATATTTACTTCATCTTCATCCTTGCTATCCACATTGGCATTGTACCTGAGAAACAGAAAAGAAAGACTGTCAGTCACGAGCTCAAGGTTTTGATCCATATTCATGTACTATCTAATTTCGTGCAAATGGATCTCCTGACATCATGAGGTATGAGTTACAGGCATAAGATACATCAGAGACAGATACAAAATTGACAAGAGTAGTATTCTACATCAGTGTATATGATTCCCAGAATCATTTCAGAAAAGAAAAGATAAAATAAGAAAACTATGGAACATGAGAGAGGCCAAAAAGCCTAATGTTTTCTAACTAGTTTATCTAAATGTGTAGGTACAGGTAAGAAGAAGGAAATAAACACTAACTATTGTGTTTACATATCAGAAGTATTACATTCTATAATTTAAATCAAGAAAGTACATTTATTTTAGGTTCAAACTAAAGGCTGAATATACAAAGATGTACTTGTACTAATCCATTAAAACAAATGGAATGCAAGTTTAGTGCTTCAGAGCTTCAATAGAGTTCATAACAAATTGGAATCAAGGACATAGATAAGATATTATCAAAATATGATGCAAAACCAAGTTATAGTTGTTCAATTTTAGTGGTTATCATGATTTCAAAAAAGGATTCATTCATATCTATTACAATGATCAAAGTACAAATTTCAAAAAGGGAATACTTTCTTTTGAAAAAAACTATCAAGTACAGTTTTAGATAAAATAAAGTACACTTATGCAGTATGGAAAATAAGATTACAGTCTCATACTATCCCCATAGCTACTGTCTACAAGAGAATATCATCATCAAACTAAATGATTTACAGAATTCAAGGAGTATCTGTAAGGACATAGTAATGAGAATGTACTAAAATAATGCATAAGGGGTGAGTTCAGTTAACATACATAAAAAGAAGCCAAGAATTTTCAAATAGTAAAAACATCAAGGAATACATCATTCTCCGATCATCTAAAATTATGTCATTTTGATCAATATTAATAAGGAATGAAGATATCAAGAGTTAATAGGAAATTAAAGAAGTCATTTTTATCAAAGTACAGATTAGGAAGTTTTAAATCCGAGTTCCATTAGAACATCAGTTTATCAACTTGAGAAATGGAAAATTAATTATGTTGCATAACAATGAACAAACCATAATAAAGAGATCATAACTCATGTATCTCCAAAATGCTAAATTTTACAAGAAATGGATCAAATAAAGATTTATTTTCAAGTGTTGCAATAACAAATTAAAAATACCAGTTTGCACAAATTAAATTGGTTCAAAGGAAGTTCTAAATGTTGACAAACTCATCAAAAGAATGCAAAGATTCATAAATTGAATGAACATAGTTAAAAAATAAAGAAAATTTCCATCCAACTAAACTGATCACTCAAGTTTCATTTACAAAGGACTTAATGAAAATGATGAGGAAAATCTTTTTCAGTAAGGTTGTTGTAAGTGTTCAAAATAAGGAGGCATATCTACGGGTATAAGTTTTGTCTATAGGCATATACATGATTAAAATATGAAATTTACAATGCACAAAATATCAAGATAAAAGGACAGAATGAGGTCATTATGTAGTTCATAATCAAAAGACTAGACCAACAATTCCTTAAAGTCCGTAAAAGATTAAAGATAACTAGAAAATTTGTTCAAAGATGGAAGAGGAATATAATTTACAATTATAATTTTAAGTTGTTCAGAACAAAGAACAAGATGCAAAAGTCAAGGGCTTGATAAGAAATATTATATCTTCAATTCAAAACAGTCACTGTGATTACATATTCAATCATGAATAAGATTTTCAGACATATTTTCAGAAAACATATATTTATACAAGCATTATGAAGTCTTTCATTTTAAGTACTGAAATAAGAGGAAATTGAGTTCGAAGGCCAAAGACAATTTCAAATATTGCTATAAATAATGGAAATACATTTCGTAAGCTTTAAGTATCAAAAAGTAAAATAAAGGAAAATATAAGATATGTTTCAGTTCACGAGACATGTAATAGTAACATTGCAGAAAATAATGGAAAACAATGTAAATAGTCTCCTAAAAATAAACCATCAAGTGAAAATGAGAAAATAATTTCAAGAAAAAAAACAAATAATGGATGTGAAAAAAAAATTCACAGGAGGTCAAAAAATAAAATTTAAGCAAAAGATAAAGTTCATCGTAACAGAAAATAACAATACAAGATCTGGTTGTACAAAGATCAATCAGAAATTCATTTTGAGACTAGCTAAAAGCATACATCAAAGTAAGGAAAGATATAGCTCATCAATCACTTGTGCAAAACAATAAACACCCAAGCACATTTTATGCATATTTGAAATAAACATAATGAATAAAGCCACCAGGATATAGAACCCAGACTAGAAGCTAGAGGTATCAATGAAGGAGATAAAATTATAGTCATCAACATATACAAAGTTCAAGCCGGCTGTTAAACAAGAAATGGCATATCCATGAGCTCAAAAGTTCAGAGCAAGGAAAATGGCATATCCATTTGACATAAAATCATTTGTTCTTATGTTCTGAACAAAAGGAAAAGGGCTTGAAAAAATGGCATATCCATTTTAGCAAAAAAATTTGCAAAAAAAAAAAAGAAATAGGTTAATATGGGGTATACTCACCATTTTCAAAATGAATAGTCAAAACCTTCGGGCAACAGAGTGATGAAGAAATACCCATGAAAGACTTTGAGCTCAAACCAAGGTGGAAGTCAAGAAAACACAGATAAAATTCAAATAATACCAAATATCAGTATTCATGAAATGAAAAGATAAAGAACTTCATCCAAATTTTTGAAAAAATGCAGTAAAGGGTTTCAAGGAAACAAAAACATAAAATGAGCTTAAAAAATGACAAATCTCACCTTTAAGAAGAGATCCTCAAAACAAACCAAAGCTTAAGGAAAATGATAATGGTGATAAAAGGATTTCATAGTTTATTCAAAAGATAGAGCTTCTACTGAAACTCAGAAACTAGACCCACAGATTTTTGAAGAAGTGAAAATCAGCTTCAAGGAAAAAACTATCAATGGTGTTATGGTCACAAAAGTAACATGCACAGAAGAATGCAAATAATTTCCAAGTCTTGGCTTCATTCAAGGCCCAAACATCAAAATTACAGCCTTATAACTTTTTCAAAGCTCAACCAAAAGAAGAATGATGAAATACTAAAATATTAAGTAGACACAATGCCTCATGAATCAAGGTATGAACACAAACAAGCTCCAGATCAAATAAAAATGGTGGTCTTGAAGAAAATTCACCTTCCAGGGCTTTTCCATAAAAGTAGAAATGAACATGCAAATGATTGTTTTATGAACTGGTACAAATAAAAAACTTTTTCCAAATTAACTCAAAAATGATCTAACTCAAACAAATGAGCTAGAAATTCACATTAAACCAAATCAACCATGAAAAAATCAAAGGTATCTGATTAAAATGGCAAGCCAACCACAAATGTTTTCACGGAAGAATCAAAATGTGAATCAATAAGGTACACAAGATTGGCCACAAAGATCAATGGTTGCAGGATATCCAAAACCATAATCAATGCAAATTCAGTGCTCAAAGATAAAAGAACAGATCCGACAAGTACCTTAAATCAAAAGTTGATGGCAAATGAGCTTCAAAATCTACATTCTCAATACAGTTTCCCAAACAGCTCGACCGAGGTTCAAAATTACCAACGTGTCAAGCCTTTAAAAAACCCTAATAACTCAAGGTTAGCATCTTCACCACCGACAAAAGGAAGGGTGATCATCGTCACGAGGAAGGTTGGCCCCATGTTTTATAAATTATTCACATTAACTTATCAAAAATGGTCCCAAACTATAGTCTAAACATCATGATGGAATAAATCGACAACAATGATTAAAAAAAGGTAATTATTTATATTTATAATCATAAAAGTATTATTCAAAATGTCAACCAAAATAGGTTAATAATTGCCAATACATGGAGGTGGCAAGTGATATACTCAAGATATATGTAATGCCAAGTTTGGAGATATGTACATTAAAATTTCTAAAGTATACCTCAAAATTTTCTAAGGTAATCTGTATAAAAGGGAGAATCAATCTATTACTACATGTGCACAGATGGTCCCCACATGGGAGTAAAGATAAAGGTTTTTCCATTTGCATAGTGACAAAAAAATGATTTCATTATTGTGAGATATTTTCATGTGAGGACAAGAAGACAGAAAATGTCAACATCAGAATTACAAGTGGTCCCCATCAGGATGGATTCATGGGTGAATATTTTCCCAAATATTGCAAATAAAGGATTATTTTTTTTCTCACACATAGAGAGATTTATTTTTACATGTGCATCCAAGGGGCAGGATTAAAAATGCTAATTTATCACTACAAGTAGATCAATTAGAAAGTGTCACATCAAGTACTAGAAGACAAGATTGCATGTATTGGAGAAGACTTGTTGATCAAGAAAAGTTTATTATTAGCCAAATTATTCATCCAAATTTATTAAAAATAGAACAGTCAACTGCAGTTTGACTGGGATGTATTTTTGTACCAATGCTATTATGTCTGATTGTATTAGCATGTTTATTTTTTATTCCTTTATTTATTCATGATAAAGGATAAAAATAGGATGCATGGGCGAGTACAATTTTTAGTCTATTTTTAGGAAGGGTGGGATGAATAAACTTGCTATATATTGTGTGCAATTGCAAGGCACAAAGAGGACTTTTTTGACACAGGAGTGTTGAAGCAATTTTTTCCAGTTTTTCCCTTTGAATGAGAATTGAATTCTGCCTTTCCAATTATTTGCAGCTTTGTGTATACCTTATTATTTCTTGTGAATGTCAAATTCCCTGATTAATCATCTTACCTTGCTGCAAATTTAGTAATTTCTACATAATATTAGTGTGCATGTTTATCTTAACAATATTGTTGTGAATCATTCCCTCAATACATCAAGAGTTTTCCCTAATATTCTGCTTGAAAACTATTGGTTTGTGCATCCATAATCCATTCTCAAATTTATTGTGCATGTACTCAGTCAAATCCCTCAACAAGTTTGGTGTATCACCCATTTCAATTCATTTACAATCATCTTTTTACCCTCAAAACCCCAAAAAATTAGTTTAGGATACATAAAAAAGGAACCGACCTTGATACCAGAGACTCACCTCAAAATAGGTATACCCACAGACCTGAGGTGTTTCCATTGTATCTATGAAAGAGAGAGATCCAGAGTAAGCTTAGAACACCTACATTCATCTCTCTACAGGGTGTAATTTCGAGAGATAACAATTTTTTGGCATGCCCGGTGGGACCACGAATCAGATCTGCGAGCAAATTACAACAATTTACAATATATTCACAACAAAAGAAAAGTTACTTTTGGAGAAACAAGCTCCAACAACTTATTCTAAATATTTAAAGATTTATTTGGTGACTCCGTAAGGTTGATTTTAGACTAGTTTTTGTAGCATGGTCCATGCCTAAAGTGACTACAAGATCATCGGTAAGAGGAATTCCTTCTGAATTTATTTCTTTACCTTTGAATTCTACAAGAAGAAGAAGAGTTGGTAACACCCTACCTTATAATAGGCCTGGTTTTAACAACCCTCCTCCTAATCTTCCTTCACCACGTATTAATCTCTTTGTTCAGATCCTAGTTTTTCCAATGGCTATTCAACCACCTAGGAATTTTGTAACCTTTACTAATGATAACCCTTTAGTAAATCTAGTTTATCATGATATCCCTAATGCTGCCATGAAAATTTTACCTTCATTCACTGGTGAAAATCAGATTACTCCTACAGAACACATAAAAGATATTGCAGCCTTATGTGTAGTCCATAATATAACACATGAAGATGAAGCCTTGAGACTTTTAGCTGCATCCTTTAAAGGGCAAGCCTTGCAATGGTATAGAACCTTAGAAATTGGAAGCATAAGAACTTGGGATGAGTTAGGTGAGAAATTGCTTAAAGTAATTTCAAGATCATTCAGATCATTTATCCCTCATAGAAAAGTTGTCTACAATTAAGAGAGCTCCTCATGAGTTTATGGCTAGTTTCAATATCCATTTTTCTAGAACTTGGGAAATGTTCCAGCTAGTGTCAAGCCTCAAGCTAACCATGCTTTTCTTTATTAACTTAGAGCTTTAAAAAGTGATATTTCAACTATGATTCAGTCTATGGGAGGTTACACTCTCCCGGCAGGCTATGATATTGCTATAAAGTCTGAAAATAGTCTTATTCAAGCTGGAAAATTAGCACCAAGGCCTTCAATGCCTTTTATAAGATTTGTCACCTATTCCATAGCCTATTACCATTTTGGAGCCTACTATTGTAGCCCCATTAGATGATGTGTTTAAAGCTTTGCAGACTATGGGAAACAAACTAACATCAATTGAAAATAAACTTACATTACCTAGTAGGCCTTATCAAGCTCCTTATCAGCAAAACCAGCAAAATAGATAACCTTATCAACAAAATCTGAATTATAGACAACCATATCAACCAAGGAAATTTGACCCAAAATCTCCTAGTTCATCTAATGATTTAGTCCCAGTTAATATGGCTACAGAAGAATGGTGTCAACCTTGTAATCAACCTCATACAACTACAAATTGTCCAAATGCATTCCTGAATATAAGCCTTGTTGCACAACCTCAACCTGAAACATTGTTCATGCCTCAAATGGAGGGTGGGTAGCAAGAAAATCATGTTCAGAAAGCACCAGAACAAAACTTGGTCAATTTTAGTGAAGATAATTTTATTGCAGTTGCTACTAGGGCCCAAGAAAAGGCTCAAGAAAGTCAAAAGTATCAAAACAAACATGTTTTTCCTATAATGACCGATAAAACAATAGGTACAGGTCAAAAATTAGCAAATAACATTGTTGTTCCTAAAAAAATAGTAGGTGTTTTAGCTAGTAAAGAACAACAAAAATAGTCACAACTTGATCCAAGAAGATTGTTTATACCTCATATATCAAGAGCAGTTGAAGCAGAGTCAATTTTTGCCAAAGCTATGCTAAAATAGTAGAATTTGTTTCCAAAATTGTTTTTCTTTTAATATTGTTGATGTAATGAAAAAGCATAATGTTAATATCTCAATGTGGGATGCTCTAAGTATTCCAGGACAACATGAGCTGCTTTCTCATGAACTTGCTAAGCTGCATATTTCTTCAAAATCATAAGAAAAGGAAGCCCAGAAAGTAGAGATGGTCCTTGGAATAGTGGAACAAGACCACATTAAAGAAGTTAAATGGATGGTTCAAAAGGTCTTAAATGCACATGATATCAAGAAGACACCACCATTTTATTTATCTCTGATTATTGGAGACCATTTAGTTCATAACTACATGGTTGACAGTGGTGCAAGTAGCACAGTTATGCCAAAAGAAATTACAGAAAAATTGGGCCTGTAGTATGAGCCTACAGAGAAAAGCATGTTGCAGCTAGACGGGAAAACAACTAATATAGTTGGTGTTATCAGAAACTTGGAAGTAACTTTACATGCTTGTCCCAATGTTACAATTCTACAAGATGTGATTATTGTAGATTTGCCTCCCTATTTTACCTTATGTTTATCACGAGATTTTACAGCAAAAATAGGAGGTTATCTTTCTTCAGATTGGTCATTTTTGTTCTTTACTACATGATATGGAACTAAGGTTACCGTAAATTCAGAGCCTCTAGCTAGGTTTCATATTGAGCCTCATGCTTCAAATGCTGCAGCAAATTACTCAATTTTAGATCAGTCTGATTTTGATGTTACAACTCATGTTTCCACACTAGATGGTGTTTCTAATCTGTTCATGGATGAAAAGACTCAAGAAGAACATGCTTATGACCCTTTTAAGGAAGTAGAAGAAGATTTGTTTGGTGTTTATTGCTTGCATGAAGAAAATGCACCAATTCCCTTGTTGTCCAGGACAAAAGAAGCAGCAGAAGGGCTATGGAAGCTTCACTTTGATGGAGCTAAAAATAAGAAATGACAAGGTGTAGGTTTAATGCTTACTTCCCCTTCAAATGAAAGGTACTTTTCAGCTTTAAGTTTTCAGTTTTCTTGTACTTGTAATGTAGCTGAATACAAAGCATTAATTCATGGCTTGTAATGGGCCAGAAAGAGAGGTATCAGTACTTTACAAGTCTTTGGTGATTTAGAATTAGTTATTAATCAAGTTAAAAATTTTAATGTGTGTAAGAATTTATTATTGAAATCTTACAAACATAGAGTTTCAGACTTAATGGATAATTTTGATGCTATTAACATTCAATCTGTCCTAAGAGCTAAAAATAAGCATGCAAAAAGACTTGCAGCAGTTGGTGCAGTTTTGATGTACTAGAACAATTGAAAACAACAAGGTAATATTAATTAATTATCAGACCTTCAGTACCTGAAAATGAAGAGAATTGGCAGGTTTTTGAAGATGATAAACAATATTTACAGATTTTTAGCAAGAAGAAGCTAAATTTTCTGTAGTAAATCAGGAAAAACTATAGCACTTCTATGGTGACTAGATTGTTAAGATAAAAAAAAACAAGTTGCCTCAAGGATTGGTCACTCTAGAAGACATTTTCAGTTTTGATGATCAGTTAAGAAAGGAAAAAGGAAATATTTCAACTCACGCAGATAACTACGAAGAAATCTTGGTGGATGATGAAAAGAAACTACTTATTGGAAGGTATGTTCTTCAGCTGAAAAACAATCATTTATTAAATTATGTAAAGAATTCATAGATGTTTTTTCCTAGAAGTACCAAGATCTGAGAGGGTTTGATCCAATTTTAGCTCAGCATACAATAGAGTTACAGCCAAATTCCAAGCCAGTTAGGTAGAAGCAAAGGCCTGTAAATCTAAAAATTGAGCCATTAATGAGAAAAGAGTTATCTAAGTTAATTGAATCAGGTATTATTTTTCCAGTTAAGCATTCAAGTTTGGTAGCTAATCTTTTTTCCTGTTTAGAAAAAGAATGGAGAAATTAGGCTATGTGTGGATTTTAGAGACCTTAATAAAGCTTCATTAAAATATCATTATCCTCTACCAAATATGGATTAGATTTTGAGAACAGTTTCTGGTTCAGATAAATTATCTCTTTTAGATGGCTACACATGGATACAATCAGATCCTTATGCATGAGGAAGATAGATACAAAATAGCCTTTACCACTAAATGGGGCACTTATGCTTATAAAAGAATGCCTTTCGGTCTTTCAAATGTTGGTGTAATGTTTCAACGTGTAATGGACATGGCTTGTCATAGTGTATTAAATAAATTCATACTGGTTTACTTAGATGATGTCACCATTTTTTCAAAAATTCTGATGAACATATAGTGCATTTAAGGAAGACTTTTAAGCTTTACAGACAGTTTGGAATATCCTTGAACCCAAAAAAGTGTAGTTTTTCAGTTCATCAATGTAAACTGCTTGGTCATATTGTCTCTAAACAAGGTTTAGCTATTGATCCTTTCAGAATTGAAGCTATTTCACAGTTATCCTTACCTCATCATAAGAAAGAACTACAGAGTTTTCTTGGAAAATCAACTTTGTTAGAAGATTTGTTCCAGATTTTGTAGCATTAGTCAAACCTTTGACAACCATGTTAAAGAAAGAGAAGACTTTCTCTTGGACCAGCGAAGGGAGAAAAGGATTTGAAGCAATTAAAACAGCCATTTCACAAGCTCCTACTCTTGTAAATCCAAATTTTGATAAATATTTTACAATGTATGCACTTACAGGAGCTGAGACCATTTCAGCTATTTTAACTTAGATTAATGTAGAAAATATCGAGCAGCCATTGCTTTCTTTGGACAAAGTCTACATGACTACGAGACAAGGTACACCTTTCTTGAAAAATAGGTACTTTCAGTAGTTAGAGGATTGAAAAAATTCAAGTACATGCTTTCCAATAACAAGATACATGTTTTAGTTTCACATCCAAGTGTGAAAGCATTCTTGTTGAATAAAGAGCTGAATGAGAAGAGAGCAAGCTGGATTACAAAAGTTATGGAATACGATGTTGATATCCATGTTGCAAAAATAGTTCGAGGAAAAGGTTTGTGTGAGCATATAATTGCTGATATGGAAAAACAACAAGTTGCAGAATCAAATGTTCCAAAACAACATGCGAAAGTTACATATCAATAGTCAAATACTTTGGCATAGCCAGAAAATCAGCAACCTGAACTCATTCAAGAAGTTCAGGAATCAAGATGGATGACTTATTTAGTTAACTACTTACAACACAGTACTTATCCAGAAGGTATGGACAAGAACAAATGAAGGTATTTCAGGTTACAAGTTGTACCTTATGTTTTCATTGATGGCATGTTATTTAAAAGAGATATAAATGGAATTTGCTGTGATGTGTTGATTATGATAGAATTCAGAATTATTATCTGAATTTCATGAAGGACCTGTAGGAGGTCACTTTTTAGCATGAACCACAACTTTAAAAATTATGAAAGCTGGTTACTATTGGCCCAACATATTCAAAGAATGCTTCGAATGGATCAGAAAGTGTAAGAAATGTGCTTTCTTTGTTGGAAAAGAACGTTTAGCTTCACTTCCCCTACAACCTATTTCAGTGGATCAACCATTCATGCAGTGGGGTCTTAACTTTATTGGCATGATAAATCCACCTTCGTCACAAGGACATAGTGAATTTTGACTGCTAAAAAGTTCTTTACACATTGGAATGAAGCAATAACCTTAAAAGAGGCTAATGAGACTTCAATACTATCCTTTTATGAAGGTATAGTTTGCAGATTTAGTGTTCCAACAACTATCATTTCAGATAATGCCTTAGCATTTCTTGGTGCAAAGGTAACATATTGGGCTATTAAGCACAAATTTATTTAAGTACATCATCTAATTATTACCCACAAGGTAATGGGTTAGCTGAAAGTACTAATAAGAATATTTTAAGGATCATCAAAAGAACACTCAAAGACAACCAAAGAGCTTAGCATCTCATGTTGAATTCAGCACTTTGAGCTAATCTAGTTACCCTAAAAGATTAGTTGGCAATTCACCATACAAGCTTGTTTATGGAAGAGAGGCAAGAATGCCCATCTCAGTTGAGTTTCCTGCACTAGATTTGTTGCATCAGATGGAATTACTTGAGAATGAACCACTACAGGTTTGTTATGTAGAGTTAATGGAGTTATAGGAGCTAAGAGATCAAGCTCATCTGAGCATGGAAAAGAATAAAAAACAGATGAAGAAAAATTTTGATAAGGAGGCTAAGTTCAGAGTCTTCAATGAAGGAGACATTGTGTTAAAATGGGATGTTGATTATGCAAAGCCAGGAAACCACACAAAGTTTGATACAATATGGAGTGGTCCTTATATGATTTCAGCTTGCAAAGAACACAATGCATTTCATCTTTCAAGGTTGAATGGAGAAGAACTTCCCATTCCTGTGAATGGTATGTTTCTTAAACATTGTTATTGAAAATCCTACAGTGTCTGTTTAGAGTATGATTTCCCTTTCAATAAGTGCTTCATGCACTTTGCAATGTTTTTTAATTAAATAATTACATCCATGCACGTGATTTGGTTTACCAGATCCTTTCCCAGGTCCTTATATTTAGTTTGTTTTTCATGTTTTCAATTGAAGGATTGGACCTTCAGGAAGGAACATGTTTTGTGTATATGCATTTAACTGCTTCATGCACATTACAATGTTTTTCCAATAAGTGTATCCCACATGGACCAAGAGTTTAGTTTGTTTTAGAAGGGTTGGACCTTCAAGGAGGTTTTGGTTATATGCTTTAACTCCATGCCCAATGGACAAGAGCAAGGCACTGGTCTATAAGCTAACAGGAAGCTTTCCCCGCAGGATCGCTAGAAATGTTGACAATTTTTGCACTTGTGCAAAAATGGGAAACTCAAAACTTCGTTATGATGGATGGCATTGGTGAAGTGAACCTAACTAGGGGAATACATTACAATATTATTATGTTTTCAGTTGTAACAATTGATGATTACACATAATTTACAGCTATGTGTGTTGTTACAAAATGTAACAAATCACATAGTCTGTAATTCCATGTTTATCTTCAGCAAGAGAACACAAAATCCTTAAGGACAGATGTATTAGCTTGATGAAGACCAGAATTACAGAATAGGTGGAGTGTTAACTTTTGGAAAAGTAGACAGAGTTGAAGATTACAGTAATTGGGAGTTCATTATTAAAGTTGTAGATATTTTAAAGTTCTTTCCTTCATGATTAAATACATCCAATTATGTTATTGAGTTGTTTAGTTCATTATACAATCCATACATAAAACTGAAATGCAGAAAGAAGTACACAACTCAGTTCTAGAATTTGATATTTTATTCATAAAGGATTTAAATGTTTCCCACACAAGCCGTGGGATGTAACTCAAAAGCAATTCATAACTACTGAAGTAGAAGGTACATGTGCATGAAAAGAAAAGTAAAGGAGTATGAAAAAACCCATCATTTCCTTGAGTTTATTTTGTCTCCGTTACTCCACTTCCAGCTCCAGCTTTACTTCATCTTCATCCTCGCTATCCACATTGGCATTGTACCTAAGAAATAGAAAATAAAAGACTTTCAGTCACGAGCTCAAGGTTAATCCATATTCATGTACTATCTAATTTCATGCAAATGGATCTCCTGACATCATGAGGTATGAGTTACAGGCATAATATTAAGATACATCAGAGACATATACAAAATTGACAAGAGCAGTATTCTACATCAGTGTATATGATTCCCAGAATCATTTCAGGAAAAGAAAAGATAAAAGAAGAAAAAATATGGAACATGAGAGAGGCCAAAAAGCCTAATATTTTCTAACTAGTTTATCTAAATGTGCAGGTACATGTAAGAAGAAGGAAATAAACACTAACTATTGTGTTTGCATATCAGAAGTATTACATTATGTAATTTGAACCAGAAAAGTACATTTATTTTAGATTCAGACTAAAGGATGAATATACAAAGATGTACCTATACTAATCCATCAAAGAATGAAATAGTGTTGTATTTTCTAGCAAATGGAATGCAAAGAAATGCAGATAATGATGATTGGTTAGCTTCAGAGATTTAGTAGAGTACCAAACTAATAATTCTTTAAGATAACTTGAAGAAAAGGAATATTGTACATTACAGAGTCAAGGACACATATTCAAGATATTATCAAAATATGATGTAGAACCAAGTTATAGTTCTTCAATTTTAGTGTTTATCATGCTTTCAGAAAAAAGATTCATTCATATCTATTACAATGATCAAAGTACAAATTATAAAAAGGGAACTTTCTTTAAAACAAAACTATCGAGTACAGTTTTAGATGAAATAAAGTACACTTATGTAGTATGGAAAATAAGATTTTAGTCTCATACTATCCCAATAGCTACTGTCTACAAGAGAACATCATCATCACAACTAAATGATTTATAGAGGAGTATCTGTAAGGACATAGTAATGAGAATGTACTAAAACACTGCATAAGGGGTGAGTTCAGTTAACAACAGAAGAAGAAGCCAAGAATTTCCAAATAGTAAAAACATCAAGGAATAAAGCATGTGTCGATCAACTACAATTATGTCATTTTGATCAAGATTCAAAAGGAATGAAGATATCAAGTTCATAGGAAATTAATGAATATTATTATCAAGTACAAAGATCTATCAAAGTATTTAAATCAAGTTCCACAAATGATAAAAGTATCAACTTGATTGATAAAGGAACAGAAATGAATGTATGCAAACAATGAATCAACCAAGTTATAAATGAGATCAAAATACAATGTATCTCCAATAACATTTTACAAGAATGGATAAATAAAGTTTATTTTCAAGTGTTGCAATAACACAGAACAATATGTAGAAATCAAAGTGGTTCAAAGGAGGTCCTACAATTTTGACATACTCATTAAAAGAAAACAAAGATTCATAAATGAATGAACATTAAAAAAGATCAATTTCCAGCCACTACTGAACTGAATCACTCAAGTTTCTGTACAAAGTACTTAATGAAATGATGAGGCAAATGTTTTTCAATAAGGTTATTGTATGTGGTCAGTCAAGAGGCATAATCTGGGTATTCCTTTTAAGGCTACAGGATTAGAATATGAGGTCACCATGCACAAAATATCAAGATAAAAGGATGGAATGGGCTACAGAGCTGCATTTTTTAGAAGCAAAAGACTAGATCAATAGTTCCTTAAATTCCATAAAAGATGATAAGAGTAACTGGAAAATAACATTCAAAGATGGAAGAGGAATATGATTTTCAACATAATGAATCATAATTCCTTAAGTTGTTCAGAATTTAAAAGAAAAAATGTAAAAGTCAAGGTCTTAATAAGAAATATTATGTTCTTCAATTCAGAACGGTCACTATGATTACAGTGATCATGAATATAGATTTTCAGAACACATATTTACAGAATTATGATTTTCATTTTAAGTACTGAAATAAGAGGTAATTGAGTTCCAAGGCCATCATCATTGTTATAAATAATGGAAATATAGATAATTAACAAATATCAAAATATAGCATTGCAATAAGGAAAAGTAATGATAAGAAGCAATGTTTTAGTATTTACAGAGACCCATCCAACATTATAGAAAATAAGAGGAAAACAATGTAAATATCTCCTTAAAATAGAACCATCAAGTGAACAACCCTCAAAATAGTTGCAGGAGCAAGAAAATAATGGAGCCAACAAACTTTTCATAGTAGAGATTTAAGCAAAAGATTCGAGTTCGTCATAATAGAAAATAAAATACCCAAATTTGGTTTTACAAGAGAACGACCCAAAAATTCATTTTGAACTAGCTCAAATTACATCAAAGTGTAGGAAAGATACAACTCAAATCACTTGTGCAAAACAATAAACACCCACAACACAATTTTATGCAAAGAAAATAAACATAACGAGCCACCAGCCTAAAAAAGCTAGACCAAAAGATAGAGGTATCAATAAGGAGATAAATTGTCATCAACATATACATAGTTCAATCCAAGTTGCAAGAAATGGCATATCCATGAGCTCAAAAGATCAAAGAAAAGGAAAACGAAATTGAAAACCTAGATCTCAGTTTTTCAATGAACGAGTCATTTTAGGAAAACAAAATACATTGTCAAAAAATATATTACAATAAGTGAATCATGTGGTATAGAAGCCATAACTGGATGAAATAATCAAGACCATTCAAGCAACATAGTGATGAATAAATACCTATGAATTGATCAGCTCAGGACCAAGGTGAAAGCCAAGAAAACACACTATAAAATGTGAAGAATTCCAAATATTACTATTCACGAAATGAAAAGATAAAAGTTTCATACCATTTTTCAATTTGCAGAAAAGGGTTTAAAGGAAACAAAAACATGACTTTCAAAAAGAAAAATCTTACCTTTAGGAGAGAGATCCTCAAAACGAACAATGAGAGCTTAAGGAAAATGAATCATGGTGACAAAAGGATGCACATATTATTTAAAAGACAAAGCTCTCTACTGAAACTCAGAAACCAAGCCCATAGATTAAGAATGGCTGGAGCTCAAAAGAAATCAATGGCCTTATGGTCATGAAAGTAAAAATTACATAAGAATACAAATAATTTTCAAAATGGCGTCTGATCATTCGACGAAGTGAAAACAATTAAAATGATGGCCTTATAACATTTTCAGAGCTCGAAATGCCAGAGAAAGAATACGAAATATGTAAATATTAGTAGACACAAAGCCTCATGAATTGAGGTATGAACAAAAATGAGCTCCAAATCAAATAGCAATGGCGGTCCTAAAGAAAATTTGCCATGTCTTTGCTCACCAAACTAGAAATTCCATGCAAATGATCAAAGTTTTAGATGGTACAAATAAAATAAACCAAATTAACTCATGGTGAACTAACTCAACAAATGAGTTAGAAATCAACGAGTGAGTTAGAAATCAACGGTACCAAATCAACCATGCAAATATCGAATCTATTAAATTATAACCAAAGACAACCACCAAACTATAAATCAACGGTGCAAGATCAACAAGTACACGAGATCAACGGCCATGAAACAGTTGTAGGTTCTCCAAACCTATAATCAATTGCAAATTCAAGTGCTCAGAGATAAACGGTGTAGATTCGACAAGTACTTAAATCAAAAGTTAATGGTAATACAAGAGTTTCAAATACATTCTACCACAATTTACCACAACTCAACCAAGGTTCAAAATTACCAATGTGTCAAGCCTTTAAAAAACCCTAGCTAACTCAAGGTTAGCATCTTCACCACTGACAAAAGGGAGGGTGAGTCAACATCACGAGGAGGTTGGCCCCATGTTTTATAATTTATTCTCATTAACTTATAAAAAATGGTCCCAAACTATAGTCCAAACATCATGATGGAATGCCGACAATAATGATTATCAAAAAGGTAAGGTTTACTTTATAATCATCAAGTACTATTCAAAGACCCGAATGTCACCATAGATTAATAACCAATGCATGGAGGTGGAAAGTGATATACTCAAGATAGATGTAATTCCAAGGTTGGTCCAGATATGTACATTAAACTTTCCAAAGTATACTCATACTTTGCTTAATAATCTGTATAAAAGGGATAATCTGTATAAAAATCTAGGATGTGCACAGGTGGTCCCCACATGGGATCTGAAGACAAAATCATTTTTTCCATTTGATAGGAGTCAATTTCACATGTGACCATTAGAGGATAAGAAAATGTTCAAAATCAGGATTACAAGTGGTCCCTATCAGGATGAATGCATGAGTAAATATTTTCCCAAATATTGCAAATAATAATTATTTTTCTCTCACACACAGAGGTTTATTTTTGCATGTGCACCCAAGGGGCAATATTAAAAAGTGCTAATATTATCACTACAAGTAGATCAATTGGTAAGTGTCACATTGAGCACTAGAAGACAAAGATTGCATGCATTAGAGAATACTTTCTCATCAAGCAAAGCTTATTGTTAGCCAAATTATTCATCCAACTTTATTAAAAATAGAACAGTCAACTGCAGTTTGACTACGATGCATTTTTGTACCCAAGCTTTTATGTCTCATTGTATTAGCATGTTTATTTTTTATTCCTTTATTTATTCTGAATAAAGGATAAAAATAGGATGCATGGGCGAGTACAATTTTTAGTCTATTTTTAGGAAGGATGGGATGAATAAACTTGCTATATATTGTGTGCAATTGCAAGGCACAAAGAGGACTTTTTTGGACACAAGAGTGCTGAAGCATATTTTGTCAGTTTTGGCCTTTGAATAAGAATTGATTTTCTACCTTTCCAATTATTTATAGTGTTGTGTATTCATTATTTTTCTTTTGAATGTCAAATTACCTAATTAATCAAATTACCTTACTACAAATTTAGTAATTTCTGCATAACATTAGTGTGCATGTTTATCTTAACATTATTTTGAATCATTCCATCAATACTTCAAGTGTTTTTCCTTAATATTCTTTGAAAACTATTGGTTTGTGCATCCAGAATCCATTCTCAAATTACATTTTTTATGTACTCAGTCAAAGCCTTCAACAAGTTTGGTGTATCACCCCAGTTTTTTTTCAATTCATTTACTATCATCTTTTTACCCTCAAAACCCCAAAAAACTAGTTTAGGATAGATCAAAAAGGAACCGGCCTTGATACCGAAGACTCACCTCAAAATAGGTATACCCACAAGACATGAGGTGTTTCCATTGTATCTATAAAATAAAGAGATCCAGAGAAATCTTAGAACAACGTATATGCTCAAAAACTCCTCCTCTAAGGTGTCGTAATAGGTCTTCACCACTTAGTTCACCTTTGATCACTCTATATGTCACGATGCAAATATCTGTTGAGGTCGTTGTAAACCTGCAATGAAGAAAAAACCTATAAAACCCTCAAATAGACATCAAACTCCATAAAAGAAAGATGTCAAACAAAGATGGGTTTAGACTGTCATCAAATGCCACAATGGTGAGAATTACAAATGAGCGCTACACTACATCTCAGACCCAATGTATTTCTTGTGTGTGCATGTAATTATTGTGCCCTAGGTTTCTCTAATGTGCATGTCACACTTAAATTAACAAGCAAGTAGTTAGATGTAGAATGTAATATAATGTGTGTGTGGAAACAATAGACTCCCCTCCTATGAATTGTGATGGAGCTAGCTGCGTAACGTCTTGGTCATGACTATTACTATGATGACTTCCACTTTTGAAATTGCAAACATTGGCATGTGATTTGTCTTAGGAAGGTGTATTCTTTTGACATTAAAAATCATGTTTGCAATGGATAAGTTATTACTGTTTAGAATTCATGATTGTTGTAATTAAGTTTACTTGGAAGTGAAGCCATCCTTCTCAGTGAATTATAAGTTGTAAATCTATACTGTTATTTTCATATTTACCATATGATAACATAACACCTTGAATCAATTCCATTGATCCAAGGTATGCTTCAGTTCTTCTTTATTGTCATCCTGTTAATTGAAATTCTGAATGAAAGGTACTAATAACTGAGATGTGTTTTGTTACAAATTTTAAAGACTTGGATTTAGGTATTCTTACTTGGCATCATCTACAAACAGTAAGTTTGGACCTCCTTTATAAATGTTTTGTAATGCTAAGCAGTGTGAGGAGATTGAGAATATGTTATTGGGATATTAAGGCAAATACCTTAGCCTTGGTCGGAATGGTTGGTCCTATTCGGATTTGACCTAAATTGAAATGTTTTATCCTAGTTGGATTTTAACCTAAGGTAACAAGACCTACCAAGGACCTATTACTAAAATACTACGGGTTACGTCTTAACCTATGTTGTAATGTCCTATCATATATGGATTAAAATATAAGGTTTATAACCTAACCTAAGGTAATATGGTTAGTGGATATGGGGTTTTGGAAATAACCTAAGGCAATTCTAATAACCTAAAGAAATAAGGTCGAAACCTAACTATTGTCAATGTAACCTAAACTATTGCTAAGCCCAAAGGGGACCTAAGGGTTACATGGCAAGTGGGAAGTTGGCGGCGATGGTTTCTGAGGTATTGATGGGAATTAAATTCAGTCCTTACATATTTAAACATGCCAAGTTTGGTGGAGGCATGAAAGGATAGTGAATTGCCTGGATGGCATCATTTCTAAATTTAAAATGCATGTTAATTTTTGAAATTAACTTCACCAAATTTGAAGTGGCGGTGGCGTAAGGAAAGAGGGGGAAATAGCATTGAATGCATTCAATGGCCTCAGGATTTTTGGAAGAAACCACCTAGGCGTTTAGGCAGACATAATTGAGGAAAGTTATTTGGTCATTAGATCATTTTGGTTTTTGCTCTACATGTGGGTTCTGGTTCTTCGAACCAGCAATTCCATTTTTGACCCTTTGTGATCTTGGGTATCTTCGAGCTATTTCTGAGCCTGTGGAAGAAAAAGGGGAGCAGGTAGATTTGGCTGTTGACGTTGTTTTGGAAAGAAGAGATTTTTGGGAGGCTCGGTTGGAGATTTTCTGTAAATCAAAAGAAAACAATATAAGGCATGATAGGCTCTTCTTATTAAATTGTTCTGCTTTTTATTAAATTTCTTCATAAGAACAACTCTACTCTTAGAAACAATGGTTTTGTTAAAATTCTTATGGTGTATTTTTTTTGTATTATCTGAAACTCGAATGTAGCCTAGAGTTTCCTTAAATTTGAATTATATATATTAATAAGGAAGCTATTAATTTTAATGTTGTTGGGTCTTCCTAAATCTTGTCATAGGGATTGGATGTGCTTGGTTCTGGTTAACTGTTGATAAAGTACATTAATGCTAAACATAGGGGATCACTAAAGGCTACATCTTTTATGAGGAATTGTGATTCTTTAAAGATGTAAGTGAAAAAGGGAAAATTTTTAATTCTTACTTAAGTTTATCAATGTTGATTGATATCAAAGATGCCTGAAATGTTTAGACCTGTAAAATATGTATTTGGTTTGATAAATGGAAAAAGGATTGAGTGTTATTTGTATTTGATGTGTCATTATTTTTGGGTATACTATAAAGGGAAATTGTAAACTTGTCCCTATTATCTCGTAAACATATCTTTTCTGAATCATTTCAGTTGAACTCAAATGAAATAGATAAAAAGAGAGTTGATACTCTACTCTTTTATTAAATACAAATTTCAAGTTGGCATGCATAGATGAACATTAAACTTGGTCGCTATGGTTTATAAGATGATTTTAATATAAGATTAATTTAGTTATGATTCTTATATAAATTAAATGGCATCAATGAACCCTAACGAATATAAGTTAAAGGAAAGACAAAAGTTCTAAGGGGATAAGCATTCTGTTAATACCTTTTTAGAATCATACTCAAATGAGGTTCAGAAGGAAGAAAGTATACTTCCTCTTGTTAAATAAAAATCAAAATAACGTAATTGAAAAGAAATAAATACATACATAATAAATAGACTTCATCTTAATGAAGTATATTATTAAGGAATCATAATCTAAATTCAATAATGCTTAAACTTAGTTAAGCTAAGTAAGATAATCTTACTGTTAGTATGCTGATTCTGTTTATAAGTCTGGATCTTATAATAAGATACTAAAGAATGAAACACAAACCTTCGAGAAGAGGGATTGGTTGTAGATTAATCTACATGACAATTATAAGTCATTTATGGCTAGCAACCGTAATGATGAAAGAAGTTAAGAAATCAATAGGGTTGCTAAAATTAAATCTTAAATTAAGAAGATAAGAAAGCATTTAACTTCTTAGCTAGATATGTACCTCTAGATGAGGTGATTCTGTAGGATATTGGTACATGCCAACTACAATAAGGTGTCATCATGAAGATTGGGGTCTTCATAAGGACACAATGTTACAGTGGACATGTCGCAACACCCTTTGGAATTAGATCATCTAGATTTACATAGACTCTGACTTCACTTGGTTGCATCCTAGGTTGGGTTAGGAGCCTGATTTTGTATAGGGAAGGACTCACGATGACTTAAGGTAGCTAGACATACGCAATTGACCTAGGTCGATTGAGTATGTATATGTACCCTTAGTCACTATGAGTGGTCCTCTATACCAATCTATGTTGCTAACCTAGGTTATGGTTAAACCTTGAACAAGAGGAATGAAAGGAGTTAGTAAAGACCATTCTAGATAACAGATGAAGTGGTGATGCCGCCTAGAATTCGCAGATAACACCTTAGTCGCGCTGGCACATCACTCAACCTAGACTGAGCACTCACCCAAAGTGCACAAAGGTACCAGGCCCCTCTTTAGGGTTGCTATAGCAGAATGGTGACATGATGAAGTCCAGAGCATATACATATTCATTGCTTAATCCATTATTAATGCTTATCAGATCAGGTCTAATGACAAAAGTACCTTTAAACAGTAATCATGATTGATTCAAGAACATGCAAGATTCAAGTACATAAGAAATAATACTCAGGTGCGTACAATATCTTCCATCTATTAATATTATGACAATATAGAAGCTCCTTATAATACTGGAAATCTAAGCCATGGCGCGCATGGATCTAACAAAGTAATCCACACTCACAACTCTATATACAAACTATGAATCACTATATCCAGTAACTACTAAATCACACTTACATACATACCAAAATCTCTCTCTCTCTCTCAAACAACTCCTAACTAGTGCAGCTTATCACACACACACACACACACACACACACACACACACACACACACACACACACACACACACACACATATAGGGTGGGGACTTTCCCTTCACCACTTATCTATTCCAAAAATAGGTCGCATGCTAATAATAGACACACACCACTTACAACCATAGCCATACATTCAAGTATGTTATCTATAGATCTTCTACAGCTAACTAAGGTGTTAAACCTATTACTAGCTTGGGTACATGCAAAAGCACATTGCTCCAGTCTTCTAAAGATAGATTTAAGCGTCGCGCACAAGTCTTGACATTGTTGGAGTATTCTACACACCAGCCCCTCAAAATAGAAACTATCCTAGAAATGACTATGTCCTGAATGCGTGAGTCTATACTTCTGCGTGATGTTCCTCCTCCATGCATGGTTCCTTCTTGTTCCTCCTCGACCTTGATCCTGGCCTGGTCTTCCACGTGGACTTCTGGTGTGAGTTCTGCTAAGTGTTTTCTCTAATCAACATTACCCCACACTAATCTCATTGTCGCCCCAACAATGGGTAAGTCAAAATCTAAATAAAGAATATGAATAGAGAATACTCAGAAAGAATATAAATGCATGAAATAATAACTTATGCTTCTGGCTCTTTTGTGGCATCTTGGAGTATTAACTCTGGATACTCACCCTTTATTTCCGCCTCCAGTTCCTGCCAACTAGTCAATACTGTTGCTGCTTACTTGGGGATATTCACAACTATGGACTCTAGTTCATCCTTTGTTACCTCCCCTTTCTCATTGTGTAATACCAGCATAATGCTGGACATTGAATTTTGTACCCCTTCCAACATATCCATCTTCTGAGCAAAAATCTTCCCAACCTCATACAACCTTTCTTTATGTGGTGCCTGTGCTGCAGACAGTGCCTCACGATTTTTTTTTACACAAGAGTTAACCTATCAGAGCGGCCTAATGTTTCATCCTTCATGGCCTTTTGTACCTTATTGTCCTCTACCAATGTTTTTTACCTTTGTTAGTGCATCTGGGCTGTGCATATCATTAGGGCATTATCATCCTTTTTCAGCTCTTCTTGAATCACCTGTAGCAAGCCCTCATATGAAGCAATCCTTTGTGATATTTCTACCTTTACTCTTTCAGCCTCTTCCCTAGGATCTCAATGCCTATTTGGTATATGTACCTTCTCATCCTCCAGCACAAGGTCCACCATTGCCCTTACATAATGCATTGCTGAGGGAAACTCCTTTTGTACTCTGGTCTCCAGATGTGAGCACTCCTTAAGGACATGATCCCCTATTTCTTCCGCCATCTGTATGAAGGTTTCATACCTTCTCTTCCTGAAGTCCCTTTCTTGAGTTAAATGCACAATTTCAGCATCCTTCGCTTTCAATTCCTCTCTCAGCGCTTTTATTGTAGTAGATTTGTCGATGTGCCTTCTAGCTACCTTAGCAAATACCTTCACCAAGGCATTGCTTATCTTCTCATCTGACATAACAGTTGGTTTAACTACTATGTCGGAGCTGTGGTGTCTTCTTCTTCAACCGTCTAGACACACATGATTCTTTACAGACATCAAAATCTGGTTCATTCATATACGTATACATCGACCATGAGAGTTGCTTTCTTGTTCATAATGTCACAATGTTCTCATCCATAAGCTCCCATCGGAATAAGTCTTTTTACGCGATGGTGCTCTTGAACTGATTGCATATAATCTTCTCTTGGTCTTCTACATATCCCATTATTGGCACCCTGATGTCCTCACTTGCCCTTTGTGATCTCAGCCCCTTTGGAACGGTGGCATGTAGATTAGGAATAGTAGCTATATCCTCATCCTTATCATGTTTTGCCTCTAACCGCTCCCTCTCTTCTTATTCATTCATCATCTCCTCATCCATTTTCTCTTCTTCTAGGTTTCAAGGCTCCACTTCTGGCCCATGATGGATTTGAGATGGATGCACTCTTTCCTCAGACTCTTCTACCTCTTCATCTAGCTTCAGCTTCATTCTTCTCTTCTTCTCCACAGGTTCCTTTACTGGTGAGAGTTGTGGTGACTTCCTCATTGTCTGTTGTGTCTCCCCTTACACTCTTGTGCATTTGAAAACCTTTTTGAACCTTTGTTCACCCTGTGCTACCTCAGTATCTTTTTCACCTGGTGAGGTAGTCACGCACTCTCCCTCCTATCAAATAGATGGTTGCTTCCTCCTGGGCAAAAAACCACCACTATCTTCATGCTCTTCTTCTCCTCTTCTTCTTCAACCTGCATGGATTTAGAAGGTCTAGGTGCCGAGATGTTTTCCATGGTATGCATCCCCTTTGGTGGCCCTAGAAGCTCGAACTCATTCTCCACATATTTATTATTCTCCATCTTCGGCTTAAGCTGGAGATATATTAGCGCGGTCCCGATATCCCCAATAGCAAGTGTTTCTAGTTTGATATTCAAAATTTCTAAGATAAGGCTCTCGTTGTAAGTATTCTTCCCTGGGTATCCATACTTCTTTCGCAAGGTGTGGTAGTCACAATATACCTTGTTCACATTAAAAAATATCCTCCTTGTTGGTGAACCAATGAACGGAAGCTTGAAAATACCGTGCTGTGAACATGTAAGGTAGTTTGCACCAGGGGCTCCACGATCCATCCACCATCAGAAAATGCACGATACAAAAGAAATGGTAAATAGAAAATTGAACCTGCTTCCCTAATACAGATGGAAAATCCTTTGGTATGCACCACTCCTCTTCGAAATCCATGTGGAGCTTGTATACCACATCTCTACTCTCTCCTTTACATCCTCTGTCATAGACCCCTTATAAAGATACTTCCTAAATCTTTCAGCTAGAGACTTGTTATTCATGGGATATTCCCATACATTCTCTTTTGGCCCATCTGGTACTCCAATCTCCATGAATACCGATGTAAGTAAGACACATGTAAAGCTTATCTTACCTCCTACGCATGCTTCCTCTACTATCTGATCAGAAATAAAACTGGTGATGTTGTAAATAAACCCCTTCTGACATACACTTTGCCACATGTAGCCACATTGAGTTCATCTATGACCATTGATCTTGGTCATTCAATTTCGTAACTAGGGACATTGCTACTTTTACCACTGGACAATCATGTAATCTATCTATGTCCATTCTGTGTAGACCCTTATGGTATCCCAGTGCTTTATGTGTTTCTAATATGCCAGCTTGGTCAATTAGGTCACTTTTGATATCATTACCCGTGGCCTTCAAGCCTGTCACCGTTGTGATTTAAACGAGTGTTATCCTAACCTTTCACCCTGTAAAATAGAAGAAGTCCTCATGGACTCGGCTCATCAACCACCTGTATAAAGGCACATACTTCCCGAAGTACGGAAGCTCATATAATTGGTAAAAACCAATCCTTTTTAGCAATTTCTTCCCTACATCATCGTATATGGGCATGCCATCTTCGGTCCTCTTATCCATTCAGGAGTTTAGTAAATCATCCAACTTATTTTTATTATCCTTGGTTTGATGGTTGTATTTGCTTACTTTGCTCTTTCGTATGTGGGAATCCCATTCTTGGCCCATAATACGTCTTCCGGGTACTGCATCTCTAAAAAATTAGCCGTTTGGTGCTTCCAATGGATCATCTTTTTACTCCTTGGGTGCTCTTTTTACCAGTGTCATAGCATAGGTTTTCAATTGCAAACTGCCTACCTTCTATAGAGCAATCTCAACTTCCCTTGCTAGTATGTCTCTCTGCTTTCAACTTGCTCACTCTGCTTACATGGCCCGAAGAAAAAACCTAACCCGATTCAATCTGTAGCTCTACAAACTATTAAATCGCGACCCTAACTTACACTTCAGCAATCTCTACTTCAACTACGTCTACTACAAAACAAAAGTCACCTTAGCTATTTGCAAGGATACAAGCTCTAGTTCTATGCACTAGTTACTAGATGATCTCACTATCCTCGTTGTCTCTCTGTTACATACAATTGCTCTGGTTTTGCACTCAGCTCGAGTTCACACAAAATACTTAAAATCTTCATCAAATTCTCTTAGTCGCAAGGGTGAGGGAATGACTATGCATCTTCCATCCTTTTATAGAGTTTGATATTTTGGATGCACTTTTCCATTTCATCTTCTCGCCTACCACCGCTATCTCTAGCATTAAATTTGACCAAATTTTGCATCCTTTTCGTGTTTTGTTCTATATTTTCCCGCCCCATTTTGTGCGGTCTAAGCTAGCATCAGCGCACAATATTCTATAACCTTCTAGTCACACTACTTCCCTTCAGCGTTGCAAACTCTTGTGTGCATCCGAGTACCTCGTGCCACACACATTCTTTGTCCACACCACTTGCCAAGGCCTTTGTTGACCCTTACTATGATGTCTTTCTTGCATTATACTATGCGATCTACCAACCTTGGTCACTTTGACGCAGCAATTATATCCAATCCGCACCTTCTGAGCCCATGTTTTATCCATTAAATGTGCCTTCACATAATTTTGCATAAGCATAATACGGTTTAACGATGAGCAAGAACCCCATACGATAATGCATGTGTAGTCTTTATGTGGTACACCAAATTAATCCTCCTACACCTATAGTAATCCTACCTTCATACTAAAAGTATGCAAGCGTGTCTTTTGTGTATCAGTATAGAAAAAACAGACCAACTCCTGCGCAAAGAACTAATGCTTATTACAAGGAAATACAACTAAGGAAATGTAGAAATGGAAGGGAAACCTAATCTAAATAGTCAATATTGTCTTATTACAAACACCAATGAAGACTAAGGGTATTTTTAGTAGGGCTTCAACCTACTCCCATTAAAATAACTAGGTAGCCATGTGCCATCAAGTGCGTCCAACTGGAAAGCACCAGATTCAAGTATGTGAGTGATAATATATGGCCCTAACCAGTGTACCTTAAGTTTTTCAGGATGTCGTAGAAACTTGGAGTCATAGAGTAACACCATTTGTTCGACCACAAGTTTCTTATATTTAATATGCCTGTCATGCCATGCTTTCTATCGTGCTTTCTCTTGTTTTTTCTCCAACGTGCAATAGCGCATCTCTCATCTAGTTTAACCATATGTTCAATATGTTCTTCCAAATCTTTCTCATCAGCCATACCTCCAGTGCGCGCAATGCACAAAGAAGGTAACATGAATTCCATAGGGAGAACAACCTCTGTGCCAAACACTAATTGAAACGGTGTGGCTTTGTTTTATCTTTTATAAGTTGTTTGGTAATCCCAAAGAACAGTTGATACTTTATCATCCTAATCCTTCCTTCTAATATCACAAATTTTTCTCAATGTCTGGCTCAAAATTTTGTTGAAAGCCTTGGCAGTTCCATTTTCCTGAGGGTGATAGGGTGTTGTCTTATGGTGTGCAACCATAAATTCATCCAAAAAGAATTTTACCATTGCATTCAAAAACTGTGTTCCCCTATCACTTATCAAACTTAAAGGACATCCATACCATGTAATAATATTCTCCCATAGAAATATAGTTGTTGTGTAGCTACGGTACAGTCCTTCGTAGGTGTGGCTTCTGCCCACCTTGTAAGATAATCGGTATATGTGATTATATAATGCGATCTTGTCCTACACGCGGCTGGTGAAATGGGTTCGAAAAAATCAATTGCCCACTTCTCAAACGGTTTGGCACTAGTGATTGGTCTCAAAGGCATTTCATCACGCTGTCCTGGTTTACCTAAATGTTGACAATGGTCACACGATTTACAATAATATTTACAGTCCTTGTATAATGTCTCCCTCCATAAACCAGCCAGTAGGATCTTGCGCATGGTAGCATCACCCGCATAATGTCCACCTGCGATACCACCATGTGCTTCTTCCATTATGTCAACGCACTCATGCTCTAATATGCACCAGCACAAGATTTAATCTCTTCCTAACTTGTATAAATCACCACTGATTAACATGAATGGTGCCACTTGTATAGTAAGTTGTTTCTTTTCCAAATCCTTCATTCCTTATGGCGCCATCCCAATTCTTAAAAATATAGTGATGTCTTCTAACTCTGACGACGTGCATTGTAATCTATATAATTGGGCATCGGCCATAGTATCTTAAATCATCTGGGCCTCTTCTCTGGAATGAATCCAAGACAAGTGGTCAGGTCTAGAATTACTCTTCCCAGGATTTACGACAATTGTGAAATCAAACTCTTGAAATAAGAGTACCCATCTGCAAATGCACCCTTATAGAACTGGTTTGTTCACCAAATACTTCAAAGCCATGTGATCGGTATAGAACACAAATGGTGTAGCTAACAAATATTGTCAAAATTTGTGTAAGGCATAAATCATAAAAAAAGCTTCGCACTCTGTTGTGGTATAATTATGTTCTGCAGGAGTCAACTTCCTACTTGCGAAGCATATAGGATGATCAACAATACCTTCTCCAGGTTGAGCTAATACTGCGCCAATGGCCATGCCAGAGGCATCCACATGTACATGGAAGGGTTTATCCTAGGAGGGAAAATGTAGAATGGACGCAATAGTAATCTTCTCCTTCAGTATCTCAAATGTGCATTGCTGTGGTTCTCCCTAATAAAATGTACCCTTCCCCTTCAACAATTCTTCCAAGGGTGTAGAAACTTTGGCATATCCCTATATAAAATTTCTATAATATCCTGTATGTTCCAAAAATCTGCACACCTCACTTTGACTGGTGGGTGTGGCTAGGCCTAAAATAACTACAACCTTGGCTGGATCAACAAGCAACCCTTCCTGGTAGATTATGTGTCCCAAGAGTATCCCAAAAGGTGTAGCAAAGATGCACTTCTTTATATTCAAGGAAATACTCAATTGTCTACATCTTTCAAACATCAAGCGCAAATTATCACAATGACCTTTTATAAGGCCATTCACGGTCCAATCATCAAGATACACCTGTAAAAATGTGTGAATAAAATCCTTAAAAGCCTAAACAACGATCTGTGAGAAGACAATAAGTGCGTTTTTCAACCCAAAGGGCATTACAGTGTAAGCAAAACTACCCCATTCAGTGGTGAAAGTGGTCTTCTCTTGATCTTCTTACGCAATTCAAACCTGGTGATACCCTAAGAACCCATATGTGAATGAATATATCTCGTGCCCTACTACCCCTTCAAGTATTTTCTCGGCGAAAGGTGTAGGAAAGGTTTCTGTGACACATGCAGCATTTAACTCCCAGTAATAAACACAGATTCAAATCCTACCATCCTTCTTAATACTAATCACCATAGGACTAACCCATTCTGACTCATCCAATGGTTTAATAATCCTAGAGTTCAACATTTTATCAATTTCCTCCTTTACTTTCTCGCATAAATTGGGGTTCATTCAGTAAGGTCTTTTTCTAACTAGGCGCGCACCTTCTTTTAGCTTGATCTTCATTTCCCCAAGTGATGCATGCATGCCTTTAAGTTCATGATACCCTCGAGGAAATAGGTCTTGATAGTCCCCTAAGTAACTCGATCTTTGCAACCTCAGAATTGGACCAATAATCCCCAATAATGGCCTCATTAGGCTCTGTCTTTGTCCCTATATTAACTTTTTTTAGTCTTCATAGGTTCCTAGTATGTGTGCGCGTCCTTATCTGCACTTTCTAACACTTCACGCACCCCTTGTAAATATTTAATATCCAGATTCTCAACTTCCTCATCATCTACAATGTATGCCATTTCCCCCTTTTATTTCTCATGGAAAACATGTTTGAGTATGATGGAATCCCCAACATCCTCGACAAAACGCGCCTCAGACTCTTCATCTCCAAACGAATCTTGGATGAGTTCTTTGGCCTTTGCACTATCTCCTATAGTTAATAGCTTGAAAATTTTTAATGCCTCATCCACTGGGGGTTTAGTTGAAAAATAATCAAATGTATGGATCATCCTTGCATTTAAATTTTACCAATTCCCTGTCTCTCTATGTAATTCTGCATGTACATACCAGGCATGTGCGCATCCTTATAGAGTTGAATATAGCTTATGCACCCAGAGGGAAGGTGGTAACACTTCTTGTCTAGCTGTTCAGAGTCTTTCACACATCTGGATGTGGTGTTGAGTAGGTTGGTTAAATTTATAAACACAAACTTGCATAGGTGCATTGTTTCTTATGAACCTGGTGGATAACGCAGTTCTAATTTCTGCCCACTCAATAAGACAATCTCTATGGACCACCCACTAGCGTGCTACTATTACACGCAAGCTATAGGCTAGCATTTTTATTTTCTATACTTGATCCTTCCACCATGCCTCCATATCCTGTAAAAATACTGGAAGATCTCCTGTTCCAGTATACCAGAGAGCTAAGCTGCCTATCCTTCAAACAGAGTGAGGTCCAATCTTTCATGTGGCAGCAATTTTCACTTCATGCCTAACCATTTCATGTGTACCATGGGCCCAATTGCCACAAGAAATACTTGTATTATCACTTACAAATTGAAAATCTTCCCACTGTAGGATTCCTTCCTTTTACGGTTCTGTGACCTCAGGGTCCTGAATATCGCAGACATAGATGTGGTTCAAGTCCTCTTCAGTTAAAGGTTCAACATAAGGTGTAGACTTCCCATCTGTCAAAGGTATGACAACCCTTTCTTCATTGTTCTCAAAACTGATATAACCCTTATTGAATGTTAATTCAACGTTATTCGCATAAAACCAAGGGCACCCAAGTAAAGCGGGAAAATTGTTTGCTTCTACAAGTGTTAGTACCTCAAAATCCCCAGTAAATTTTTCCCCTTGTATGGTTATCGATGCATCCTTTAGGACACCAATGGGAGTAGCCTTTGTCCTATTTGCTGTAACATCCTCATTTCAAAATACCAGAACAAGGGAAAAAAAAAAAATTTTGATAACGTTCACTGTTATGAATTATAAAATTCAAACACACGTTCAAGTATTAATAATTGTTGTCTGGCCAAACAACACAGTTTGGATCACACAATTTATTTTTAAAACGAATGTTCCCTGTTCGCATATTTACAATATGGAACACACATTCAATGCCATTCAATCTTATAACAGATTCTATATGCTACTGTAAATGACTCGAGGAACTTCCGATCTTCCATTTTCATGGCTCAGAGTTTCAACGATCCTTCATTTCATGACTCGGCAACAACCGATCCTTCATGTTCATGACTCGGCAACAACCGATCCTTCATGTTTGTTTATGCATGGTATATTATATATACCTGTTCACATAACCTTTTCCCGGTTATTGAAGTGATCCATTTAAGAAGCCTATCTGAATATCTGTTACTGATATTCATCTGACATCCTGCATCTTAAATTAAGTGATAAGGACAACGCAACCAGTAATTACGATACTTTGGCCAAAGATTTTCACATGCTTTGCATGATCATTTCCTGGATGTGATACACATCTACAGAATATGTCCTTCACCTCAAATGATCTGGATGTGATACACATCAATGGAATACGTCCTTCACTTCATTCACCTAGAATGGTCTTTCCTGGTTCCTACCAGTCCTCTTCGTTTAAGGTCAGTTTTAAACTTCAATTTATCTAATTAGAATATGAATGAATATAAGAAGGCACTCCTGATAACTAAAGATACGCAGCCATACAATGTCGTTACCCCACGACTCCATGTGTCTAGTTATCTTTAGTATTCCGGAGTCACTCCGTATATCTGATCATACTCCTATCCCCTACTAAGAGTTACACATTCAGCCTATGTATTCTTGAATGTTTTAATTCAGGAGGGCATTGCGATATGTCAGCTGCAACAGTGTGTCGTCATGAAGACCCCGTCTTCATGGAGACACCTTGCTGTAGCTGGCGTATGCCAATGTCCTACGGAATTCTCCCATCGAGAATACACATCCTGCTCAAGTGACTTAGCCACGAATTAATAATTAAAATCAACTTTCAGCATCCACCGCTGATCTCTTGATCCTCGTTTCCGTTACAGTTGTATAGAAGAGGGACTAAATCCGTCCATTGTCTTGCAATGCATCTTCTCCTTCGTGCCGAAGGGCTGCATTTCCTTACTTGGTTCACTTCTTAATCATTGGATTAAGCAGTCCGTTCCGACGGACGTGATAAGTTTAACCTATTAAACTTAACCAAGATTTTCTCAACTGCAACTAAATTCAGAATATTAACTTATTAGACGTCATTCATACGAGGTCTAAATTTCGAGAAACGTATTCATTTGTTCTCCTTAACGTCATATAGTTAAGGTCCATTAGTTATGGATATATCTATCTTATATCCTTTATTCTGAATTATCAAACGGGATCATGTAATGGAGTTCGAAAGCGAAGTTCGAACTCCGAAGTTGAATTGATATTCTTAGCTCCTAAGCTAATCCAATACCTTCTTATGGAATCATATTCTTCCTAATCTTTTTTTAATGTCAATTAAAAATTCATCTTTACCTAAGTATGAACTAATTGCATTTTTCAACTTCATTAATCAGAATTCCAAATTTTCATTATTCACTGATAAAATTCATTATTCACGAATTCCAAATTTTCCCAACTGAATGAAAGAAGAAAAGATCATTTTTCCAAGTCATTCATTCATATCTCTATTTCTTTCCGACATGACTGTCCTAATAGTGGAATCCAAACGAAAGACAAATCAAGATAACAGTTCAGAGTGAATCTTACAAAATCCATTCGGAATTCACTTTCCGACAGCAAGAATAATTTCGTTTATAATCAGCTTTAAATGCAAACAGGGAAGAATTCATCATAGAACAAGCAATATCAAGATGCAGACTATGTATTTACTGTACTAGAAGATCCCATACTTCTTTCACTGTATTGTTAACCAAACAAACAGTTATACAATCACGCAATCACCTACTCATATGAATCTTTATATCCATGAACGCATACAGTTCATAATAACAAATTACACATTGCTGTTACCTACAGCAATGAAACCAAATTCTTATGCACCGTAAAGCTCCAATATTATTTTCAGAGTCAAAAATAGCAAAAGAGAAGAATTCATTCCCTATAATTTCATTAAGAAACAACCATTTTGTTCAAAACGAAATCAAACACCCAACCCAGTGTTCATCTTAAACAAGACAACACATTATAAAGATAACAGAATAGTCGTTCTTATCGAAAAACAAACTCTCATAGCTTGTACCATTTCAATCCAATACCACAAACAACGCATATTCAATTCGAGTTCCTTCTCGATCAACTGTTAACTCAAAAAAAAATAGCAATTTCCATTTTCTTAATGAGGTACAGCTCTTAAAATATAATATTCAATTGTCAATAAAGACTCTATAAAAGCAAACCCGCACCGGGTGTTAATTGCATGAGCTCGGTACAGCCAGAGCCAGACTCAGAAGACAAGTTAGATCCCAAATTTTCCATTTATTTCCACAAAAATCAAATCAAGTTCGCATTCTCCAGATAGTTCAAACAGAAGGACAACCCTCAACTATAAGACGCAATGAAATCAATTTTTCCATTACAGTATAAAGAAATATAATCATTCTTTGCACAGAATACAATCAAGTTGTAATTGTGTCAACAGTCCGTATAGGAAGACCAAACAGCATTATAAAACACAGTGAAACCACCTTATTCTCTCAAAGGCAAGGAGAAACGAAATCCATTGATAACTTAAGAAGGAAAAACAGTTATCTTTTTCCTATTTCACGAATACCCAATACGTATTCGTTTAGTTCCTACTCAAGAAAAGGTACAGCAATGATAATATTGCTAATACTTCATTCAGTTCGAGTTCAATTACTCAAAGGAAACCCGAATGCCACTTCCATCCAAAATCCAAAACAGTACAAGGAAAAGGATCTACTTTCTTAAAGAAAACTTCAATAAGAACTACTTCAACAACTATTATTCTCTTCCATCCAGTTCGTTAGCAATAAACGATTGTTTCAATAGTGAAAACAACTCATAATAAGTGTACAGTCACAAGAAATATACGATGAATTTCCCGTTACAGTCAAACGTCCAGCACACAGGAAGGTACATCATTCGGGAAATACAAAGACAATTAAAAGTGTTTAATGGCAGTCAAAGACAATATTTCTTATTGTTTCCAAAATGACAGCAAGATTCAATGAAATCCAATTCATAGCAATATACACGGTTGTATCTCCACTTCCTTATTTTTTTACATGCAAGGACAGTTCCCAATACAATAGCAAGAAAAGATTACATTTAAGGAAACAATTTCACTATAAGGAACGAATACACAGCCTGTTCCCAATTTCAAACAACACGAACAGTGAAAGAAATATCCATTTCAAACCACCATACAGTCAACAACCATACAGTATTCATTTCCAACTTGATTCGAGCAAAGCAACTCAAAACACCGAGCAACCAGAAGCAAATATTCTTATCATTTTCCAAGAAAAGAAAGCAAGAACCAACAAAATCCAATTCAAATCGACTCAACAGCAATCACGCAATCCAAACCCAAGAGCAGGGTTGTTTTAATGATACACTTAAACAAAGCAAGAGTTTTTAAAGAGAAGGGCTTAACATGCCTGTAATCTCTCTTCCAGAACTTGAAGAAAACTTCGTTTGCCGCGTTTTTCCTTCCACAGCGACAACACAAACTCTCCAACACTTCTTTCTTCTTCAGGCTTAGCAACAGCCTCAAATCTCCAAGAAAATGTCAAATTCCAAGAGCTGGTTCGACTGAACCAGGCCAAAAAACCAAATGCAGAGCAACTTTGACCAAAACCAAATCGAAACAATGAAAAATCAAATTCCCTCATGCAGTTTCCAAGGCGAGCTGGTCACGAGGACCAAGAATAATTAATGCAATTAAGGCTCTGCCTTTTTTCCTTACTTCCCACGCCACCGCCACTTGAGTTGGCGAACTTTAAATTTCAAATTTCCATGCAAAACTGAATTTGGCTCTATCTCCAAATAGATGCCTCTAATTCCTACCTGCCCAGCCAAAACTGGCGCTGTCCATGTATGGACTACTTAATAAATGCCAATGAATGCCCTTTTCCATCCTTATCCCTTTCCTTCCAAGGGTCCGCGCGCCCTTTTTAGATTAGGATTAGTTTAGATTGTATATAGTAATCAACCTAGGTCTTAGTTTAGCCTTAGGTTATTATTTTCCCCTTTTTTTTTTGAATTTAAAAATCCACTTAGGATAGTAGTTGTAGGATGCATGTTAGGACTTAGGATTAGTTTAGGTTTTAATTCATACTAACCACTAACACTAACAACTTCCATCCAGCCTCCCTACTAACATTCACGTTAATGCAGAGCAGGACGTTCCGTCCTTTCAGATTACGTGCCAAGGCCACCCGTGTCCAGGCATTTCTTGCCTCACGAGGTCCCTAGTTCGACAGTACAGGGTTCAAGAATCGAACCCCTGTCGTTGGCATCTACGTGCTAGCTGTTCACACCTGCAATCAGGCACTGCACGTTCATAACAATCTCAGGTTCGGTTCAAGTGTGAATCGACATAGAAATCACAAGAGGACCACAGCATATTTGGATCAATGGAATTGATTCAAGGTATGCTGTCAATCAGCAAAGAGAGTTTAGCAAGTATACGACAATTTGTCGTCACATCAGCAAACACACAAGTACAATACTGCTGTCCCATGCAATAAATCACAGTATGCAAGAATCCAAATTAGCAACACATTCTCTTAAGATCAAAACATATCTTAACATGTTTGCTTTCATTTCAGCAGTTATAACAGTATGTAAAACATTCATCAAGATAACATACAAAATCAGAGTGTTACACTTCCTCCCTCCTTAAGGAATCATCATCCCGATGATCAGACTAAACAAATCAAGGAGTTCCTAGGACAAAGTTCAGTTATTGTCCCTCCATTAATAAGTTCATACCAAAAACATATTCACTCTTAAAAATAGTGTTTTAAGACAACTGTACAATAGACTAATAATTGTCTAAATTTGGTATAATTATCAGTTCCTTGAATTTCAGATTCGATTAAACAGGTGTGGAAAAAGTAGATCTCATTTCTTCAAGATTTTCCCAAGTTGCACTTTCTTCACCGAATTAGTCCCACTGGACCTTACATTGGTTCACTTCGCGATTTCTTAAGTACAACTGGTGAGTTCCCAGCACTCGAATGGGCTTAACCACAATTATTCATGGGTCATGGATCTGCAAGGAAATTCTAATTCAGCACATGTGATAAATCTATCACGTATTTCTTAAGCAAAGAAATATGAAAAACATCATGCATTTGAGACAAAGCGGGAGGGTAATGCTAGACGGTAAGCTCCAGGGTTGATTATTTCAACAATTTCAAAAGGCCCCACGTATCGTGGCGACAACTTGGTAGCCTTGACAAAAATTATTGAGCTCTTTTTCAGCTTCACCCAAAGAAATACCTTCTCTCGTAGTTTATAATGCCTTGTCAACCCGCTTTAAGTCTGCAGAACTCTTTTGCCTGTTGGCAACCTCCTTTAGATGTTCCTGAATCATTTTGATTTGTTATTCCATTTCCATTAGGATTTTTAGCCCAATTACCTCTCTGTCCTCAACGATGTCCTAGTTGACAAGGGTTCTACATTTTCTTCCATACAATGCTTCAAAGGGTGCCATTTTTAAATAGGCATTATAGGTGTTATTGTAAGCAAATTCTACCAGCGGAAGATATTCCTCCCATTTATACTGCTGGTCCATGCAATACATCCTTAACATGTCCTCTAAAACCTGATTGACTCTCTCAGTCTGTCCATTCGTCTCCGGATGATATGTAGAACTAAAGTTTAATTTAGTTCCTAAGGCCGCATTAAGTGTTTGCCAAAACCTTGATGTCATCCTCAGATCTTTGTCTGATATGATTAATTCCGGTACTCCATGCAATCTGAAGATTTCATGTACAAATCTTCTTGCTAGCACTGGTGCATCGTCGTTCAAATTACCAGCAATGAAGTGTTCCACTTTGGTCAATTTATCGACTACTACCAGGATAATGTCATGCTTATTTCTTGACATAAGCAATCCTTGAACGAAATCCATCGTTATCACTTGCCATTTATACTTACGGAATACTGTGGGGATATAATAATCCTGCGGGATTGCATATGTTCTGCCTTAACACACTGACATTCCAAGTAGTGTGTTACAAATTCCACCACATCATTTTTCATTCCCCTCCCAGAAATATTGCTACTTAAGATCAGAAAGCATTTTCGTAATGCCAGGGTGTCCAGAAAAAGGTGAATTATGAAATTCAGTTAAAAATTTCCCTCTTAAGTCGTTTTCCAAAGGTATGTACATCATGTTTTCGAACCTCAGAATTCCTTCATTATCAAAACGGAATCCTTTATACCTGACATCCTTTGGGTCTGCAGCAAGTGCTGTTTTGACTTGCTGGAAATAAGGATCTAATTCCAAGGCATCTTTCACCTCATCCTTAAACTGAGTTCTCAACGTTATAAGAGCAAAGATATGCTTCCTTTGACTCAGAGCATCTGCTACTCTATTTTCCTTGCCCTTGATGTAGCTTATATCAAAATCATACTGAGATAAAAATTCTAACCATCTTCACTGTCTTGCATTCAGATTTGGCTGAGTAAAAATATACTTTAGTACTAGACGGTCTGTTTTTAACTCGAAAGGCTTTCCTAAAAGATAATGCCTCCACATTTGAAGTGCATGAACAATGGAAACGAGCTCTAGATCATGTGGAGCATAATTCTATTCATGTAACTTAAGCTTTATGCTTTCATAAGTGATGACATGGTTATTCTGTAACAGAATACCTCCAAGGCCTTCTCCTGAGGCGTCTGTTACAACCATAAAATTTCCATTTGGATCAGGTATAGTCAAAATAGGTGATGAAGTTAACTGTTCCTTTAACTTCTTTAAAGGCAGATTCACATTTGTCTGTCCAGAAAAAATTTCTTATCCTTCCTTTGTAGCGAAGTGATTGGGGCAGCAATTTTTGAAAAGTCCTTAACGAACTTTTGATAATATCCAGCCAACCCCATGAATCTCCTCACTTCGTGCATGTTCTTAGGCGTATGCCACTCAATTACAGCTATGATCTTTGAGGGGTCAACAGCTATCCCATTCTTCGCTTATTACGTGTCCCAATTAATGCACTTCTGCATCATAAAAAGAACATTTGGACAGTTTACCATACAACTTTCTCCTTCTTAAAATTTCCAGTACTATTCTTAGATGTTCCTGGTGCTCTTCGACATTTTTAGAGTATATAAGAATGTCGTTTAAGAATACAAGCACAAACTTGTCTAAGTATGCTTGAAAAATATTATTCATCAGATTCATGAAGGCGGCAGGTGCATTAGTCAACCCAAACGGTAACACCGTGAACTCATAATGCACGCACCTCGTTCTAAAAGTTGTTTTATGAATATCTTCTTCCTTTATTCTCAGCTGATGATACCCAGATCGAAGATCTATTTTTGAATAAACTGATGCTCCTCACATCTGATCGAACAGATCATCAATTCTAGGAAGTGGGTATCGATTTTTAATAGTTGTTTTGTTCAGCATTCTATAATCAATGCATAGCCTCAATGTGCCATCCTTTTTCTTTACAAAAATTACCGGCGCTCCCCAAGGTGAGACGCTCGGTCTTATCAGTCCTTTAGTCAGAAGTTCTTGTAACTGAGCCTTTAGCTCTACCAACTCAATGGTAGTCATTCTATAAGGTGCCTTAGATATGGGTTCAGTTCCCGGTTTGATTTCTATTGCAAAATCAAACTCACGTTTGGGTGGAAGACCCTGGCAATTCCTCCGGAAACACATCACGGAAACCCCTTAATAATGGATATCTTTCCATGAAATCATTATCTTCTTCAGTATTTTCTGTCACTTTTTTTTACTGCATACAAGGTGCAGCCTCTGTTTTTAGCCTTTTTCAGTTGCATAGCTGTCAATTTCCTAACTGCAACTTCACGTTTTACACCTTGAATGACTGCTGATTTCTGCAGGTCATCGAAACAATAGATTTGTTTTTCATAACAGTCGACCTTTTCCTTATGTTCAGCCAACCAATTAACTCCAATAATGATATCATATGATCCTAGTGGAGTGACATACAAGTCAACTTCGGTGGAGAAGCTAGGCAGAGTCAAGAATTGCCACAAAAAGGCACATTTCGACTGTATAGACAGCATTATTCCCATAATGCACTATCCATGTTTTATCCATTCTTTCAGCCTTTCTTTTTAATTTCATTGCAAGTTTAGCAGAAATAAAGCATTCAGTAGCTCCAGTATCAAAAAGTATGACTACAGGTGTACCGAATAACTTACCCGTAAACTTCTATGGGCGTAACTTACTTTTCAGCTTGTCTGTTAGCCACTACAGCGTATATCCTATGCTGTTGACCGTGTTCATCCTTCTTCAGAGGATAGTGATTTGCATAGTGGTCTTTTCCACAGTTGAAGCATCCTCCAATTGGCCGTTTTCTACGCTCAAATTTGTTACCAGCCTTGAAGTTATCATTCTGGCTTCCATAGGACTTTTGTCCAATGCCATTCACTTTTGTGAAGCTGTTCCGCACACTATTTACAGGTTTGTTCATCACAGATTTCTTGTTGTTATCTACAACAAATTTTTTTTTTCACCCCAAACCTTTTCCAAGGTCCCCATTTTGGTGCAAGAGTTGAAGAAGGATTAGGAATCTTCTTCCTTATCTCTTCCCTGTGAATAGATATTGCCCTCAATTTCTGTTCCTGTCTGATGGCCTTTTCGAAAACTCCATCCATGGTGGTTGGGCCGTGGACATCCATTTCGCCACCAATGATGGGATTCAGTCCCATTATGAATTTCCGTATTCTGAACCTTCTCGTCAGCTTGGTACTGCGGCACATACTTAAGGAGTTTAGTAAACCCTTCCCAGTATTCCGTCACCGACAACCTTCCTTGCAACCAGTTCTGAAATCCAGTCATTTTCCTATCAAAATAGAGTTGAGGCAGCCATCGTTGCCTAAAATAACCCTTAAATTGATCCCATGTTATGTTTGATTTGATAATATTTAGCTCAACCTTACGGTTGTCCCACCATGATGATGCTTCATGAGAAAGCTTATATGCTCCCCATATCACTTTAGTCTCTTCGGAGAAGTTTCTTATTGCAAAGTATTTCTCCATTTCACTAAGCCAATTCTCAGCTCCGTCTCCAAGGGTTGTTCCATCAAAATTTCGAGGACTTATTCTCTTTATATCATTTGTAAGTTCAGCTGCTAATCTTTCCCTTTTATTTTCAGGGGGAGTTAGGAGCAATTACTTATTATCATCAACCCGGATTCCCTCCGTTGATGTTGTCCACAGGATTATAGCTTCCGATACACTTATCTGTCTTACCCTAAGGATTATAGCTTCCTGGATCTGTCTAATTAATCAAAAATCCTCAGTGTTATGGGTCGTGGAGCGGTAAATTTTGTAATAACTTGATACGTTCTTCCTTATCATGCATTTGTAACAGAGGACCGTGACTAGCATCATAATTTAAGTGGCATATCTCACACAATCTAACACCAACGAGCGTATAGCTCTGCGAGGAAAACTATCCTTAGTGTGGCCCTTTACCTCACAATCCATACACCAAATCCCTGAGCGTGTGTCATGAGTTGAGTTTGCTGATAAATTTTCTAACTATTTTGCCATGGCTACAATCTATGCCTCTAATAATGGGCTAATGCCAGTATTAATGCTCCCAACTGCCTCAGCCTGCAAAGCTGCTTCCAATGCTTCGCATGGATTAGTATACGTCTTATGTGATAGCGCCCTTCTTAAAGGTATAATCAACCCTCCAACGAACCATTGAACATGCTAACTTGCATGGATGTCATATGATAACTTGGATAAAAGAGTTTTGAATCTAGCATCATACTCGTGTACATTTTCTGTAGTGCCTTGCTTAATATCCTTAAGCACATTTATACTCTTTTGCTCAAATTCTGGGATATAAAACTCTTTCAAGAAAGCATCCTTTAATGCTGCATAGTCCACACAATTTTGGTTAATGTCAAACTTTCTATACCAGCTATGTGCACGTCCCTGTAATGTTGTAGCAAATTGACTTGCCTTGCGCTTCGAAGTTGTAATACCTTACCTTCGTGTGCCACAAGATTTCACACATATGCACATGTTCAGTATCATCTTCTATACCCCTATACTCTGGGAGTCAAAGAGACATCTCCATATAAATATTTGGAGGTGGTTTTCGGCCATGCCCACCTGATCCAGAAACCTACTATATTTCCCCTACCTCTAGAACCACCCAATCCACCAGAACTAGAACTACCCATACCTCCTAATCCTCCACCTATAGTTTGGATAGGACCTATAGACGTACTTCCCTACATGCCAACAGTAGTACTATACTACACTCCTATAGTCTGCGAAGTAGTTTTCACTTCTAGAGGTGAATCCAATGTTCTGTGTAGTAGCATTCTGCGTAGATGATGATCCTGGAAGCGCATTCCCAAATAATAACAAAGTTGTTTTTCTGGTCATTATTATACTTGCTTCCTAACTTACTTCAGTTCTCTTACTTCCTAAGTTCACGTATAGATTGCTTTGTAGTACTAAAATAAGGGAAAACCAAGCGCAAGAGATAGGTTACCAGGTGGTTTTAGATGTGCACCCATGGCCCAAGTTATTTCTTTTGGCACACTCTTTGGTGAGGCTGACGAGGGTTCCCTGTCATGTTTTCCTAGATGGGGGAGTTCCTGATGCTCTATCCATCGTCATCCTTATGAGTTTAAAATCCTTCCCGAGCCATATCCCTCCACAATGCCATCTGTTCTACAACTTCACGCTGCTTCTCTATCTCCCTTTCATGCGCCTCATCATATTTAAGCCACCTTTCTTCCCTCTACCTTGTTGTCATTGACTCCACCATCCTTCTCCAATCATGTTCCTGCCCCTGTGTATGGTGAGACTTAGCTAGCCATAGGTTTGTTTTCCAAGTTCAAATTTACTATCAAGATATTGATTGCCAGTGGAATACCCTGAAAATACGTTCCTCTTGGATATTGTAAAAATTGAAATTCGGCTACCTCAGGACAAGAGTACGTCAAAATTGAATATTCCAGAATATAGCCATTTAGAACACCATGGAACCACGCATCCACTGCATGAGTCCAGATCAAGTCAACAACATCATAAAGAGTTTGAAATTCATCATGTGTCCAAATGAGTGTGCAATATCTCCAATGCCATTGAGATGCATATGCAGTCAGCCACTCATATAATTCTACTGGGAAAATAACAAAGAAGCTATCATATAGGCCGTCATACAGATTCTCTTCAACCCAAGTGCGTGCGTTAAAAACTCAAGTCCGGTACTAAATCTCCATTCGTATTCCTCTTCTATATCTTGGATCCACTCCTCAACGCTTGCTAAAGTTAACAAGTACGTCTTCATCGTGAACCATCCTAGAAGAAATTTAAAAAAAGGTCATGACAATGGAACCAATGATGCAGCCTAGAATTCACAGATAACACCCTAGTCACGCTGGCACATCACTCAACCTAGACTGAGCACTCACCTGAAGCACACAAAGGTATCAGGTCCCTCTTTAGGGTTGTTGTAGCAGAATGGTGACATAATGAAGTATAGAGCATATACATATTCATCACTTAATCCATTACTAATGCTTATCAGATCAGGTCTAATGAAAAAAGTACCTTTAAATAGTAATCATGATTAATTCAGGAACATGCAAGATTCAAGTACACAAGAAATAATACTCAGGTACATACAATATCTTCCATCTATTAATCTTATGACAATACAGAAGCTCCTTATAATACTTGCAATCTAAGCCATGGCATGCACAAATCTAACACAGTAATCCACACTCGCAATTCTGCATACAAACTATGAATCACTATATCTAGTAACTACTTAATCACACCTACATACATACCAAAATCTCTCTATCTCTCTCTCAAACAACTCCTAACTAGTGGAATTTATCACACACACACACACACAAATATAGGGTGGGGACTTGCCCTTCACTGCTCATCTATTCCAAAAATAGGTCCCATGCTAATAATAACCACGTGCTACTTACAAACCATAGCCATACATGCAAGTATGCTATCTATAGATCTTCTACAACTAACTAAGGTGTTAAACCCTATTCTTATCTCGGGTACATGCAAAAGCACATTACTCCAGTCTTTTAAAGATAGATTTAAGCGTGGTGCGCAAGTCTCGACATTGTTGGAGTATTCCACATGCCAGCCCCTAAAAATAGACTTTGTCCTAGAAATGACTAATTCCTGAATGCGTGAGTCTATACTTCTGTGCAATGTTCTTCCTTTGCGTGTGGGTCCTTATCATTCCTTCGTGCCCTTGATCTTGGCCTGGTATTCTGCGTGGACTTCTTGTGTGATTTCTGTTAAGTGTTTTCAACAAGTGGGGTGAAGGACATATTCTGATGATGTGTATGCCATCTAGGAATATTAACATGCACAACATGTGAAAATATTTGGCCAAAGTATCGCAAGCTACTGGTTGCGTTGTCATAAGTCACCTAGTTTAAGAAACATGATTTCAGATGGATATTGGTAAAAAATATTCAGATAGGCCTCTTAAACGGAACACTTCAATACCCAAAAAAGGGTAAGAGAACCAAGTATACTGAGTATACGATACTTTGAGTTAACATGAGAGATCAGTAAGGAACCGAGTCATGAAATGAGAGATCGATGAAACTCCGTCATGAAATGAGAGATTAGTTGTTCACCGAGTCATTAAGCAGCTGCATATGGTTATTTTTTATGAGATTGATTAACATGGAATGTGTGTTCTAATATTTAGAACAAGAATATTATTTAAAAACTTGAAATTTGTGTTCTAAATTATGATAATTTAGAACAGAGAACACTATTAAAAAAAATTCCCTTGTTTCTAAAGCTTTAAAATGGGAATGTTACATCTTGGTATCAGAGCTAAAGGTTACAGCTCTTGGACCTATTGTGTCCATGATATGATAAAAATTAAATTTGTTGTTAACAGAAAATGGTTAGAAACAAGAGGAAATGCTGCAAACAACCCGCCGTTTGGTAGAGAAGTAGCTACTGCTCAAAAAATTGACGAGATACTTACTTCCCTGATGGACACAAGGGATCGTTTAACTATACTAGAATAACAAGTTTATGGGAAATGAAGAGGAGAAATAATATGCTGATAATGACAATCAGCCATCTCTTGTGGACAACACCAATGGGGGAAATCTGAGTGTTGATAACAGTATTGCAAACATACCTAATCAACCTGAAAATAAAAAGGAAAGATTAGCAGCTTGTTATCCTGCAAAATTGACAAGGGCAATTTGCAGGTAACCATACCAAAAATTTTGTTTTGGCCCCAAGGAAGTTTGACAACGTTCAAAGAAGCCCAAATTCCCTTCCGAAAATCAAGTTTTAAGGACTTAGCCATTTTTCAGTCTTTTTGAGTTGGGCGCTGAGAAAAATTGTTGTGCTGCAAGTTCCTGTCGACATGCTGAAAAGTGTGCGCCCAAGAAACATGTGAAAAGTGTGCCCAAGGTGCTGAGAAGTTCCTGTTGACATGCTGAAAAGTGCACCAAGGCGCTGAAGTTCCTGTCGACATGCAAAAAGTGCTGAAAGTTCCTGTTGACATGCTGAAAAGTGTGCCCAAGGCACTGAGAAGTTCCTGTCGACATGCTGAAAAGTGCGCCAAAGGCGCTGAGAAGTTCCTGTCGACATGCTGAAAAGTGCGCCTGAGAAGTTCAAGGAAAAGTGCGCCGTTCTTGTCGACATGCGCCAAGGGTGCTGATAAGTTCATGAAGTTGCCCTAAGGCACTGACAAGTTCCTGTCGACATGCTGAAAAGTGTGCCAAGGCGCTGAGAAGTTCCTGTCGACATGCTGAAAAGTGCACCCTTTTACACTGAAGAGTAGTTTCTTCCTGGGATCCATTGATCATTTTTGTAAAATATTTAAAAAGCATGTTGGCATACACGATGACATCATCCATGTTGCACCATGGGATGTTGCCATCCAAAAACTTGCCCAAGTCAACTGTTGACTTTTTAGATATTTTTTAGATATTTTGTTAGTGGTTGGTTTGCTTTTGTCTTCTTTCCTCTTCTCCTTCTATAAATACTTGAATACTTGTTGTATTCAAGGGTGGACACTTTTTAGATGAAAAATAGAAGTGAGAAGAAAAGGCTTTGTACTTTTTGTAACAGAAGAAAACATTAATACAAATATTAAGACTTTGTGCTGAATATGTGTGTTATGGGCATCTGATCTTTCTTATGTCAGATCTATGCATTTATTCTGTTGGATCTATCTCTACTTTTTTGTCATTTGTTCATCAGTATTGCTTTGTTTGTCTATGCAAGTAGGTTTGGCTCTGTTTACTACCAGCCCAAAACATAGACCCTCTGACCTTTCTACTTTGGAATTCATTTCTTTTCTCCCTTCAGATCTATCCTTTCTTCATTCCTTCCTTCATTCCTTTCTGTTTTCGCAGTCGAAACTACCTCTACTGGGATGAGATCCCAAACCCCCTGAAGGCAGAATATTGTGAGACTTGCACAGGATTCCTGCTGGTAGAATAGCAATAAACCAGTTTCGCTTTGCTGTCTCAAAGAGGGGCTATGCCCTGCACACTGTTGGCTCGTCTATCCATAGATCTGCTCCACCTGACAGATTTTCAGGACCAACAGTTTTTGGACTCTACTGGGGATCGAACAGATCTAACAGATCTATGGTAGTGGTATGTTAGAAAATCAGTAAAAATAAAAAATCACTACCTGTTTGCAAATTTTAACTTTTTGTTCAAAATCCAAAATTTTTGCAAAAGTGATCCAAACTGAAAATTTTCTTCAGAGATCCATAGATCTGGGACTAGTTAGAGATCTTTAGTTCGCTGAGTTTTTATAAAAACCCGTATTTTTCTGTAGATCTGAGATTTTGACTGTTTTACAAAAAATTTCAAATCCTTGCAAAAACAAAAAGTCAACTCTAAGATCTGAAAATCAGCTTAATAAGTTGGTCATTATTTTTTACTCGTTAATATTTTTCATTAAACTGCAATAAGTTTTCAAAAGAGAGATAAAATTTAAATATTTAGAAAAGTGCATGCTGCTGATTTTTGTCAGAAAAATCAGAAAATCAGCAAGTACAACCAAAAAGAATTTTTAAATTTGCTCCAAAATATTACAGATCTGGAAGGTACACTGGCGGGTGAACCATTTACTCGTAGCAGGAGAGCTCATGGAGAAGTTGATCCTACTTTCGATCTACTTCAAAGGCACAACTTCAGTGTTACACCAGCACGCTTCTCATCACTAAGTTCAGCTGATCGGTCATCCAGAAGTGTCTCACCTCCACGAAGGAAGCATCTCTCACAAGGAACATCCTCATCTCTTTGTAGTGCTTTGTTGCTCAGTGGAACCATGCTTCCAGCTCGCGTCATTTTTCCAATTGTCCAAATGGCAGTACCATGGGGAAATGCTATGGGCCCACTTGCTTTGCCACATCCTGTTCACGTGCTCCCTCATGGAAACCGAAAGAATTTTCCTAAATTTGATGGGAGCAGAAACCAAAGCACAGGATTCACACATATCTGCATTCATCATGTCATGCAGTATCCTGGATGTGACCCATGAAGATGTGTCAGTTCACCTCTTTCTAGAGACCTTGCAAGGACCCGCAGCAGAATGGTTTCAGCATTTGCCGGCCGGATCTATCACTAGTTGGGCCACATTACAAACTGCATTTGAAGAAAGGTATAAGCCTTCAGAGGACGCGTTCGCATTACTATCCAAGATCACTCACCTGAAGAAGGAGGTCAATGAAACCATGCATGATTTCATCACCCATTTCAATTCACTAATCAACCGTGTTCCACCTACCATGCTGCCAACGCCAGAAAATCAGAAGTGTTTCTTCGTGAATGCCATGAGCTCAAAAGTAAGTTTCTTACTCTTGCAAGAACAGGTCACTACTTTGGTTCTCGCCCAAGCTTCTGCCATACGGATTGAAGATAACTTGCTAATATCTGGTGAATTAAAATGAGAGCCATCCAAGCCGAAAGTTTCATCTCCTTCTCCTGCCACTTCATCTGATCCGGCATTTCAAAAGATGGCAAATGACTTGCTCGCATTAAAGAAGTAGCTAGCTCAAGATTATCTTAGCACTTCATATCGGGATATTCCACGGAGGAATTTCACTTCCAACAATGTCCCACAAAGGCCGTGTTTACCTGCAGCTGCTCCACGGTTGGCACTCGAGGCCCCTCCGGTCAATGCTTTAGCCGAGATCGAAGAAGAGGAGCAAAATTATGAAGAACCTTCATCGCAAGGTGAAGATGATCAAGATGTCGGTGAACCGACTGGCGACTCTACATTGGGTATATGGAATTTGATGATGAGGAGAATCTGATGAAGAAGAGGGTACCCAAGGATATGCAAGCGGGCAGTCATATGTTGTTTTCACCCGCTCGCAAGGAAAAGAAGCAGAAGTTGCTGCCAGGATACAAAAAGAGAAGGCCGTGTCAAACACGCCTCCAACCATTGCTAAAAGAGGTAATCCCCTTCCTGTTCAACCTCATATTAAGTCTTTTTCAAAAAATATTTTTCCCCCTATCTCCCCTCCGAATCAGCCCTCTCATATTCCTATCAAGACCAGTAATCCTACCCTACCATCACGAAATGAGGGACTCATTCCTTCATCAACGCAACCCTTGGCCGCATTTGACATAATTGATCATGCTAAAAAGACCAAGATCCAAATGTCTGAAGCCGAGTATCTTCAGTCAAATCCTGAGCAGCTTGTAAGGTTGACCGAATACATCCAAAGCCAAGCTGTCATAACTACTCAGGTTTCCCCAAAGGAATCCTTTCTACTCCTCCTGCATCTCGCATAAATGTTTCCTCGACATCTGCATCAGGAAAAATAGAACCTTTCTATCTCTCCCTCCTAATCAATGGCCACAAACTAAGCAACTGCATAATTGATTCTGGGGCTTCTGATAATGTCATGCCAGCAAAGGTCACCCATGCCCTGGGCCTCACCCTTACCAAGCCTTTTGGCAGATGTTATTCCTTGGAAACCAAACAGGTTCCATTGATTGGTCAAATCAAAGACACGTAGTTTGCATTTGCAGCGTTCCCAGAGAAAAGAGTAAAGATGACCGTCCTTGTTGCCGATATTCCGGCAGCATATGGAATTCTACTAGGAAGGAGCTTTTGCAGTGAGGTTGGTGGAGAGATTCATATGGACTGGTCTAAGGCTAGAATCCCCGTCAAAGGTATAATGCAAACATTGGAGCCAGAATCACAAAAGAAGTACTTGGTTACTAACTCTGATGACCCCAAAGCCCAAATTCTCTTCGAATCATCAGGGATGGGAAACTATTTCTTGTCTACTGAGTCTGAAAAAATGGATGTCCTCGTCCAAGCAGAGGATCTTAACAAGATCTGGACATTACAGTTTGATGGCAGTTGCGCGAACTAGTGGGTGCGGTGCTGGAGCCGTGCTAATATCTCCCGAGGAGGAGATTATCCCTCTCTCTTTCAAGTTGTAGTTTTTCAACACGAATAATACTGCTGAGTATGAATCTTTGCTACTTGGCATGCAAGCCACAAGGGAAAGAGGAATCAAGAATCTGAAAGTACAGGGTGATGCAGAGCTGGTCGTAAATCAAGTTAAAAGGATATACCAAGTGAAGAATGAAAGGCTCAGACATTACCGCAACGCGGTATGGGACAGCATTGAGGAGTTTGACGCTTTTTCAATAAAATCCATTCCAAGAGCTCAGAATGACATGGCCGATTCATTAGCCATCTCAGCATCCCTCATGCTCCCTCACCCAGGTTTGAAAACAGACACATATACCATTGAGGTGGTTTTCCGCCCAAGCGTGCCAGACAATTCTCAGCACTGGCAGGTATTCAATGATGACAATCAACTTATTACCTTTCTGGAAAAGGTAGAAAATTTTAGTGAGCTTCATTTTGAAGGATCTAGTTCTGCATGTCGTGAATCTGTTACTGATCAAGAAACGAATCAAAAGGAAGTGATGGCATATGTCAGCTCAAAGGAAATAAAATTCCAAAAGGTTTTGTTTCTCTAGAGCGTTTGTTTGACATGCACGATCATTTTGTCAAGAAGAAGTAGCAAGATGATCCTGGCTCCTCTCCAGAAACCGAAACGGTCAATCTAGGTTCGGTAGAACATCCGCAGTTTGTGAACATCGGAAAATGTTGCACACCCGAAGAAAAGCGGAAATTCATCAAATTGCTGAAGAAATACATGGATGTATTGGCATGGTCCTATGCCGATCTAAAGTCTTTCAAGCCAAAGGACGTCCAGCATGACATCCCGTTGAAAGAAGATGTCAAACCCTTTCGCCAGAAACAAAGGCACTACAATCCTAAGATCTCAGGTACTATCCAGGCTGAAATTCAGAAAATGTTGGATGCAAGGATCATTTTTCCTATCCATCACAGTACCTGGGTGGAAAACATTGTGCCAGTATGCAAAAATAATGGTGAGATACGCATATGCGTAGATTTTCGTAACTTGAATCAAGCCTCCTTGAAGGACAACTACCCACTTCCCATAATGGATCAGGTTCTGCAAGCAGTAACTGGATCAGAAATGTTGTCCATGCTTGATGGTTTTTCAGGCTACAATCAGATTGAAGTCTCACCTGAAGACCAATTCAAAACAACATTCACTACCCCCTGGGGCACATTCGCTTATAGCAGGATGCCTTTTGGTCTGACCAACACCGGCGCCACTTTTCAACGGGCCATGGACTTTGCATTCAAAGGTATGATGGAAAAATTCATCGTAGTCTACTTGAATGACTTAACTGTGTTCTCTAAACAGTGAAATGATCATTGTGATCATTTGGAGCAAGTATTGATTAGATGCCAGGAACATGGGATCTCCCTAAATCTGAAAAAGTCTATTTTTCAGAGTCACAGAAGGAAAGTTGTTGGGACATATTGTAAGCAAGGAAGGGACAAAGATAGATGCCGAAAGGGTTAGGGCTATTCAGAGCCTTACTTTACCCACAAGCAAGACCGGCGTTCACTCTTTCTTCGGAAAAGTGAATTTTCTCAGGTGCTTTGTTCCCGACTTTGCTGAAAAGACTCGCCACATATCAAACATGATGAAAGGATCACCAAATTTCCGGTGGAGCGAAGAAGGAAAGAAGTCATTCGAGGATATAAAAGCCTCCATCGCTCACGCACCAGTCCTGGTATGTCCCGATTTCTCCAAGGATTTTATCATGTATAGCTATGCATCTGAGCATACTGTATCAGCCATCTTAATGCAAAAGAATTCTGAAGATGTTGAATCTCTAATCACGTTCATGAGCTCTCCCCTCAAGCCTCATGAGTTAAAGATGTCTCATTTGGAAAAGCACACCTTCACTATTGTCAAAGAAGTCAAGAACTTCAGGTATTACATTCTAAATTCTCACACAATGGTACTGGTCCCTGACACGGCAGTCAAGTCAATCTTAACTCAACAGGAGTTAGGGAGTTTGCGAGGAAATTGGATTGCAAAAGTCCAAGAGTATGATCTAGATATAAAACCAACCAAGCTGGTAAGAGGTAAGGGCCTATGTCAGCTCATGGCTGAAAACTCGAGATTCAGAAGACCCTGAGGAAAAGGATGATTGCACCGAAGGGAGCACAAAGCCAGCTGGAGAAAAGCCGATTCTCTACCCATGGTTCTATTTGTCACCACCAGCGACGAATGGTATTCTGATATCACTTTCTTTCTCACTTATGGTGAGTGTCCAGCTCATCTAACTTCAAAGGAGAAACGTGCTATAAAGCTCAGAGCAGCCAGATATGTCATCTGGGATGAACTGTTTATACAAACGTAGAATAGATGGCATCTTCTTGCGATGTGTTGATAAGCCACATCAGGTAAAGTTACTTGAGAGTTTTCATGATTCAGCCTGTGGTGGTCACTTCTCCTCTTCCGTGACAGCACACAAGATCATCTCGGGCCAGGTACTATTGGCCGACGTTGTTCCAGGATACAGCCACCTGGGTAGCAAAGTGTGAGCTCTGCCAACAATTTGTCGGCAAGCCAAAATTGGCTACTTTTCCCCTCAGTTCGGTCGTTATTGATGAACCATTCAAGCAGTGGGGAATTCATTTTATTGGAGCACTCCATCCCCAATCAAGTGTCGGACATAGTTATGTCTTGACAGCAATAGATTACTTCACCAAATGGGTGGAGGCCATTCCTGTCAAGAATGCCACTTCTGAAGTTGTTTGCAATTTCATCAAAGAGAATATCATCGTGAGATTTGGCGTTCCACACAAAATCGTTGCTGATAACGCTTCCAACTTCTCCTCATGAGAAGTTATCGGTTTTTGCTATGAATACAGGATAACCTTGGCCCACGCCTCGGATTATTACCCCCAGGGAAATGGTCAGGCAGAATCTAGTAATAAAAACTTAGTGACCATCATACGGAAGCTAGTTGATAAGAATCAGTGGATGTGGCACAAGTCATTATATGACGCTTTGTGGGCAGACCGCATTACTCCCAAGAGGTCTCTCGATATGTCACCTTTTCAAGTATTATATGGAATCGATGCCGAAGCTTCCCATTTCTGCAGAGCTCCCCACTTTGCGCTTGGCACGAGCAATCGAAGATGAGACTTTCCAAAATTCCCTTGAAAAGAAGATCATGTATCTATCAGAGCACGAAGAAAAAAGAGTAAGAGTGGTCGACAAGATCACCGAACATCAGAATCAAGTCAAGAGATTGTTTGATAAAAAGGCTAAGCAGAGGGATTTCCAGGTGGGAGATCTCATCCTTTTATGGGACAAGCGAAGAGAGCCAAAGGGCATGCATGGAAAATTTGATTCTCTATGGAGAGGGCCTTTCAATATCAAGCAGCTCGATGGAGAGAATAGTTTTATCTCTCGTATCTAGATGGAACCGAGCTCCCACTTCCCTATAGCGGGCAGCATCTGAAAATATTCAGGAAGTAGAGCTTGCTCTCTTCTTTGTACAGTTTTCTTTCATGTTGTGTGTTTGCTTTTCTGTCGTGTGTGTTCCCTTTGTTTTGTTCCTTTCCTTGTTTTCGTCTCCCTTGTTTTTGACCCTCTCTCCAACCCAATGGATAGGCACATGTTGATCTGGGATTCTCTACCCTTAAGTTTCACTCAAAGATAGTCCCCAGAAAGAGCCAGCTGTTATCCTGCAAAATTGACAAGGGCAATTTGCAGGTAACCATACCGAAAATTTTGTTTTGGCCCCAAGGAAGTTTGACAACGTTTGAAGAAGCCCAAATTCCCTTCCAAAAATCAAGTTTTAAGGACTTAGCCATTTTTCAGTCTTTTTGAGTTAGGCGCTGAGAAATCCTGTTGACAGGCAACAGTGCAAAGGTGCTGAGAAAGTTCCTGTCATGCCCAAGTGCGCACTGAGAAGTTCCTGTCGACATGCTGAAAAGTGCACCCAAGGCACTGAGAAATTCCTATCGACATGTTGAAAAGTGCACCCAAGGCGCTGAGAAGTTCCTGTTGACATGCTGAAAAGTGCGCCAAGGCACTGAGAAAGTCCTGACATGCTGAAGTCCTGTCGACATGCTGAAAAGTGCGCCAAGGCGCTGAGAAGTTCATGTCCGACGAAACCTAGACATGCTGAAAAGTGCACCAAGAGGCGCTGAGAAGTTCCTGGCGATCCTATTGACATTTTTGAAAAGTGCGCCTAAGGTGCTGAAAGTTCGATGTCGACATGCTGAAAAGTGCACCAAGGCACTTTAGTCGACATGCTGAAAAGTACACTGAAGAGTAGTTCTTCCTGGGATCCATTGATCGTTTTTGTAAAATATTTAAAAGTATGTTGGCATAAATGATGACATCATCCATGTTGCACCATGGGATGTTGCCATCCAAAAAGTTGCCCAAAGTCAACTGTTGACTTTTTAGATATTTTGTAGATATTTTGTAATTAGTTGTTGGTTTCTTTTTACCTTCCTTCTTCTCCTTCTTCTATATATACTTGAATACTTGTTGTATTCAAGTGGTGGACACTTTTTAGATGAAAAATAGAAGTGAGAAGAAAAGGCTTTGTACTTTTTGTAACAGAAGAAAACATTAATACAAATATTAAGACTTTGTGCTGAATATGTGTGTTATGAGCATCTAATCTTTCTTATGTCAGATCTATGCGTTTATTCTGTTGGATCTATCTCTACTTTTTTGTCATTTGTTCATCAGTATTGCTTTGTTCGTCTATGCAAGTAGGTTCAGGTCTGTTTACTACCAGCCCAAAACATAGACCCTCTGACCTTTCTACTTTGGAATTCATTTCTTTTCTCCCTTTAGATCCATCTATCCTTCCCACCTTCCTTCTTTCCTTTCTTTTCTTCGTCGGAAACTACCTCTACTTGGGATGAGATCCCAAACCCCTGAAGGCAGAATATTGTGAGACTTGCACAGATTCCTGCTGGTAGAATAGCAATAAACCAGTTTCACTTTGCTGACTCAAAGAGGGGCTATGCCCTACACAAGGTCAAGGACATCAAGGTTGGAAAAGTGATCCCAGACCCCTTGAATCCCTCTCAGCCATCATATGACCTCTTGGACCCTCATGTGACCTCCAGACTTGACAGTTCAACCCCCAGGTGCAATTTTGGAGCATCCATTCCCTAATGAAGTTGGATCGGGTGCCACGTGTCATCTCCAGGACCACCATGGAATTTTATTTCCCTTATGCACTTGATTGGGGGGACATCAGGCCTTTAAAAATGTTCCCATACCCTATGGGGAGTCTTTTAAACACCCACGTGACCACAGTTCAGCCCTGAGGTGCTTATTTGGAACGTGCATTCCCTGTCATCATAGCAGGTGCCACGTGTCAGCTCCAAGACCACCGTGGAATTTTATGTCCCCTATGTACCTAAGGTGGGGGACATCAAACCTTGAAAAATGCACCTAGCCCCTATAGGGTGTCTTCTGGACACCCATGTGACATCCTTTCAACTCTCAGTGCTTTAAATCAACTTTTTCCTCCTTCATTCCCTGTCGTTGGATCTAACGCCACATGTCATGCTCTTGACCATTATGGAATTTGATGTCCCTCACATACCTAAGGTCAGGGAAATCAAGCATGGAAAAATTCACCCAAGCCCTACCTGTGTATATCTTTTTGAAAATTTTCCGAGTGCCACTTTTTTCGCTTCTAACTTCTAATAGTTATATGTGCACTTCATTCCTCCATACTTCCTCTACTAATTTCTTCCATCACTCCACCATTACAAGAACTTAAACCAGACCTAATAAAAATTCAATCCCCTCCCACTCCATGAAAGCATGTAGGCCCCAGGAGGAATCCTCATCAAACACAGAAGGAGAAGTACGGAGCACTGAAGGAGAAAACAGAGAAAACTCCATAGCCATGAAATGAGAAGTTGAAGAAATATCCCAAATGGATGCATGAAACAACAAGATATATTTTACTGCTCACTTCCTATACCCAATTCCATCAATAATACACCTTCAAACTCCCACCACATGTGACATAACATCCACAACAAAGAAATCTCCTTTCCATCTCAACGAAGAAAGAAGTGGGATTTCCCGTCAAATCGGTTGCCGGATCAAAGTAAGATCACACATGAAGCACCAGAAGAAAAAACCCACATCAAAAATATAATTTTCTTCGCAAACAGATGAGAAAACTAGACCTGCAATTTTGAGGTCCATTAATGGTTGTCGTACCCAGAAGCACTGCCAAGTCTGAAAATTAAAACTTTAAAATCTCCTGGACTATTAAGTGGGTCAGCCTGAAATTTTAGAGGGAGGATATTAGGAAAAAACCCATATAAAAAAACTTTGTTCCATGTCAATCCGACTCCTAGAGGAAAAATTTCTAAAAATAGTAGGTCTACTACATAGGAACTGCTATTTTGGGAAAGTCATCGATAGAAGAACTTGCGAAGAAGACGAAGACATTGGAGGTGCACTACAACTGAGAATCCACCAGAACGGACATTTTTTGCACTTACTAAAAATAGTAAGTGTTCCCTCGAGCACCTCTAAAAATAGAAAGTTGATCCAGAAGGAACGAGGAACGCAGGGAGAAAAAGGAAAACTGAGCCGCAACATCCAATTGAAGATCGGGGACTTGATTTCTCATACTTACTAAAAATATTAAGTTGATTTTTATAAGGGAGATATGAAGCCAAAGTGGATGGGTCATTAGCCTTCTCAGGATTACAAAGTGGAGAACATTCGGAGAATGGAGCCAAGTCCACTGTAGCAACTCATCCTTCGGCATAATTCTTCTTCTTCTTCTTCTTTCCTCTTCTATCTCTCTCTCTCTTCACTCATACGAAACTCTCTCTCTTCAATGTTATATTTTTGTGTTGAGGGTTACACTTTTTAATATGACTTAAATACTTTAGAAATATAATGTAAATTAAGTCGCCTTGTTATTATAAAATGGACTTAAATATTTAAAGTGGAATATGAACAGTCTTAAGTCATATTAAGGTATTTGAAAGGTCCCTGAGGAAGACAATAAGTCACCTCTCATTTTATAAATTGTAATGCCATTCCCATTACAAATGGTTGGTGATTGATCTTGTAAACTCAAAATTATATTGCACCTTGAGAGAACAAAGGAGATAGCCAAATTCTTCCATTCCCCTCATTCTCAAATTTCCTTTATTTCTCTAATATGTACAACTTTGGTTTGAGCAATCAATACAAGGAGTTTCCAAGCTTTCTTTGACTAAGGGGTTTCTTGATACTTTGTGATCGATAAATTCTATTTGGTCTTGTTATTATTTACAAAGTTTTTTCTTCTCATGAATGCATGTGTTGAAGTTTCTAACTAGTGTGTGTGTGCAGGAATCTGATTATCTACCTGCAACATTAGTTCTCCTGCCTCTTTTCTCACTCCCTTCCCAGCTTTCAGACAAAGTCTTCTCTAGTAAGAGATTGCTAGCTTTGTTGTAGGGTCAGTGAGTGCCCTTGTTGGATCCCCAGTCGAAAGGCCACCACAGAAGTTCACCTTTTCATGCGCATGCATATACGAAAATTGCACCAGTTAAGTAGAGGGACTTAGATTCCCAGAGCATTGGCAAGAAATCCACAAGTTTGTCCACACGACAAATTTTCTCACCAACAATTAGTATAAGAAGAAATTACAAAAGTTTTTCCACAATTTTTCATGGTTGCTTGATTGACATGTTACATCAAGTTGGATAAGTATTTCCTACCATTTATTTATTTTCAATGCACTTGATCTGTATTGGTCTAATCTACATGTTTTAGTACAAAAATTACAAGGTTTGACTCTTTTGAAAGAAAAAATTGATATAGAACAAAGTGAAAGGATGAGGTGATTTTTTAGCTCTCTCTCATATAACTTAGTTGGAAGGAATAAGAATATTACTACAGTCATAATTAGAGCATACATTAAGTAAATTGAAGATGTAGCAAAGGTTTGAGAAGAGAAAAAACAACCTAGATGGTTTGTTGAGCAACCAAATACCCTCTAATGATAAGAAGTCTTTATTGTAGCTAATCAAACATGAAATAGGTGATCTCAAGGTCTCTGCGCAGTTTGAAATCAAATTATAGTATTTATCTTCTTATGAAGGACTCTGAGTTCATTGATTCATCCAATGTATGATCTGTCTTTAGGTTATTAATGAAGGAGTCTTGATGACCTAAATCTTTCATAATGTATAGAGGTTTGTCATGTTGTATAGAGGTTCTAAATGTTGTCATCAAGCCAAATAAGGTGTGCATCTGCTCATGAAGATATTATTGATTCATCAGAGGTATGAGGTCTGTCATAAGAAGATCCAATTACCAAGATTTTTCACCATTTCAAAGAAGCCGAGACAGAATATATGGTCTTCCATCTATGACTCATTATGGCATGAGACTGTGAATTCAAGGTTGAAAATGTATGCAGGGTTCTTTGGCTTGACAATGAAATGTCAATGTGTCAAAGCTAGCTAAAGTATCATTATTCTTGAGAGAATTTTGAATGATTTGATCTTATGTTTCACATATGATATAATCATGATAAGGGTATTCTTTGTAAACTACCATGTTCCTACTTGGAGAACGTGTTCAAGAAACTTGAATGATATTATCATAAAGTAATTATGATAGTAAAATATGCAAGTTAATTGGCACAATCAAAAGTAACAGTCAAGAAGCATATCATGTGGCTAGTAATCAAGTTGACAAGGTTGAATCCAGTATCATAATGATAGTTCACGGTTTGATCACCATCTAGGAAATAACACAATGTTTAGAGACATGTTGATGAATATATACAGGAAAGTATTTGCAATATGAAGGTATGATCAGAAGACTAGCAACAAAGGACAAATTTCAAGGTTTTAAGGATATTAAGTCACTATCATGAAAATTTGTTGAAACCAGACCATGATCAAGGTGTGTGAGGATCTTAAGAAACATAGAAAATTAATGTATCATTAAGAAAGTTGTCATGCAAACATAGTCACTAAGTGACAATATAAAAGGTACATTATGATTCTTTTAGAAGTCTTTAAGTCTGGTTGCTCAAAAGTATTCGTAGATAAAGGAACAAAGTAATCATCTCAATATTACTATCATTTACTTATAAACACTGAAAATATTATGAAAGGAAAAATAATTTCATTTAACTTTTAAAAAAAGGCTAAGTAAGTGAGAATGAAGTCCTTAAGAAGAGAAATAATGTCATCTACTTATTACAAATTTCATTGTATGAATTTTTAAATTTTGTGTAATAAACATGACTGAATAATATTAAATAATTATTGTTTTTTAATATTATCTTATTTATATTGCATATTTTGAATCTTGATGATTTTTAAATGTTTCTCTTCTTATCATATAATGGCATCTCTATCATTAGCACTATTTACAAAAACTCTTCTTTTTGACTTGGATTATCAAAATGACGTTGCTTATGTTCTTTTGTGGTTGTCAAACATATATGCAAAAGGGGGTAGGTGGGAATATTTTCACATGATGAGGAGATCAATGAAAGATGCATGAATTAAAAATATCCCCGGATCTTGATGTTTTTAATATCTAACTTTGTGTCATTTATATCTAGTCTCACATTACATCATGTTTTTCCTTTATATTAAATATTAGAGACATGTTATCTAGACTACAACAAGGATAGGAAAATATGCCAAAGAATGATCCCACTTTTGCAATATTCATGGAGGATGAAGAGGTGGTGTAAACCCCCACATTATTTTTTGGCAAATTCTTATTGTGAAGAGATAGATTCCAAATTTGTCTCAACATTAATAAAATTGAATTAGTATTACTATACAATTTCTGATGGATTTATAACATAATTATTTTCACAGGTAGAAGTGATTTGTGAATGTGAAGATAAAGAAAGCATTTTGTCCTCCTCATATTGTTAAAGTAAATCCATGCTTGGAGTACATTCAATACATTATGTTTACATGGTTTAAAAATTTTGAAGTACATAGTAGTGAGGAAAATGGTGGTAACAAGTAATCATGTTTGTGACAAGATGTTTGTGCTTTTCCCAAAACTGCTATTTTCTAACTTTTGTATTTCTAAATGATAATTATCTAGTTTTTGGTTCATTATTGTAACTTTTTTCCCTTTTACATTTGTTGAATTTTTCATTTTGGACATCTCTGTATGGTCTCTATTTTGTACATTATTGTTTTTCAGCATTCTGTTAACTTACCATTCCTAAACAAACCCTCCCAATAGACGTGAACCCTGTGGAATGAGCCACAATTGATCAGTTTTCAGATTCGGAGTGGGTCCTGGCTCCCAGGAGGTCTATGCCACATCTTGCCATTCTGTTAGTCTCCCAAGGAAATGCCCCTGGTGAATGTGAAACCTGTGAAATGTACCACATTTTATATATCCTTCGGGTCCATTGTGGGATGAGGCAGTGTCAGTGGACAGTGATCAATGGTCCAAGGTGGTACATGTGGCAACATTCTACCACACTTCATAGCGATGGACTCCAGAAGACGTCATGGTCATGGAATAAATGGAATGTGAAACCGCAGTATGTATGTATGCATGTATGTATGTATGTGTATGTATATGTGTATGTATATGTATATGTATATGTATATGTATATGTATACACTACAAAAGAGAGAACATTAACAAAAAGATTCAAAGAAAATACACTGATAAAGCAAGGAATATATAGAGTAGAAGCTTATGGAGACATATGAAGTGATTTTAAATATTATATATATATATTACATAGATGTATCTAAGATATGAAAACTTGTTATGATTCTCTGCAAGCGGAGGACTATTCTAGATGACATAAAAATCATAGTGGTTATGAGGTTGTTTAGGCTTTTTAATAATTTACAAAGGCAGAATCGTAGATAAAGAAATGCGACATGAAAGAAAATAGGTCTCAAATAGACTAAGGACTCACCTATAGTAAGTGTTTCTAGGATGTAAATTGTAACACAGTAGTCGGGGCCCGACAAGACCTATATTTATTTGAAATTTTGTAACAAAATTGCAATATGCCGATTCACTAAATCCCTTTCTACTACTTCAGTAATTTACAAATTGGAAAATTGCAAGAAAACATTACCTATGTGTATATATATTAAATATATATGGTGAATTTGATTTGATTCCTAGAAAAAAACTCCCATGCATGTCGGTGAATGAGCCTAAAGAACCAATAAGGTTCCATAGATTTCTTGGCAAAAAATTAATGTTTTCAAATCCTGGTACGTTGAACATGCAGTGATTTAATATAAAAATATACATTGGGATTGGAATTTCCTTGGCGATTCACATGGGACAAATTATTGTTTGTGGAATTTTTGGGTGAAACCTGGGTACTGCCGTTGCTGTAAAATTTACCAAAATAAAATTCCTGAAATTCTACTATTTTCCAAACTACAAATATTTGCTGCTAAAATTTTCCCTGACCATGGATAGGTTCATAGGTCTAGGAAATTTTTAGAAGAAAAATTTTCCAACGTCTATAAACATATGCAATGTACTTCTAATAGTCACTTGTTCAAAATCCTAACATACCTTAGTCAACTTAGGTGGTATTTTTGAGTCAGTTGAGTGGAAAACCATACGAATGATCACATATAAATACATATTCACCCTAACTCAGTATGATCATGTAGGAATCCTCTAATCTATCAATCTAAGAATGCTAAGGAAAAATAACTAGATCAACAAATTCCTTAAAGAACTAATCATAACTATACTTTATTGAAATATGAAGTCATCTATATTGCTACCCTAGATCAACCATGAGAAAAATATGACTTTAAAGTGTTTATTTCCGAGTATGTGGGTAGAATCAAGTGATGCATGCACTTGGAACTGTCCCAAACATTATTTTTTAAATTGAACTTGCCTCCTCAAATGGACTATGCAACAACAAAAAAATCACCACAAAAACTATGTACAAAAGGAAAAATCATACATGTTCCAAGTGGAAACATGCAGAGTGTGAAAAAGTACTTGTTTTGCTGAAAACAAACCTTCACTACCTTAGTTTAACAAGAGGAAAATGAAACTCAAACAAATCCTACAACAGGAAGGGAGAAGTAGTTTCCTTTCCTCAAAAATTGATATCATATGAGTGATTTGGCAATGTACATGATCTTTAATAAGAGTGAAAAACTATTTTACAAATGGTTTCCCACCCTTCTTCTCAAAGTATCAACAACAAAAAAAATGGTTACCTCCTTAGTTGTTTTGCAATTGGATTTGGGAGGAATTTTTGCTAACCTTTGGTGCGCCGAAGTTCATCCTCATGCTCTGAAGTGAACATGCCCTGTTGCAACTCTGTTTTTAGCTCTAATCTAGCTTGATATCTAATTGGGAAAGGACTGGCCTTCTGATTTTACCCATCTTCTTTGCATGTAACCCCATGAATTGAGATACAAGGAGCACTTTATTCCTTTCCTTGGGTGTTCACAAACTGATTTGTGCTCTTTTATTGTTGTTCTTGTACAAAAACCCTTGTCTCCACACTTATATTCTGATTTTATTCTTCAACCAAGAAGTGTGAAAACTTAAAATTACTATCTATGATGACCTCTGATTTGGAAATGGTGGCATCATCTTCCTCCTTTCCTCGTTCTCAAATTTTGAGACATCAAACTCATATATTTTTTCCTCATGAGGACTGATCTGGGTAGTAGGATCTTCTTTTATGTTCTCCTCCATGGTAAGCTCATCAACAAAATCAGGTTGGATAGGGGATGAAGGGGGAAAAAGGTTTGCAATTTCACTACCAAAATAAAGTAAGAATCTTTCATTAATATCCTCCTCATTCAATAACTATGAAATTTATTTGTTCTCCTCCGTTGTTGATTCTTATGAAGATAAATCAACAGTCTCCATGAATATGGTGCCATCATGCACACTACATTTGGAGCATAGATAGTGTTCATTATCTCCCTTTTGTGCTTGTTCTTCTACAAAATCAGCCTTCACCTTGTTTTCTTCAATCCCAACCTTTTTTGAAGGCCTAACCAGTTGTGGCATCTAATTGGTTTCAAATTTTGAATCCCAGTTCTTTAATTTTTTTGTGAGTTCTTCTCTATTGGAATGGTTTTGGGAATTCAAAGGGAGGGGTAGGCTGGGTTTCAACATGATTTTTCAATTCTTGTAATGAAGGGGAAGGTGTGATTTCTTCTTGTGGAGGAGGGGGAATGGAAGGAAAAGTGTTGAGAAAACTAGGAATTTTAACCTTCGGCTTGGGTGGTTGATAAGGTATAGGAATTAAATACTAATAGGGTAAAGGTTTAGGAACATCCAATTGACATGGTTCTTCAACCTTATATTGATCATCTTTGTTTTGGGCTAAGACAACTAGGTATAGGCCCTCCCCATTGACAGGGCTTCCTAAAATCAGGTTGTTTAGCTTGCAATATTTTTAGTTTCTCCTTGACATCCTGCAATATCTACTCCATTCTTTGAAATCTCTCTTAAAATCATCTTTAGGTGTAGGATGACCTCCAAATTTTGCAGACTCCTACCCTTGAATAACTCCATGGTTTAATGAGTGACCATATTGATTTGTATCTAGCTCATGGGAATATGCATACTCAATCTTATTTTGTCCATAAAATTGATTTGGAGGTGTGTTATATCAGCCTTAAGATAGATTTTTGAAGGATGGAGGTAGATTTAAATGGTAATCTTGTTGCAAATGAGAGTTCCAATGAGGAAATGAATTCATGATTGCACCACTTCATGGGAAAAGAAAATGAAATGAATAAAATAAATGAAATGGTCTGTTGATTCATGAAATTGGTTGTTTAGACAAGTGGAGTTGCCAAATATGCTTGAAAATGCCTCCAATGGCTGAAATATCACCAAGAGCACATCAAACTTGGTGAAATGAAATGTACATCAGGATGTTGTTATGGAACACCTGTAAAATATGTCTTCAATGTTGTCCCACCAGGTGTGCTAGAATAGTTACCCAAAAACACTGATCGCTCATCCATACATACATGACAAATTAGAGGGTGATGTTTTTTGGTGATAACAATATGTTCTCAAGATTAGTGAAAAAATGAGTATCATCCCAAAAACCCAATAACATGTACCACTTTTAATTATTCTAGTTTCTTATATTATAAATAGTCAATATTCTGCAATTAGGTATGTTTTATTGATATCTATGGGTGAATTATACTTAAATATACTAACTACATGCTAAAACATCTTAAAAAGAATCTAAATAGGGTGAATAAACATGTGGTCAAACCCTATATCATTCATGAAAGTAATATGGAAAGGCCAATCAATGGATCATAAGTGTTCCTAAAGTCAATTTAAACAAGAATTTCCTTTTGATGATGATTGTGTCCCCACTTCATGCCTTCCTAGAATATAAGTATATCATCCAAAATATAGCTTCCTTGAATATATTAAATGTGTTGATATTAAACAATAAGGGGAAGAAATTGGAAAATACTTAAGAGCGATGGCTTCAAAAATGATCCTATAAGAAACATTCATAAGAGTGATTGGTTTTCATGTAGTAATGAGCCTTGGGTTCTTAAAATTGTGAATGTACCTAATGGTGCATATGTTAATTAATTTTTATAGAGATTCAATTTAAATTTTATGTGAGTCAAAACCGATTGTATTCTAAAAGGTTTGATCAAATTCATAAGGAAACACATCAATATCATGCACCTTTTCATGGCCTATTTGATTGAATTCATTTTGAAGTTGATCAATGGAGAGAGGTCCATCACAAGCCACCCATTAATCATTAGTGAAATTTCAAGGCACAATTCCAAAGAATTTTTCAAGAGAAATTTTGTTCTCAACAATAGAAGCTTGAGCTTGGAAACCGTGTTTGTAGTTTCTTACAAAATCTTGAAGGATATCAAGAAAAATTGCAAGGAATTATCCATGCTCCTTAAGAGTCTTGATTTGAGTAGAGGAATGTTGAGTTATTATAAGTTGAAAAACACCTTAACAATCATATCCCTAACTTTAAGCCAATGGACGTAGACTCCAATTTGAGAATCATGGACTTGTGATTTCCAATTGAAGGAATTCAATGAATGAGAGAGGTAAAACCCTTGGATCCCCTATTGAAATGATTAAGAGTGACCTCATTATTTTTTTTGTATAAATGACCAATTATTTGTTAAACCCATGTGATAATATGACAGTGAAGAGAATTGGTTCTTTCCACCACTCAACTGATATTATTATAAGGTAGAGGGATTGAGTTCCAAATCCATTACATGTATATCAAAGTGTGATCATACCAAAGGTTAGTGACATCAAGTAAAATAGATTTTTGTAAATAATTGTAGGAAAGGCCATCCATGTGGTGTAAACTTTATTGGATGGATGGTTAGAGAGGAAATCATTTGAGAAACCACTTATTGACCTATCAAAATAGTGAGTGAAGGAATTTTTTTTCAACCAACATCTCCATATCATATCATTTGAGATATCATTTATCCTCGTGGTAGGGATTAGACCATGTGAACTAGGTGGTGGATATACAATATCCTTCATGATGATTATAGTCAAATAGCTCAAATTTATTTCGCTTATAAAACAAATCCTTTAATATTTTCTTGGCATACCAGTGCATTGGGATGAAGACTTCCTTATCCTCTATAGATTCCACCATGTTAAAACATTCACAAAAAAACCAATTTACTATATGATGTTTTTCTTTCAACCACTACCATACCACTACTCACTCCAAGGTTTTATTGGAATCATAGAGGTTGATAAGGCCAAATGACTACCCATCAAATTCAAAAACCATACAAATGGGGTGATTGGATGGGTGTAGACCCTAATCTATCATAAAAGGGAAATATTTAGGTGATATCAAACTGACGAAAAAATCGTGGATGGCTTCGAGATTGGGTATTTGAAATACAGTTTCTAATAAAATTGTCTTCACTTTGATATGTAAAAGATAACCACTTATTTTTAGTTCTTTAAGACATAAACATGCATCTTTACATATTGTTAATTTACCATAACCATGTATTTATGTTTTAGGCTGATTAAAACTTACACATTCAAAGAGTATATTCATGAATATTAATAAAGCTTCATATTCTTTCCATCGAGGTCTCTAGCATTGTATAACTCTTGTGCATATTTTTTTTATTTTTTAACTCAATTTTTTTTCAAACTACAATAGTCATTGATTCTATTTCATATATTCCCCTCCTCTCCTTTTAGGGAAAGGTTTTGTGACTAACATGAAAAGTGTCTTTATGAAGAAAGAAGAATATCTTGTGGCTTAGAGGCTGAGATAGACACCATCACTTCCATTAAAGGTTGTAAAGAAAACATAGTAGTTTGTGAGCTAATAAAATATGAACAACTTGTGGAGTTCTTGACACTAATGTTTTTGTATTGAATTAAAAAAATATGACATATAAGATTGCTATTGAATTAAAAAAAATATGACATATAAGATTGCTTGGGAGCAATGACCACAATATTCAAATGAGGGTTTACATTGGGTTTACATTGGGGACTATACACACCCAAAAATTACATAGTGTAACACTTTAGCATAATACTTCTCCAATGATGATAACATAGCCTCTAAGACAAGAACAAGATCCAGATCCCCCCCTCTTCCTCTTGCACTCCTACCTTAACTTTGTTAAGCCTCTCTACCTTGCTTTTAAATTATCAATTTTCTTGCCAAGATTTTCATTGCACAATTTGTCCCGCCCTTTAGCGTTGGTTGTAAAACCAACCCTAAATACAGAGTGACGATTACGCAAGTGTCAATTTCGTAAGGTAGTCATGTCACCATGGAAAACAATACTAAAACACTTATTTTTAAACCATTTTTTGACTACATATCATTTTTCTTTGAGTTTACTTGGTCAAATTGGCTAACAATAGGCTCATTGGAATGCTCTTTGCCTTCTCCTCTATTAGAAATAATTTAACACTTAATTCACCATATGTGGATTAATGTGTAATTATAATAAAGTAATTATTTAATTACTTTAGTTAGCTTAGTTGTTAGTGTGTTGTTATCATCCCTTAGATTGTGGAGGATGTTCTTTAGTTAGGATGTTCTCAGATGATTTCATGTAGAAGCTTTTTAGGGGAAATATGTTATTTCTGCATATTTGCTCTGTTTAGGAGATTTTTTCCATGTATTGTGGAAGAGATAGAATCTATCCAATATCTATAAATATTGCAGCTCTCTCTTTTGGTTGTAATGCTTCATTTTATATTAATAAAATCACAGCAAGCTCTGCCTTGTTTTTGCAATTTAATCTAGTTTACAGATTTCATTTGGTATCAGAGCAGGTGAGTTAAGGTTGTAGATAATTGCTAAGTGTTAGAAGATTTGAGGATGGAGGACTAGAAGCCTGAGCCAGGAGGAGCCATAGATGCCCCCAGCCTCTTCACAGCCCATGCCCCTTCTCCACACACCTGGGAGTAGTAGAAGCAGTAAAATCAACAGTACAAAAACATCTCCAAGATTGGTAACAAAGTGATTGTATCATTTTTTTTAATATTGTTCATTGTTTATGAACTATATACATTTTTTTTCTCTTCTTTTTCTCTAATTCAGAGATATCAATTTAGTGTGATTTATTTTAGTGGACCCCCAATTTTGGAGGCACCACTATTCAGGTTTGGTGTGTAGGTTTCTTTTTAAATAAAAAAAGAAACATCCACCACCGATCTGCAACCTGTATGCAGCTGCGGTATTTGCATATATATGTGAATTCACCTTGCAGACCTATGGATTTACTTGACAACTTCACACCTGCAAAAGGAAAAAAAAATGCGCTGGATACTGATCTGGCTGTGCATCTTCAATCTGCAAGTAATTCCTATGCAATTGCAGAATAGAGCGTAAGAGAGCTTTTAAGGCGAAAGGACGGTGAAGGAAACAAGGCTGACGACAGAGGAAACAAATTTGCACGCATGCGTAAGTCAAACCCACATTTTTTGCGTAAAAAGCATTTTTTGCGTAAGAAATCATTTTTAAAAAAATTTCCTTTTTTGGACAATGTGAAAAAATCAGAAGTATAAAAAAAAAATTCCATTTTTGGAAAGGGGCCTAGAAAAAAATATTTTTAAACGGTCATAACTTTCAACTGGTACCTCGGATTGAGGTGCCGTTTTTTTTTAAAGTATATGTTTTTTCAAGCTCTACGCTTTGGTCCAGTCAAAGAGGCCAAAGAGCCCAAAACTAAATTTTTAAGGGAAAAGAGGCCAAAGTGCCCAAAAATTTAAAAAATTGCAAAAATATTAATTTTTCGTAAACAAGAAGGGGGGTGCAATTTTCTTTTTCTATTTACAAGATGTTTGTAAAAACAGCCGATAGTGCCAAAAAATCATTGTAAAAGGCCAAAAAGGAGCCCACACTCAATAAAAATCAATTTTGGGGGGGTGTGTGTACTAATTTGAGGGGGGATTTGTTTTGTGTTTGATTCTCTATCTCTCTCTTATTTCATGCACAAATGGCTAACAATGCACCCAAATTATTTTTTCCCAATTCACAACTCCTACAAGGAGATAATTATGCTGCATGGAAAATGAAAATTAAAACTCAACTTGAATTTGAGGACATAATTGGTGTAGTTGATGGCTCAATAACGAGACCAGAAAATGATATTGCTCAACAACGTGTGTTTGATCGTGCTAATCAAAAGGCAAAACTTATAATTCTGTTTGGTGTAACTGATGATGTACAACCTCATATTCATCAAGTGACAACTACAAAAGAAGCATGGGATAAACTAGCAACTGTATATGAAGCTAAGAACAAAAATGCTATTTTGTAATTACAAACACAACTCCATTGTCTCAAAATGAATTCTAATGAGTCCATTGAAGGTTTTCTAAAGTGTGTTGCTATATTGAGATCATATCTCCAAGCTTTGGAAGAAGAGGTCACTAATGAATCTCTTGTCCCTATTGTATTGAGAGCTTTACCAGCCTCATACAAAATATTTGTCACAACTCTCAACATTATGGGTCCAACTACAAGTTTTGAAGAGTTAGTGAACATGTTACAACAGGAAGAGTCCATGAACAAACCTGTAGAAGATGAGGAACAAGCCCTCTCTTCATTCCATAAGGGAAAGAAACAGATTCATATAACTGGTAAGCAACACAAGCAGCATTCTCAACAGAATACTCAAGGGAACACTCAGCAAAAGCAGTGTCAGATTTGTGGCAGAAAAGGACATGAATTAAAATATTGTTGGTATAACACATTTCAGAAGGGTTCATCTAGTGGCAAGAAGCCAAATTTTCAACAATCTAGTCAGGGTTATCAAAACAAACAACAAGGACAAAGGAAAAGTAACTGGAAAAAGAAAACACCGCAGCACGGCAACATTGCTGAAGAAGAAGATAACTCACCAGATGAGGACTTCCTATTTTCTGCACAATCAACTCAAGAAATCAATTCACCACAGGTAATTTGGTATGTTGACTCAGGAGCAACAAGACATATGACCGGGAGAAATGATTGGTTCTTAGAGTTAAAGAATACACCTAACAAAGACTCTATTTTGTTGGGTGATGATTCATCGTACAAAGTACAAGGAATTGGAAACATCTCCTTACCTCTTGGATCAAGAAAGTGCACAATAAGAGATGTTCTATATGTTCCTGGATTGACAAAGAATCTACTTTCAGTAAGTCAGCTTTTGGAGCACAACTTAAAAGTGGATTTTGATTGTACAGATGGAAAGAAGATGTGTTTAATCAAAGATAAGTCTAAAAACTCCAACATTGTTGCATGAGCTTCTGGTGTAGGTCGTATGTTTCAGTTGGATTTTGTTCAAACCAAAAATCAGGCCCTTGTAGCTAAGGATACATCATCGGCACAATTGTGGCATCGAATATTTGGCCATGTAAGTTTTGGCTATCTTGAAACACTTCAAAAAAATAATATGGTAAGAGGACTGCCAAATTTCAAGAAAAATACAGACAAGTGCACAAATTGTTTGGCAGGAAAACAACATAGAGCTTCTTTTCAGAAAAGCAGTACATTCAGGGCCCATGGTAAACTTGATCTGGTGCATACCGATCTGTGCGGACCTATGAGACCTAGTCATTCAGGGTTTCAATATTTTATGCTTTTTGTTGATGATTACTCACGAAAAATGTGGGTATACTACATTCGCACCAAAGACCAAGCCTTTGAAACTTTCAAGAAATTCAAAGTAGCTTGTGAAAATGCAACTGGTAAGAAAATAAAAACACTCCGCTCAGATCGAGGGGGTGAATACACCAGTAATGAGTTCAAATATTTTTTGGAAACACATGGAATTCGTCAGAAAATGGCACCTCCATATACACCACAACAAAATGGTGTTGTTGAAAGAAGGAATAGAACTATAATGGAAATGGTAAGGTGTATGATTGACGACTCAGGCTTGAGTAAAACATATTGGGCAGAAGCAGTAAAAACAGCAGTTTATCTGCTGAATAGAGTTCCCACTTCCGCACTTGATGGAATAACACCACAGGAAGCTTGGTCAGGGAACAAACCATCTATAAAACACCTTAGAGTTTTTGGATGCAAGGCAAGTATGCACATTCCTAAGAAAAAGAGAACTAAACTTGATATGAAATTAGAACAACTTATATTCTTGGGATACAGTGATGAAGCCTTGGGATACAGGTTAATGGATCCAAAAACAAGGAAAATTTTCACAAGTAGAGATGTTGAGTTTTTTGAAAATAAAGAAGTAGATGCTCCTTCCATAAACTCACAAAACAATCCTACTAAGAAAATAGAAGATGTTCTTGATGAAGATAATGATGATGAGGATAATTCAACTCCTCCATCTACAGGAACAGCTAAACGTATGCCTAAGTGGTATACTAATCTAATTCGAGATGCTAAGTTGGATAGTGATCCTAACACATCCACTTCAGGACCTAGAACTCGTAGTATGACTCAAAATGAGGTAAACTTAGCCTTAATGAGTACAGTAATTGAATCAAGTGAGCCCACTATAGTTCAAGATGCCCAGCAGTCAAAACCTTGGTCAAGATGCTATGAATTCAGAATTCAACTCTTTGATTAAGAATAATACATGGCAACTTACAGATCTTCCACCAGGGAAGAAGGAAATAGGTTGCAAATGGATATTTAAAACAAAGTACAAATCAAATGGAAGCATTGATAAATACAAGGAAAGATTGGTAGCTAAGGGTTATGCACAAAAAGAAGGCATTGATTATGAAGAAACATTCGCACCAACAGCTAAGATCAAAACAATCAGGATGATATTTTCTCTAGCTGCACAATTTGGTTGGAAAGTTCATCAAATGGATGTAAAAAGTGCATTTCTCAATGGGGATTTATAGGAAGAAGTCTACATGACTCAACCAGAAGGTTTTGTCATACCAGGTAAAGAAGGAAAGGTATGTAGACTCATAAAGTCACTGTACGGTCTCAAACAGGCTCCCAGGGCATGGTACATAAAGATTGATGAGCATCTCATCAAACATGGATTCAAAAGAAGTCCATATGATCCTAATCTCTATCTCAAAAAGCAAGGGGGGGAGATAGTGATCATAGTAGTATATGTCGATGATCTAGTCATCACTGGAAGTTCGGTGAAGATGATTGAAACAACTAAGGAAGATCTAAATCGATCATTTGACATGACAGATCTCAGGCTTCTTCATTATTGTCTTGGACTTGAAGTATGGAAAAAGGAAAATCACATCTTTGTTACTCAACTAAAATATGCCAAGACAATGCTCGAGAAATTCAGAATGATGGATAGTATACCAATGGCTACACCTATGGAGACAAGGCTTCAATTGTCTCGCACAGATCCATCAGAACAAGTAAATGTTACTCTTTATCGACAGTTGATTGGGAGTCTCATTTACTTAACTTATTCTAGGCCAGATATCAGCTATGCAGTCAGTTATCTTTCTCGATTTATGCAAGAACCAAGGGTTTGTCACTGGAAAGCAGCAAAGAGGGTATTGAGATACATCAGAGGAACCATGGACTTTGGCCTAGAATACAAGAAGAATGATAACTTCTTCTTGACAGGATATACAGATTCAGATCATGTAGGGAACGTTGATGATAGGAAGTCCACTTCAGGATTTGTGTTCTTTTTGGGATCTGGACCTATTTCATGGGGGAGCAAGAAACAAAATTGTGTTTCAAGGTCTTCCACAGAAGCATAATATCGCAGCAGGAGGAGTTGTCTGTGAAGCAATTTGGCTCAGACGGATACTTGAAGGATTGGGAATTCCACAGGATCATCCAACAATCCTACATGTAGACAATGAAGGAGTAATAAAACTTGTTCAGAATCTATTTTTTCATGAACACACCAAACACATTGAGGTGCAGGTACATTTCATTCATGAACAAGTTCAGAACAACAACATTCAGCTTCAACATTGCCTGACAGAACATCAGCATGCAGATATCTTCACAAAATCTCTTGCACGTCCTAAATTTGAGGCATTCAGAGTATTTCTCTCCTGTTCACTTCAGAATATGATGAATTAAGGGGGGGAATGTTAGAAATAATCTAACACTTAATTCACCATATGTGGATTAATGTGTAATTATAATAAAGTAATTATTTAATTACTTTAGTTAGCTTAGTTGTTAGTGTGTTGTTATCATCCCTTAGATTGTGGAGGATGTTCTTTAGTTAGAATATTGTTCTCAGGATGATTTCCTGTAGAAGCTTTTTAGGGGCAATATGCTATTTCTGCATATTTGCTTTGTTTAGGAGATTTGTTCCATGTATTGTGGAAGAGATAGAAGCTGTCCAATATCTATAAATATTGCAGCTCTCTCTTTTGGTTGTAATGCTTCATTTTATATTAATAAAATCACAGCAAGCTCCGCCTTGTTTTTGTAATTTAATCTGGTTTATAGATGGTCACCCTCCTTAATAAAAATAGCTTGTTTAATTTTCCCCATTGGTTGAGTCACATCCCATTTGACATGTGTATTCCAGACTTCTTCTTCCCCAACATTTTATAAATATTTCACATTAATTTGTATCACATGAGATGAAAACAATTACTTCAAGTTTTAAGAGGTTGTTATGCTACTGCAATTTTGGAGAGGTCCTTGTATAGACAATATGGTAATATGTACTCACTTTCAAACCATCCATGTGCTCACATTCCATCCACAATTCATCATCCTTATACCAGACCAGCCATCATGTTACAAAATCTATATTTCTTATTGCCATCCATTTCATTGCTCACTTTAATCACCTGGAAATCACATATTAGAAGGAGTCTAAAGGTGGGTTAGACGTGAAAATAGATCACCAACAATATACTAGGACAAGCTACCACAACATATGTAGTGACTAGGTTATAGGGATGCATGTTTATAATCTTTTAAGTTGAAGTCAATATAAGCATTATTTCGGATATTAATAAATTCAATCTTAGTGTTATTTAGGAATGGAAGATTTCATCAGGTTCATGTATGCATACTTGCATCCATTTTGGTATATTTCTTCTATTTTAAAGCTTCAAACGCTTTGATAATCATTTCCCAACTTATCCCTGTGGATTTTCTCGAGAAAGCGATCGGAGGAAGAATTGAAAAAATCCTTGCATCTTTTATGATTTAGTCTACTTTTAATTAGATTAGAAGCAGTTCTGCAAGATGGAAAATTTTATTGTGAAGAAGGGAAATAACTTCTGAGGAGCTTCCCTTTCCAATAATTTCAAGATCGACATAAGCATTTCTATAGAGAGAAGCTTTATTTCTTGAAAAATAGGCCCAAACAAGACATAGTGGCTGCTTCCAATTAAATTAGTGTTTAAATCTCGTGATAACAAAGTATTTGAAGCTCACATATAGTGTGTTCCACTCTAATACCATTCAGTCAATATTATTAGAACTGAAATCACCATTTTAATTCTAGTGAGCGCTGCACTGAGCCAGTTAAGTTGACATCCACACAGTTTAGATCATAACATCTTTATGGATTCTTGCTAATCCAGAAGATCAATTGTAACATTTCCACTGGTTTGCTACTTAAACCATAATGTCATTCATTTTAAAGGCTTTCACTTTTTTACTAACGGTAAAGGATATATTCCCTTTCTTTGCTTCATGTTTTACATGGCGTAAATAATCTAAGTCGGGAATTTGCAATACTACCACAAGGGCTATACTCTGATTTACCTTGGTTATGTTTAATGGAAACATTACATTCAATGAATTCATTCTTAGGATTTAATGAATCTAGTGACACCAAAATAAAAAATAAAAAATATAACTATCTTGCCTATATTATACCCTAAAACTAAGAAAATAGAGAGAATTTAGACTATCCTTAAACTTATCGGGAAACTTTAGAATTAGATCTTGTAATCACACATGAGTTGACTGCCATTTTCAAAAACATGTGTGGGTTTGGCTCAACCTCGTAGAAGATTTTTTCAACTATGATGCATTAACCTACTAGGTATTGATCTTAAAAACATAGAGGAGCATGGATAGCTTAGGATAGTGTGGCCATAAAGTTCCACTCTACTCCCTTAAAGAAGAGATAAATCAAAAGAAAACTTGACATGCTATGAAACAAACAAGATATGAATGAGTCTTACAGTTTTGGGCATCCACCTACATGATGCCCAAATACTGAGTCAAGAAATTAAAGAACTATAGTTTTCACTATTTTGTAAATCATATACATTATTGGATAACCCTCTATTCAGAGAGGAATGTATACATGAACAATAATGTGTGATTGAGTTTAACTTCGCCTATAAGTCATGACCAAAGTATCTAACTCAGGGGCAAATCAATCATAGATTGGAAAATGTACAGAACGCTTATAGCCAAATTGATTGACCAACCTACACCACACTTAGATGTTAAACATGTAGTTTTTGAAATATCCTCAAAGGACAAGGTGGGAAGAGATAATTGTCAAGAGACATAATGGTGTTATATCATGGAATGCTCTACATATTTCGTACTCATCATTTGAAACTAGCTACTAGAGAAACTGGTCCCCATTGTCTATATCTGGACTCATCTTTGAAGGTTCGAATCTAAGAAAAATGGGGAACTTCTAATCATAATTAATAGCAAGAGGATGATCACTTAAGATTACATATATGGGCCTAGTTAGCAGAGACTTTAACATAGAACCTTTCTTTCCAAAGCTTCTCTGACTAAGAATATTTCCATGATTCAAATATAGACAATGATTTATGTTCTTGTGGTCCCATAACTATTATGGTCTCATTAACATTTGGTAAAATATGGTATCTATAACACTATCTGAATGAGTTATCTGGTCATGGATATGAATGTCTTAAATTTTTTGAAGACATAAACCTCCTACACATTTTCTCTCTTTCAGGGGGGAATCAAATTAAAGATTTGAGAGTTGCTCCATAGGAACTTTGCATTTTTATGGGGTGGATTACAAAAAACTTTTAACCTGGGATTTCGACAATGAAGGTTGTGAGTATGCCATCAATTATGAGGGTCTTAACTTGGAGCTTTCAAATGTGAAAAATTTTTAAAAGTGTCATGGAGTTACTATGAATCACTACGTAAAGTTACAGAGCTCGCATTCTTTTGACACGTGTAATACAAGTTCTTGGTGAATAACTATCGCTCCCATTGGATTAGCCATAAGGATTCAAATTGGGCAAATAATGAAACCTCACACAACATATGCATCAATTGTGCCACCCTGATGCTACAATGGGAATTACAAATCCTTAGTGCCAAGACAATTGTTCTTCGACCCTACAAGTTGTAAAAGATAATATCAAATTACCAATTTTCTTAATTTGTAAATCAAATTGTATTTACTTTAGGGATCAAATTTGAAGGGATAGTCTGAATTTTATTGTGAAGGGAAAACCATTAGACCATCCCTTTGATAGATGAAAATCAGTATGAATAATGTATACATCACTAATGAAACCTTATGCATACCTTACACATCATAAAAATCTAAGAATATGATCATGTTAAAAATTATAAATTAAGATTTTTGTTAAAAATTAATCAAGTTGATTGACACCTTAAATAAAAAATCGAAAACTTCAGTAATCGAAAGCTGAAATGATCCCTTAATCATAATGTGTAAATTTAAGATGCCATTAAATTAGTAAAATAATCAAATTATGATGTAAAGAAAGGTCAAATTTGTAAAATTGATAGTTTAACTAAAAATTCAACATAACTATAAGTAAGGATGTAAATAAATTTAATAAATAAATACATAAACAAACAATTGAAATGAGACAAGAATGTACACAATAGGATAAACACATAAATACCATCAAACATGTGTGTGGGACACTAGGATCTCTTATCAAAATCATTAAGAAAACTTGTAAAAATAAAATAAATAACTTTAACTTCTACTTGGATTTTAGTGCTAAAATGCCTGAAACCCATTTGGATTCTTACAATTTCAATGAAAAACCCATTTGAGTATTTTGGAACCATTAAATGATGGCTAAACTCATGTATAAATTTTAACCAATGTAAAATGCATTGAATTAGTATTTGACCTTCTGAACTAAATGTAAATAAAATGTGCATCCATACATTGAAAACCCACACTAAAGATATGTCACCGACATATATATTTAGATATTCTTGGTCACAATTTCAGAGCCAAGAGTTTTCACCTCCTGCACACCATATGCATTCATATCTACTACATAGAAATGATGTATTTACCAAATTAGACTACTCACACAACACACACAACACACACACACTGACAAACACACACCATCTCAATAAACTGTTTCACAACCTCTTCCTCAACTCCTTAGGCATATAGTATGAACTAGCATTGTCGATGAACACAACTGCAAATATAAAATTCTTTTTTGGCCTCCAAATGATCACTCCCATTAAACAATAGTTTAGAGAGAAAATATCAATGATGACTTGGAGGGGTGATTTCAATTGGATGAATGAATATTATCTCTACCTGTTCTCCCCCTCTTAAATGAGATCCTCTTGGCATGCCTTGGATTCTGCCATCTCGAAGATATCCAATCAACCTTTTTTGGGACTATGAGAAAGACCAACTTGACACTTACGGAAAACTCATGATTTTTCTTTAGTAAGGGTCATAATTAGGGTGAGCTCCTAAAGTGACCCAAGAAATTTTTTTCTTCAAAGCAAGCCTCAGACTACCTTTTCTCCCAAGATCCTTCTCCATTTCATATAAATAGAGCTAATCCAATCATGTTGGACCCTAATGGCTTGTCTATACATTGAGCTCAAATTGATATAGGACATGATCATTGGATTCAAGAACATTACAATGTCATCCTAAGCACCATTTAGGTCACCAAAATGGCTCACTATAAAGCCTTATCGACACCCTACATTGTCATGATATTCAAATTTAAAGTCACTCTTTGAGATCAATTCAACACTTTTTCTCTAATTGAATTATTCCCCAGCCTTTGCATATCCATCTCAGCCCATAGCAAAACTAATAGATCAATCTACATGCCGTTGGATCTGTTCCAAATCAATGTTGTGCAGGATCCCAAGTGGGTAGATATTTGTGTGAAAGTTGATCCTAATCTCATGTTATCTGCCTCTCAAAGTGGGGTGGCTCCTACAATCAAATGAAGTAGAAACAAGTACAAAGGTGGTAAATAAAGGGGGGTGATCTAAATGAATCCTAAGAAAGGCTAAAACCACTAAATAGTAATATTAAATCTTTGGTTTTTTAGGTATTTGTGCTCAAGTATTCATTGAGATGGCATCGCCAACATGCTGATAGAAAACTTGGGATTTAGAGCTTAATAGTATTATAGTAGTAGTACATTTATTAGTATTACAAATTTTTGGTCAATTACAAATAACTCAGAGTATTGTCTAATGTATCTATGAGTCAGCGTAAAGAAAAATTTGTAGGTGATTGTTGTTTGTAGAAGTCATCGATAAACATTTTATAAATATAAAAATTGCACTCAAATTGTTGACATGATATTTTTTCATCATAGCCCTATTCTTTTGATAAATTTTAAAAGTAACTTGCACTTCTGTATTAATCAGTATGATGCTTTACATTTTGATTTTTTTTTTACATGCAATTTAGAACTTTCCCTTTTCTAATGGGTTTGAGGCCTTGGGAATGGGTTGTGCATGAGCTTCATTTTATAACCATGTCAATAGGTATCTTCACATATAACACAGGACCACGGGCAGTGGAATTATTTAATATAAAATAACAAGTTTTAACGACATAAAAAATTTAAGCGTCTTACAGTGTCTTGCGATTTCAAAATTTTCCATACCTTTCAATTGTATTACAATAGATTTCTAGAGATAGAAAGTGGATTTGATAAAGTTGCAAAACATTCAATTCGCTACAGGGTCCTGCATGGTCATGGACTATGAACACCATATCTAGACATGTGACCCATTCGCTCAAGTACTCATCAATGATGAACATGATCTCTTCTTAGACATGGAATTCTCCTGTTATACATGCCTTATGCCCCAATTAGTGTCACTCTGTAACTTAAGTTCATATCTTGAAATATGTCATTTCAAAATTCAACTCTCCATAAGCATTTTGATTATAATATTATTTAAAACATGATATCTAGCTTCAATCAAAATTGTCGTCTTAATCATTTTTAAAATTACATTTAAAACTGTGCCACTTCATGCACACACTCGAATAGAAAAAAACTCATTTGATACTAATTGGAGCTGGACAATGCTTGAGATATGTGCATGGTAGAAAGCCCTTATATCCTATATTAACCATGGTTTCCATTGTGACACACCAAATTGAGAGTCAATTGGATAGTTTTGAGCACGAGAGATTCAAAATACATCCTATGCATGATGACCTAGAGTTCGCAGGGAAAAAGAAATGTGCCACACAATCATAAAAAATCTCAAACTTTGAAAATATATTGCCACTATTAACTGAGCATAATCTGGATCAATAGTCACCAAACACAATAGAAGTACCCCTAAATAATATAGGATTTACGACCAATAATTACCACTGGACCAAATTTAGGTGTGTATATAAACCACCGCTTTGATGTGTAGATGTCCTTCATGTTATATTTCAAAGTAAAACAAGACAAATGGATTCCAAATTTTTTTCTCTTGAAACTGTGAAAACCCCAACAAAGTTATATAATGTGGAGATTTTCCCTATTCTTTCGTATTATGCTGAAAACTAATACTAATATGCCTACTTCTTTTTGGCAATTTTCGAGTGTTCGTTGTATGAATCCACATTAGCTTTGGGTATATGTACATGTACTTTATAAAGCCTACAAGAAAAATACACGTGGGTAAATTCTTGATTACACATTGATACTTCTACAAAAATAATAATTAGGAAGGTAGATTCAAAATGATAAACCTAGTTTTGTTGAACTCAGATTATCTTTTTCCAAGTAGGGTGCTATTATATTTTTTAGTTCAAGGAATGATGATTACTAATGTCAACAAGTGCCACTACTTATGTCTTGGAATGAGCTCAAAATGATGTAATTGAACATTTACAAATGGATGCTTCCAAGTTTGATAACTTCTCTAGTGGTCTAAAATCGGCGAATCACTAGTATTGATATTTTTTGATGGACTTGGGTATAATGAGCTTTGAGTATGGAGTTTGGAAAATAGATTACTGCACACTTGTATATTTTGAGGAAATAGCACATTAAGAAACTCTAATTGTTGGCATTTTTTATCTCATATTTTGTGTTAACGCAAATTTGACACCAGTCTAACAAGAATTCACACAAGTTTGGAGTTTAAAAACCTTAAAATCTAAGATGATGTTTTTATGATCCAATGCATCGCATTTGCATCACTTTATGGTTTTCATCATAGAAAGAACATATTGGATGAAAAATAATTGCTTCAATTTTTAACTTCATCAAATCTTGCAAGTATAGTGCCCATGCATGGGTATTTATAAATGGTACATGTAGACATTAACCATATCACTCTTGCATCACACTATGATATAAACACGTGATTTCCCCTCATGGAAACCATGCCATTTTGTGTACCACAGGAAGCACACATGGGTGGAGAGGTGAAAAAGTTTTCACAATTTTACACCCAGACTTTATTGTCTTATGCACAACCAATACTATCACAAAATTAAAAATGGTTTGAATAAGGTGAGAGTCCCATTTTGGGTGCAATTTAACATCAACATAAGTGCACTTGGAGTGCAAATGAAGTTCAATAATTCCAAGCATAATTAAAGGAAGATGAGTCCCACCATCATGTGACAATTAAACCTTTACAATCGCACTTTTTATCCATCTTAACATTGTTTTCTTATGATATATCCAGCCAATCAGAAGAGTTAGGATTATGGGGTGCAATTTCTAGTCATAAGTGTGTTTCAAGGTTCTAGCATGTACCATTTTCTAAGACAGTGCACAAGTTTGATTCAAATTGAAGGTTATTGGTATATGTGCCAATTTGTTTTGCATATTTTCTTCAGTTTTACCAGAGTCTATCACTTGATGAAATTTGGATGTGTTTCAAACTGTATGAAATTACATGGAAACAGGGAACCACATGAATTAATGAGACTATTAAACAAGCAAAATACATGAATTCAATAAGATTTGACCTATAATTTTTACTTAAATTACCTGTATCAGTTAGGTTATTATTTATCCTTTTATTTATTTATTAGGATAATTCTTGGGCTTGCGTTAACACTTGTTGGGTTAGCTTGCAAATTAGGTATACTAGTTGTGTGGAGTTAGCTTACTCAGTTGTGTTGAGTTAGCTTCTCAGTTATGTCGAGTTAGCTTACTAGTCTTATGGATCAAACTTAATTACCAGTATCAGTTAGTGGGAGTTATTCGCCATTGATTTAGGTAGTAGTTGTACTTCTCTCCTCCTATATGTACATCTATCTTATTGAGTAATTCAAGTTTCTATTGTAATATTGAGCATTATGGATTATGATGGATTTCCATATATGATATTTTAGCTCTTCTGTTTTGCAAATCTAATGTGGTGTGCTATTATCATCTGACCCTATTGAATGGCTTGGAACAATCTTGTTATGTTTTTCACCCCTGAGTATAGGTTGTATCTTGCTGTTGACATCTGTCTGTAAAGTTTGGAATTGTGATCATGACATGTAAATACTTGTGTATTCAAGGGATATCATAACCAATTTGGTCACTATGTTTAGAACATGTCAAAATAAAGGATTACATTGGATTTGAAATGCATGATAACAAGTTATGTAAGATTTTTCAAGCACTGTGAAAGAAATATTACGAAGAGTTTCCAAAGATTCATTCAATATTAAATACATATCTAGATTGCCGAGACCATTTCCTAACCTCGATTATTCACAAATATCTTTACCTCATCTTGAGAACTTAGGATTTGTTGTTACTGGTTACATAAGATCAACTAATTTAGTATTGTGTATTCATATTTTCCCAGTTGAATATATATAGACTAAGTACCATCATCAATGACATCTTAACCATTTAGGACTCATTAGAAGTATGATTACCTCTATTTTGAAAATAGATTTTAAGGGGTAACAAATGATTGGGATCACCATTAGGTGTTTAGTGTAGAATACTTGAATCAATGTGTAATGCTTGCATCCTTTGACCCACTTAGATATTTTTTATATTCATTGTTGATGACAGACATGGATATCATTAGATTTTGAATAACATATTGATAGACTAGTAGTTAGGTATATTCTTGCATCCTTGATATGTCTGAACTCATACACCTGTAGATTATAGAGACTTCTTTGAGAGAGGCCATACGATAATCTAAAGTATTGACTGAGATCTAAATGATGTCTACATTCAAATTATATAAATCTATGACAAATTAGATCTTGACCATATGTGAAAATAAAAAATTAAATTGATCGAACTACTTTTGTGATCTATTAATTTGATTTGAATTTCCCCAAAAGTAGTATGGCTTGTATCTTATGACCTAATTACTAAATATAGTTTTAGATTTACATAAAAAGTATGTTATAATTTGGACAAGGCCATGTCTCAAGATTTAATGATTAATATATGACATCAAAGGAATTTAAAAATATAGCCATTATGTTTGCAAATATTTTATGATTTTATTCTGACAATAATCAGCCCAATAAGAGACCCAAAGCTAGGAGACCAACATTATTGAAAGATTTGATTAGATATAGGCAAATCAGGGCTTGGCCGATTGGTTATTGTATACCTTTATATGGTATATAGTATATAGATGTATGTAGAAATCCATCCTCATGGGAATCTCATTCTGGTGAAGCCTCAAGATGTGAATAGGTATATGTCAACAAAATGTTAACACCCTAGTTGATTCCTTGTGACAACTCATAAGATGTAGTGGAGTCAGGTACAATTCTTTTCAGTATGGGATGAAAGGTGTTGAACATTACCTGCATTCAGGTTTTATGCCCTAAATAACTTGTTACATTTAATTTTTAATATCAGGCAATGCTATTTATTCTTGAGATCTCAATGTATGAAACAAGTTTCATTGGACTTGCACCCCTTATTAATTGACTGTGCACACCTATTTGTAGCAGTATGGTATCAAATACTATGTTTGGTGAGTTTTTTGAAATTAGTTCGAGTCCATATAAAGTTGGTTGCATGATTCTGGGAATGTAAGTGACCTTAGTGCTTTTTGAGTTTCTGATCGTAGACTAAGGGTATTCAGACCATAGTACCATCGTGAATTTTTTCAACATATTGTGTTTTTGGAGTCGATAGGACTTCATGAGAATATTGCACCTAGGTAATATAGTTTCTCTATTTGTCATAAACTCTAAGTTTTTAGTCTTTGCGTTGCGAATTTTTGATATATTGTTGAATGTGAGTAAACCTCATCAGGCCATGTTGCAAGTGAAACCTTTAATTTACCATCCACTTTCTTAAATTACTTCATTATGGGCAAAAAAACATAAGTGTTAGCTGTAGGTTGGCACATACCTTTTATTTATTTATTAGGCCTCAATTCACACATCATGCGTTAGCACCTATGTACATGTGATATGTGGATAGAATGCAACTAGTTTTTTCAACCTATTGATGATGATTGAGTTTGGATCTTGCTTTACTCGAACAAGGGGTAGCTTACTGAGTGCTTTTAGAGTGAGAGAGGTTGATACCTAGTTAGTAAGGAGTTCTTCATTGATTTAGGTAGTAGTTGCACTTCCTTAATCCTATATGTAGATCTGCCTTATGTGAGATAATTCGGGAGTCATTGGGTGCCTATTATAATGTGTTGGAAGTGTATCAATTAGTGCCATAGGATTTCCATATATGGTAAATGAGGTAGTTTGCTCACTTGCAAGGGTTCTAAAGATGAATTATAGAAGAAAGGATGATTCAAAGGGAGTAAACGACCCATAGGATACATGTTGATGCAAAAACTGTACATATAGGTTAGCATTGAATATAAATTCCTAACCAAAACCATACACAGGGATGAAAGACATGTTAAATATTATTGACTCCGTATATGGATTTTATGCATTGTACTATGTAAATGTGTCTCTTAATGTGCAAGGATATAAATATAGATGGACAAGAGACCTCAAGATGTACTAAGTGCATATTCATACCTACAGGTTGATGTTTATCCCTAGCACATTTAATGCATTGTCAAAATCAGCATTGTTATAAGTAAATCTGTCATTTGAGATGTCATTACACTTAATGCCTCAAAAAATGTGTCCATTTATGGACTACAATTGATTTTGTGAAGAATATATGCCCAAGACGATGTAGAAAACTAAATTTGGTAATTTAGTATTTGATAATGTTAGTATTGGATTATTCCACAAATCATCACTTGAGTGCATATTCCAAGCTCAATTGTCAATCCTTGATCCTATGCATGATTTGTCTCTCCCCAATTGTATTACTTAATCACTCACAAAATTACTTACATTATTCCACAACAATTTATCACTTACCAAGTGTCGTGCCTAAAATTTCTCACACCCCACTCCTTGCATGTATGGGACTCCCTAAAAGGGGCCAATTTATCTTTAATAGTTTTGTCCAAAATTGGTGTTTTCAATCCCAACCACCCAACGGTCACTTTTACAATTTGATAACTTTATATGGGTCATTACTTTCCTCATATGTAAGCCTTAATGTGAAATTATACCTACAAACCCATATATAAGCAAATTAAATTCACGTATTTAATCATCTAGTACAATCACATAACACCTTCAAGATCACTACTTGTAAATATCATTCCAAAATCACTCCAAGCTCTCCTAAATTACCCTAAAACAACAACACACTCTAGGAGAAGACCCCACATAGGTTCTAAATAACTTCTAACTCAGGTTTAAGGGTTTGGATTCCCAAGTTGAAAGTCCTTCAATCAAATTCAAGAACAAGCATGCCAATCTAATACAAATTATAATCAAGAGTACACTTCCAAAGCTATTTGCATCCATATAGTTATCATATGTTAGGTGGAGAACTATGTGAGGTATGTGGCATCTTCTAGAGTATTGTCCAACATAGGCGATGTGCAAATTACACATCAACCTGACCACTAACCTTTTTGCATAGGGTCTCCTACTTGTGGTTAGGGTTTGAAGTTATTTTGAGCTATGCATAGGGTTTCACATTTGTGCGACACCTAGGATTTCACAAAAAATCATATTTTATAGCATTGTACAAGCTTCACATGAAATTATATAATGTCCCCTAATAGATCTCCATATTGAACCATGAAACAGTTTCATATGCATCCAATAATTTCATCCATGTTTAGTTACACTTACGAATCTAGAGATGAAGCAAATGTAGATTTGTTCCAATACCTTTTAACCTTCTATCACTTCTAAATTAGGCCTTTGAAGCATTAAATTTCAACTAAGTACACCTCCATTCTTACATATTTTCATATTTAGCACTTGTTTCAAACGTTATATCTCGTACATTGCTTATTAGATATATTCTAATATGAAAATTGATATTAAATTAATAATTTTAATATATCTCATGTTCCCAACCCTTAATCCAAATATATAAATAGGAACAAAACATTTATTTATTTTGGGTTAAATCATTTGATGAACCCATTTATTGATCAAATCCTTAGCCTTGCATAACACCTAGCTACCCTAGGGTTCTCATTTCTCTTTGCTTCACAATCCTTCTCCTAGATATAGGGTTATCCTACTTTTTTCTTTCATGTATTACTTTACTGAATATCATTTCTTTCTCTTATACATATATCAATGAGTCACACTCCATGTCACTAGCCAGTATCGTAATATGTGAGGACATTATTGATATCCCTGATGCCATTTCTCAATATGATACACATTCCCATTTGGATCCAACATCCTCATTAACAAGATTTGGGATTAATCACCCCTAACCCTCTAGAGGCTTTGTTCCAACCCATCTCTCCAATCATTTCATTAAGGAGCTTCTCCTTTAGCAAGATAAATAGGTGTACTCCTTCGTTGCTTTGTTTACTTTTCAAAATTTTCAAGTTACAATTTCAATTTACAAGTTTTAACTACAATTTTAAATCTAAGTTAAAGTTTAATTCTTTGTATGGAAATTTACTACACTCTATGTTATAGGTTTCACAATGGAGATAATGTCAAAACTAAAGTGAATCACACACCTTGAGTGAAGACAAAGTTTGTTTACAAAATCAAGTATCTTTTTTCCCTTTAAGTAAGTAGATTTCATTTCCTATTTTAAAGGGGTGAATGTAGACACCTAAATTTGGAAATTTATCACTTGATACATTCATTATTGGGTTAATCCCTAAATCATGACTTGCGCACACATTCTGAACCCAATTTCTTGTCCTTAGTCTTATACATGACTTTCTCTTCTCAGTGTCACTAGTCAGTCACTCACAAATTTTATTGCATTATTCTAAAATAGTCTATCAACTTTAGGTTTTGTGCATAGAAGTTTCCATCACCCCAATCCTTTCTCGTACTAGACCACCAAATAAGGACCAAACCATCTAATGGTTTGGTTTGAAACTAGAGGTTTTGTCCCCAGCCACCCAACTATCACTTTTATAATTTGATATCTTTCTATGGGTAGGTAAATTCTTCATGGTTCACCCTTAATGTAAAATTATACCTACAAACCCCTATATAAGAAAATTAAATGTAATCATTTACTTACCTAACAATTACCTGAAACTTTAAAGAGCACTACTTATAAATATCATTCCAAAAGCACTCCAATATCTCTTAAATTACCCTACCATACATTATGAGTAGCTTCCACGTAAGTCTAAAGCACTCCTAACCAGGTTCAAGATCATATCTTCCCAAGTTCTAAGTCCTCCATGCAAATTCAAGTACAAGCATACCAAGCCAATAAAAAGCATTTTCAAGTGTACATATCCAAATCTATTTGCATCCATGCAGGTATCATGTATGATAGGTGGATAAATACATGTGATTTGAGGCCTCTTTAGAGTATTTCAAACATAGGCAGTGTACGGATTGCACTTCAACCCATTCATAAACCTTTTTTAGGGTCTCCTACCCTTGATTAGGTTTGTAGCTATTTTGAGTTATATAGAGGACTTCACACATGTGCAGAACCTAGTGTTTAGCATCAAATCATACTTAAAATGGTTTCCTATTCACATGAATTTATGCCAACATCTCTCTATATGGAACCACTAGAAAGGTATAAAATTGTCATACATTACCATATGCATCCAATGATTTTGTTGAGGGGGTGTTTAGTTTGCACTTCCAGATGTAGAGATGAAGCACTCACATATCATTTCTAGCATTCTTAGCCTTTTATCACTACCATATTATTCTTATAGGTATCAAATCAAAGAAACACACCTTTCTTCTTATACCTTATCACATTTGGCACGTGTTTCAATCATTATGTCTTGTTAATTATTAAATAGATATATTATGATCTAAACATTGATATTAAGTTAATAATCTGAATCTATCTCATGTTACCAACCCTCAATCCAAATATATAAATAGGAACATAACACACATTTATTTTGGGTTGAATCATTTGAAAACAAAAATTGGTTGAATGTATAAAATATATAGCAGTAAAGGATGAACTATTGATTGATTATGGTTATATAGACCAATTATTGGTCATCTACACATTAAAGAAAATAAGCTACCGAAATATGTTGCATTTTTTCAATCAAACAAAGAATTATTGTGTGTTCTTTCAAAGTGATGTGTCAATTTAAGTTTGAATTTTATTGTATTCTATATTTTTAATTTCCTCATTTTAAAACAAACTCTTCCATAAATCGATAATTAGATGTTTTTTACTTGTAATATTATGGTAGTAATCATCTTGAACTTATAAATTAATTCAAATAGTATAAAATGCACATATAACATGTTAATTAACTCTAACCAAGAAAAGAGAATCCATTTTACACAATAGATTCAATATTGAATTAAAAGTAAAAACATATTCTATAGACATTTTCAGGAGAGTGTTACAAGCTACAAACCCAACATTACAAAAATGATTAATTATTATTATAGATGTTCCTAATACATGTAATGTCTCCCATGGCAGTAGAAGAGCTCTCAATATTCTTCCCTTTACGATAGTTCTCCTCTCTTTTTTCAATGATATCATCAATTTCATTCATATATTTTGCTTTTACAATAACTATTAACTCTTGTAACAAGGGAGAATAAACACTTAACGTTCAAACTTAATATAGAACTTTGTTTCATTTGTGTCAAATATATCAAAATTTAGAAATTTAGAACAATATAATTCATATATTTTTTTAAAATGAAATTATATCATCCAAGTTTTGTACAGTACAACATCCATTTAAAGTGGTTTTTTTTTGTCTTATGAGATAGGAAAGCTATCAATTTAATTATTTTGTCACCCATGACCATTTTTGCATAAATTTTGTGGCAACCAAAAATAGTTAATCTTAAGGAGCTTGAGAAATAAAGGTTGGTGAATACTTTTCCCTATACCATTAATTCCCAACATAATGTGTCAAGGTATTCAACACTGGTACATTGTACAAGTTGTCTCTAAGTTATCCAACATTGGCCAATCCTATTTCATAAATAAAATCTTGGTCATCATTAACCTTCAAAAAATATTCATTATGTATACCTGGTGGTACTCTCATATATGTAGATTAGATTAGAAACAAAAACAAAAAAAATTAGATATGCAATCATTCATGATTATAATGGCATACATGACATATATCTATCTATTTAAATTTGGTATTTGAAACTTGGGTACATCAATTTTGGTACACTTTGACATACATGGAAAATTGACATGCATTTAACTCTTGAGCACACTTTCCTTCCTTCAATTTACCATTCCACTACCTTTCCCAACTTCATTTTTAGTCATCTTTATTCAAGATCAACGTATTCCATATAAGAACATCTTTAGAATCTTAGACATGCATTCTTCATACTCCATATCTATATTTTCACACTTAGGAAATTACAAGTAAACCGGGACAATGTCAACTATCACAATTGTTTTGTTGGAAGCATCTAGAGGCCTTTAATGCCTAATTTTGAAATTGGAAAATATCCATTAGGTTTTCTTAGACATTTTACACAGGTCACCTATGATAGAACATTAATGAAATTCGCCCTTACATAAAAATGACCCCATAATGCATTAATTGTGTATGACTTCTCTTACTCTCTTGGGGAACTCTCACATAGATTAGAGATCAACACATAGAGGAAATTATTGTTCTCAATTTTTGCCGCCCCCCCCCCCCCCCTTAAGTAAAAATCGGAAAATGAGGTTATAAGCCTTGAGAGCCTTGTATGTTGTTTTGAGGTCTTATGGGATTGTTCCTTCTTTCCGTGTCTTAAAGGTTTGAGTTGGTATTGGAATGGAGAAATCAGCCCTAATGGGCTCACCTCTTGGTTAAATAATAAAAATGATAAATTATTTTTAAAAAAGGGATCGTGCTCGACATAGTACAGGAAATTTTCTAGATAGGAAAAATACCTAAATTAGAGCTCGTAGCATTGATGCTAGGTGTGGGGCTCGGCATAGGACAAACCAGTGAAATACTCAAATGTGAGCTCAGTAGTTGTAAGTCCAAATGAGCTCAATGTGAGCGAATCGAACTATTCACTACGAACATCAAAGGTGGAAGATCTTGGCATGTAAAGCTCATGACAGTAAAATACTCCCAGAGGCATCATTTTTGTAGCTCGATGAATGATAGACAAATCTCAGTTCGAGCATGAGATGAGTAGGATAGTCATGGTTTTAGTTTGAGATACAGAAACTCATACACCAACGTAGTGACTCGGGGATCAAGTGCTCGAAGTGGGAGATAGAAGGTCCACTTCGAACGAGGTAGGCCAAGTTGAGTTGAGATTTCAAATGAGTTTTATTTCGGAAAATATCTTTTAGACAATTTTGTTTCGGAATTTTGATGAGATTTTGGGGTCAGAAACGTTGAACGAGTCGAATATCTCCATGAAGCCCAAAATGAAATTCAGAGTTTCAGGTTTTCAAGATTTGGAGTAATTTAGGTCTTTCAGGGGTTAAGATATTTTGAAGAGAGATCGGGGATAGTGGTTTCTGAGATCTGAGTTGGTTGGCGAGTCATGAGGAGTCCGAGTTCGTTGCCATTCACCAAGTGAGTCATCAGGAAGCATCAAAAGTCATGTATTCGATGATTGTAGTGAACGTATTGACATGAGACAACGAGTCATTGCCAAGGCCTTTATGTGGATGAGTTTTGTTGGTGACAGAGCAAAACAAGTCACTCAGGTGGATTTAGGTTTAGTTGATCCATTAAGAACATGAGCTTAGATGAGTTCATTCAGAGGCAAGGCCGAGTTAGGGTTAGGAACTCGGTGTTGCATGTAGTGATCAACTCAATGCATGTAACTCAGGATAAATCTCAGTTCGGGTCGAGCTCAGTCCAGTGTAGAATATCGAGCATGGCTCGATAGGAAATCATAAGTGGCAGGTAGAAGTCGACAATGATGGAGAGCCTTTTTAATACAGTGTTGAGTCAAAGCCTGAATTGGAAACTAAGTATTCAAGGGGTCATGGGCTAGAATCCTCCAGTTTTCATTGGTGAAGATCATTCAAAGGTGTGACCTAAAGCAAAACTCAAAATGGAAGCATTGGCTCGCTTGCACGTAAGGATTAGGGTTGGGAAGGGGGCGAAGAACCATTGAAAAGTCAATGGCAAATTGGCTCTGAGCATGGAAGGCACCAGTGGAGCTTGAGCTCATCGGTTTCCAAGAGTGAGGGGGAGAATAGCAAGTGTGTTCAACTCGATGCAGATGGATGACTCGTCGGTTTAGAGTCGTAGACATTTGGAGCTGAGTCTCCCGTTAAATGTGTGTCAACCGTCCAATGTGTCCTAGAGCTTTGATGACCTGGAAAATGATCTCATCGGTCGATGAAGAGTCAAAGTGTACTCATGAAGGCTCGACAGGGTAATGATCAACACAAGAACTCAAAATAGAAGAGATCATTTCGGCAGGGAGAGCTCAGTACTCAGACATGTGAGTGGCCATCGTCACCATGTAGAGTCATGGTTGAACAGGTCTCGTCGACCGTTGAAAATTCGAGTAGAAATTCACAAAGGGTTCAACACATGTCATGCGTGGGTGCTCGACTTCAGAAGTGAGACACAAGGTACATGATCCCTAAATGAGGTAGCGAAGTCAACATGTGAGTCTAAGGAGGCCAATGTAGAACCATCCATATGAACAATTGTAACTAGGAGAGCTCAATGAATCCAGTTTCTGAAAGGGAGCCAGCTTGTCAACGTCGGAAAATCTGCAAATTCATGACATCGGTCCAGAGGTACATGGAACTCAAAAAAGTGTATTTGATCCACGTAGTCTTGGGTCAAGAAAACATCAGGCTCCGCCAACAAGAGGGGGATAACTATAGGTGGAGTCGGTTGATGGAAATTAAGTTCGAGTTCAATGAACATGGATGCTTGATGGATCAAAGAGTGTTCATGCTCGATGTAATGGATCTCTTGGGTTGTGATGACATACTGAGAGGAGCTCATTTGACGGATGAGAGATCGCTCATGAACATGAGGGAACTCAGCTTGAAGGAGGAACTCAACTCAATGCAGTGAACAATGGAGCTTAGACCCAACTCGGTGAGTTGGCTCGGCAGCCAACCACCGAGTTGGGCCATTTTTTAGTTTTTTTTTTCCATCATCACAAACCGGTCAACATGGGGCCCACCAATAATTTAATTAAATTAATATTTTTTATTTAAATATTTTAAATAATAATATTTATTATTATTATTTAAATATTATTTTAATTATTTGAGAAGACTATGTCAACAAGCATTAATGATGCATGATGGAACCTTTTCAAGTGGTTCAACCAAATGTAATAAATTATACATCAGGTGCCTTCCATTTAGGGAGGGAATTTATGACTCCTTCTCTCCTCTCTCTCAACTTCTTCTATAAATGTAAATTGGAAGATTCAAAGGGGTTCCAAAAATATACGGGGTTCCAACAAGTAAGTTCCAAGAGGTCATACAAGTTGGACAAGTTAGACACTTTCCAAGCTTCCCCTCTCTTCACAAGTTGAGATGCTGTGAATTTGTAGGCTTTCAAGCCTTTCTTCTCAAATTGTAATGGCAGCCTATGCCCTTTTCACCTGATGTAATGATGCACTGTGCAAGTGCTTGAAGTAATGAGAATTATGTTTTGTGATCAGATGAATGTCCTTTCATGATTTTACTGCTGCTATTTGCCTCTCTCATGTTTTCAGGTGTATAGTGCAAGTTCAGGTTTCCATTTGCAGGTTTGTGGAATTCCATGCTTATCAAGTGGTGAAATATTACATGCAGTTGAGTTGTGGTGCTTGGTTCACCCTTCTCAAGTTCATCCTTTTTCACTGGGAGTTGGTAGCTATTGTCTGATCAAGTTTAATGAAGGAATGTACGCCCCTGGTTTGTGGTATTTTGTACCCTTTCTAGTTGCGATAGGTGAAGGTGGTCAGTGATGCGGCATTCCTCCTACATTAACCCTTCTAGATCATTAAACATACCTTAATTTGGTGCATCACCACTTCTAGTATAGGTTTTATTTCCTTGCAAATCTCTCTCCCTAATCCCATGAAATGTTAGCATAGGACTAGATAGCCATTTTATCTTGCATTAGAAGTAGTGTTGTGTTTAGTTTAGGAAGAGGAAGCTAGCCTTCTCCAGAGGTTCACCTCGAGCCCAAGTCCCACAGCTTGAGAGGTGATCCCATGTGTCCCAATCACACCGAATGTCGTGATTCATTTTCAGGCCATTCGGGGGGTGCAGTGATTTGGTGACAACAAGTACTAAGGATCCAAATTTCTGCATATTCTGACCATTCACCTAAAGTAGACCACTAGGTAAACATATGAGGTAGGAATTGGGTAAAATTTCTGGTGCCAAGTAGTCAGTTCTTAATGGAAGAACTGAAGGACTTAGGGGTAGATAAGAATTTTACACATATTTGAAGTAGATCTAATGGTATGCAGGAAAGACACATATAGACATATGTGGCTTAAAGATAGGTTAGTAAATTCAATCAATGTTAACATCTTTTAATTGAACCTTTGATTAAAAGTTCATGCACAATTAGGAAGTTTGGATTAAAAAATGATGACAATTTGAACAATCATTCTAAAAATAGAATTGTTTATTTTTTCACACATCAATAATTTAAAATAGATTATATACATGATGTAAAGGTTACCAACAAGTTATATGGTTGTAACCCCAAGATCCATTAGGGACATTAAGGAAAAATCTAGACAATGTTAGAAACTGTATGTTGTATGACCTTTAATGTAAGAGTTGAGGTAGGTTTTCTACATAAGTAAGGTATTTTCCCATGAACCTGTGTTATTTAATCTGATTGGTTCTGGATCCTTTAGTAATATTGATTAATGGAAATTCAAGATATATAGGTTATTTGTGAGGATCTCTTATGCATAATTTCATGAACTACAGAAAGATAAATTTGAATAATGAATGATTTTCCATCAATGAACTCAAGGGGAGGATTTTGGCATATCAGTTGTCACTGGTCAAAATGTGATGATGAAGGTCCTTGAGCAAGATCAATGGTCAATAATAGTGTTGCAGATGCCTTTATGTTGGCCAAAATTCATACACATTACTTAAATAATTAGATGTTTGAGGTATGATGACTATGATTCCATAAATTGTAATTCAATATATGTTCACGGTTGATTGGTAGTAAAGAGCAAATGTGTCTATGTGTGTTGTATTCAATGCACTAATAATGATCAGAGAACACTTTCACACAAGTAGGAAATTCACACAAGGGTTCCTAAGGGCATGAATCCCCTTAGGAAAACCCGTGTCCTGGAGGTAAAATTCATCATTTATGCAATTAGTTGTTGAATTTGGAAGCAGTGAATGATCATCTTTTGGTAAGCATGGTGCCACTACATTAAGACTTCCATGAAACGATGCAGAGAAATTGGCATGTGTGCCTACACATTACTCTATATTTGAGAAGATCGGATCAAATCACTTTACAACAAATGGCTAAAAATAAGATTATCACTCTAATGTTGGTATCCAAGAGGTTTATTAACAAACTTGACATATGTAAGATTATGCCTATAGGAATGAGTGCGTGGCTATTAACTCCAACTGTGGCCTATTTTTGGTAACATTCAACCATCTTAGCATGGATAACCTTGTATGGCCATTGATGTTTGTATTAGAGCGTTTACAAGTACATGAATTATTAAATAAGAATTTCAGATTCACTACTATGATAATGTACAGTGGGAAGACCTCAAGGCAAATGTTAACCCACTCTAAATATTCTTATATATACTAAGAGAAAAGGAGATATATGGAACTTATTTGATTTACAACTTCATCCTGGAACATAGCTCTAAACTAGGAACAGTTGATGAACATAGTTTAGTAGGAATCAACCCCACAATGCTTGATATTACCATTCTAGAATTTGTATGACAAATATGGACCAACTCAGCACCTGGGATAGGTTGTTCAATGAATACATGGGTGGTGAACTGATAAAAAATTCTTCCTCTCTCTTAAAACTTGTCTCAAAGGTTTCACACCTTCTTCTTCCTTGCTTTTGTCTTCCTCAAGATGATTTTTTCTTTTCACCTAGCTTGAAATTGTATTCTGAAACACTTTAACCCTATCACTTACAAAATCATTTCCCATGTCATGATGGTCATTCAAAATGCAATATGTGAAGCTCATAAAATCACCCCTTGAGGTCACATTTTTGAACTTACACCAAGCAACTAGCACAACATTCTATTCTCCAATGTAGTTCTTTACATATTTGTGTTCACCAAATCATCCTTAAGTTGGCATCATGCAATGTACACCAATTGATAGTCATAAAAATACACATGTGAGGCTATGGCTAGATAAAATGTAAATGTGTCAGATGGAATTCAGCAAGCTTCCTATAGCCTCCAATGCCACCTTTTGGGACAAAACTAACCTTAAAACCCCAAAACATGTAACATCCTTTGATAGGATGAACTAGATATGATTAAAACTTTATCAAAACATGGAACACTCATTAAAGTATGTTTTCTAAGTACTATGAAAGGGACCTCTTGTTTGCATTCTGAAACAACTGACATGAAAAATTAGCAAACCTCATGAAGCCTTTTGAGATAAGGATGAGAAAACCAAACATGTTGACCTAAAAATTGAAAAAATAAGTCAAAGAAACAAAGGGGGACAGGAACTTTCTCAGAATTAGACAGGAGCGCCTAGGAGCTAGTGATCTAGAATTGGAAATATTTAGTATAACCAAGATCGTGACAACATATGTGAACCAAGTACTAACAGACACCTATAGTTCCTTCAAAACTTGACCAGAATTGGGTACCATAGATGATAGATGTGTGACCCAAAAGACAATAAAAAATCAAGTCAAACAAGTGGATGGACTAGGGAATCTATCGCACTTTTTAATTTAGTCAACCACCTTGATGTAAGATAATAATGGAAATAATTACATAATTGAACGCTATAATAAAATGGTATTTTATGTCAACCCATGAGGCCTGGCCATTTATTTCAATATTTTATGCTCTTTGTAGATGCATTTTTCACATAAAATGTGGATTTATTGTACTTCATTAAAGATGAAGTTTTGATATTTCATCGAAATTAAAATTTATATTTGAAACAAAGTCAGGTTTGTAAAATCAAAACTCTTCAAAATAGGGGGGATACACCACAAACCTAATTTCAAATCCTTCTTAGAAACTCATGGAATTCATCAAAGATGCCTGACAATCCACATTACACCACAATTCTTGGAAAATGGTGTTGTTGAGAGAAGGAATCGTATATCAAGGAGATGGTGTGATGTATGGTCCCCATGATAATTCAGGACTCCACAACGACATTTGGGATGAACTTAACCACAACAATAGTATACACTCTTGAATAGAGATCCCACTATTTCTTTTGATGGGTTAACACCACATGAATATGGTTAGGGTAAAAACCATGTATTGCACATCTCAGAGTTTTTGGATACAATGTGACCATGCAGCATTCCCAAGAAGAAGAGAACTGACCCAACTCTCATCCATGCTAAAGTTATTCTAAATATTTCCAACCATAGTGACTTACCTTTGCAATAATGCCTTGTTCTCAACAAACTTACTTCAAAGGCCATAGAAACCTAATCAAACCTATGATTCCTGACCTGAAACACATCATACATGTAATATAAAATTAAATAAAACTCTTACCATGATTTTAATTTACTTACCCACTCCCCTATCTCATGCTTTCATACCATGCACCATGAACTAGGTATAGGAATAGGCCTATAATGATCACTTCACACCATGACACTTCATGAACTGACCAAGATGACCTCTTACATACTCATTAACACTTATAACAAAATTCTAGGAAAATATTAGAACTCATACCATCCTTTGGGACTCACACCATGACCATACATGCTTGTATCATGCTCAAACTATGCTTAGACACCATTGCAACTTGACCAAAAGTAGACACTACCAATCAACCTTCATGTTTCACACTGAAAGACACCTTATGGAGACTCACATGACATATATACACTATTTTCCATCAATGAAAACACCAAGACACAATGTCCAACATTTCTAACATCTACCATCCCCATATTGTCTTGAAACTCTATTCATCAACTGAAACTCACCTCTTGGTCATCACAGATCTTTCAGTCCTAAACAATCTTCACATTGTCTTTACAAATCATGAGTCTTCAATCATACTCAGGTTATCGATTGCCAAAACCACATATACACATGTACTATACAACCATAGAATCCATGTAATAAACACTTCTTACCTCATCAATAAAATTGTATGCATAATTAATCTTTCTTTGAAACATACCTTATTATGTGAATACCAAGATCCTTTATAGACAAAACACATTTGTTCATTGTCTTATTCAAGATGAGACATATTAATGCATCCCCCTGATGTCATTACACCACTTGCATGAATTATAAACATATAATAAATCATTCTTGCCTCTCATTTCTTATTCAAATACTTTTAAATTGTTCATGGAGCAAAAAACACAACTATATAACTCCCTCTGACAATAAAAACTCATGTAAAACTTCTTGTAATAGGACATTATACCTTTCTTGTAGAAAAAAACATGATTTCATACCTATAATGGAGAATTTGAACTACTATGCCATCTTCATATCTCTAAGATATCGAACAACTTGTCATTTTCTTAATTGTCATGTCAAGACATCAAAGGACTATGTGTTCTCATGATCTCAGCTTGTCTAGATTCTAACAATACTCCTCAATAGATACAAACCAATATAGGTCTCTAATCACCGTCATATACCTATAAAAATGGAAATTGTGATCTGTCAAGATTAAACATGCACATTAACACTATTTAATGTTGTCAAACAACACGAACCCCATTTTTTTGCCTTTTCCAATTATCACTGCTATGTCAGTCAATTGACCTTGCATGAACTGAATGTCGACCAAATTTTCAATGACCATAACTTTGGCATACGGGCTCCATTGTCCACATTCAATATATCATTGGAAATCTCTCATTTTCCTCTACGTAATGCAATTATTGGAAATTTCTTTTGAGAAGATTATAGATCATTGTTTCTTAGTGAGGGTCCTCTAGATCATACATAGTAATGGATTCAAATAACAAAAAAAGTATACACAATTATGGATGTTGATTGTTTTGAGAAGAAATAAGTTGAGGCTCATTCCACAAGCTCACTTAATGATCAAATCAACCATGTTATAAAAATATATGATAATCTTCTTTCTGATAAAGACGTTGATGATGGGGATGACAATGAATATTTGACAAGACCACTATCAACAAGAACAACTTATAATATTCCTAAACGGTAGACTAATATGATACAAGATGCCAAATTGGATGGTCCTCCAGATACATCCACACTTGGACCAAAAACTCACAGCAAGGCTTGAGATGAGGTAAATTTTTCCTTAATGAGTAAAGTTGTTGAATCTGTCGAGCCCTCTATAGTTTAGGAAGTACTACAATATAAATATTGGAAATATGTCATGGAGACTAAATATCAATTAGTGATGAAACATAGCACATGGCAGCTTGTTGACCTTTCACCAGGAAGAAGCCCATTGGATGCAAATTTATCTTTTAAATAAATTAAAAAGTAAATGGGACCATTTACATGTACAAGGAAAGACTAGTAGCAAAGGAGTATGCTCAGAAGGAAGGTATTGGCTATGAGGAGACTTTTACTTCCACAACTAATATAAAGACAATCAGGATGATCTTTTCTCTAGTTGCATAGTTTGAACGAAAAGTCCACCAAATGGATGTGAAAAGTGCCTTTCTCAATGGATACTAGCAGGAAGACATCTACATGACATAACCAAAAGGTTTTATTATACCTAAAAAATAAGGAAAGGTATGTAGACTTGTCAAATCATTATATGGTCTTAAACATGATCCTTGGGCTTGGTATATCAAAATTGAAGAGCATATCTCATTCAACATGGATTCTAGAGGAATCCTTGTGATCTTAATATTTACCTCAAAAATTAAGGGGGAGATTGTAATTTTTGTTTATTTCAATGATTTGTTCACCATTGGCATTCTAGTGAAGATGATCGATGTAACGAAGAAAGATCTTAAATGATCATTCAACGTGACCGATCTCAGGCTAATACACTATTGTCTTGGCTTGGAATTATTTCAAAAAGAGAATCACATATTTGTATCTCAATTAAAATAAACCAATACTATTCTCGAGAAGTTTTAGATTATGGATTGTATTCTGATTGCCACACCTATGGAGACTAGACTTCAGTTGTCTCAAACAGATCCATCACCATAGGTAAATGCAACTCTCTATCAACAGTTGATCGGGAGTATCATTTAATTGACATACACTAGGACATATATCAGCTTTGGAATTAGCTATCTTTCATGGTTCATGTAGGAACCAATATTTTTTATTGGAAAACAAAAAAATATATCTTGAGGTATATCAAAGGAACTATGAATTTTGGCCTAGGGTACAAGAGGAATGATCAATTATTCTTGACTGGATAATCAGAATCAGATCATGCAAGTAACATTGTTGATAAGAAATCCGCTTCTAGATATGTACTATTTTTAGGATATGTTCCAATATCATGGGGAAGCAAGAAAAAAAAAATTCTTGATCTTCCACAGAAGAATTTCACATTACAGATGTAGTTATTTGTGAAACAATATGGCTATGTCACATACTTGAGGGAATTGGACTACCAGATGATAAACCTACCATATTGTATGTTAAAAAATAAGGTGTTATAAAACTTGTTCGCAATCCAATGTCTCGTGAAAATATAAAGCACATTGAGGTACACGTACATTTCATTCATGAAAATGTTATACAACACAACATTCAACTTCAATTTTTCCCAACATATCAACAACATACATATGTATTCACAGAGTCACTTACATGAGATAAATTTGAATCATTCATGAAATTATATCCTATTAACCAGAAACCATGTGGAATTAAGGGGGGAATGTTGGGTAAAAACATTAGTTAGAAACTAATTCAGCATAGTAATTATTTACTTACTATTAAACCATAAGTTAGTTTTTTGTATGGTTATATTAATTTTGTTTGATTGTGGGAATTATATTTCCATATAATATTTGGTTATATTTAGTTGGGTTGTTAAACCCATATAACCATTTTTTTATATTGTTGTGGTTGTCATGTATATAAGCATTACAACAATGTTCTCAATTTTGTAATTCAGATTTTCATGTCAAAAACATTGTCAGGCTATTGTCCATGTTTCTGCACCATAAAACAATTTCCACTTTTGACCCCCATTTGGTCCCCCATTTCCATGCACATACCCATATGTAATTATATTTGATAACTTAAACACTTGATAACTGTTTTGTAATGAATTGATTTTCTTATGCTTGACTTGGATTTGTGAGCTCTTGAATAGGGAATATTGACTCTAAAACCTAGTGTGGAGTGCTTCAGACCTATGTGGTCACTACTCCTAGTGCCTACTTCTAATTTTGGGAAGTTTATGATTTCTTTGCATTGGACTTGATAGATATTTTTTAGAGGATCTCTTAATAATTCCATGTAAGTAAATTAGTGCCTTAGACTTGCTTATATTGGGTTCTACGGATATAATTTTGCATTAAGGAAGACCCATGGTGGAAATGATGACCCATAAAAGAGATAAACCAAATAGAAAATTGACCATTATGTGGCCTAGGATGGGACCAATTTGCATAGGACCGAACAATTGGACATTTTTGTCTTATTGGATGCTTTTTTTTTTAAAGTGAAGAATAGTGTAGTTGATATCCATGCATGATAATCAGGAATAATGCATTACTCGTGATTGATATGAGCATTTCTATAAGTGGTTGAGAAATGTAATAAAGAGATAAAGTCTTGTAATATGACTAAGGATGGACTAGGATATATAAATTTATCTCAGAATAACTACACAAGTTATCATTAAAGGGATTAAGTCAATATTGACATTATCAAGTAATAAATCACAAATTTTAGTTGTCCACGTTCCCCTCACCCTTTAAGTTAGGAAATGAAAGTTTCTTACTTAAATGAAATATATACTTCAGTATGTAAACACACTTTGTTTTTAGTAGTTGTTTTAGGTTTTTGAGTGTTTGCAATGTCGCCAAAGTAAAACTTGAAATGCAGTCAATGTCCACATAGAAAGAATTGAAATCTCACTCTAAATTTAAATTAAACTTGAAACTTGAAACTTGAAATTAAACAAAACAGAGAAGTAATACACATGTTTTCCTTGTGAATGCATGAGCTCGTTGATGAAGCACTTGGAGATATGGATAGAAACTACATCAATGGAGAATTTGGTGATTAGTCCCCGATTCAAAGAATTAGTATGAACCAAAATATCTTGGGTGTCACTTTACCCAATATAGAAGTAACTAAAGGATTTTGGGTATCACTTGACCCAAAACACATAATAAAAAATAATTCATCTATCACTTGACCCAACTATCCTCAAAATAAAGTGAGAGGAATGGTTTTACAAGGTATCAATAAGCCTATATGTATTAAGGGTGTCACTATACCCAAAGTAAAACCATCCACCCATGGAATCACATCACTTTGTGTGGATAAAGATTCCAATGTGCAAAGTCAAAATGGAATGAAGTGCACTCTTTCCCCCATTAAGAGGGAGTATTGCAATATATATTTTGGTCAAATAAATTTTGGTTGAATTAAGGCCAATGTATTTCTCCCAATGTAAGTGAAGTATGTATTCCTTCACTCTTTATCTAATATGAGATATAACTATGAAATAAATATGTAACTTATAATGATCCTTAGCTTTACACAAGACACTTGGAAACATGCAACTTTAACCTTTGTACTTCAAATTCATGATCTTAGACTACCCTAATGCTTCTCTTGGAAGATTTGAGATATGTAAAATCCTTTTAAATATTATTTCCAAGGTGGTTCATTTTTATGAATATCATGTACAGCATGTGTATATATGTATGTATATATGCATACATCCACACAAACACACATATAAGACATTTTGTTGGCATTATGCTCAATTTAACCTTAAGGTAATACCTAGGTTAGCCTAAGGAAGATTACAATTTGAAAACATGACCATTAGATACGTGGAGATCAATTTTGGAAGAAGGTCGAAATTCTCATAGTCGAACCTGTCTAAAGGGCTAAAAACTTGACCCATGCATAATAAACTCATAAAAAAGAGTGGAGGAGTGTCTATATAAGTGACATGTTCTTGTATAGAATTTGTGTGATCTTGATTGCATAGATATGTCAAATTAGTTTGACCTAGTGGATATGAGATAATCATAAGCAGATAAGCGTAAAAAAGAGTTAAATTTATGTTACTAGTCGAAATTTCCAAAAAGGTTATTTTTTTATGTTTCCAAGTGCCTCGTGTTGACACTTTTTTTTATATGAAGAACTTTAAAATGTCATAATTGGTAAACATTTGACACACTTGGACTATTGAAATACATTTTAATCTTTCATCAAAAAAATTCCCCTTTTAATTATGCTTACATCATCTTGGTCAATTATATCTACTAGTTCTACTTACTCTTAAAATACATACTTGGGATCAGCTTCAATCTATACATGAAAATCATAAAGCTTACAAAAACATCTCTCCTTTTGTTGATCCTTCATTTTTATCTATAAGACACTAATTTCCACCCTGGACAATATGATCCATATATATATTGTCAACACCCATCAATACCATCCATGTGTGGACAATAACCATTTTAAAAAATGGGCACTTCAATTATGTCAAATAGACTTGATTTGTGAGTGGAATTACATGAGAAATTAACAAAGGTTAACCAATATTTACAAATAATCCTTAAGTTCATTACGACTGTACGCACCTCTCACCACCTTTTTATTCATTATACATGTTACGTGACTAAATATCTACATATTAATAAATATGTAAAGTGATCAAAATAAGGAGTGGTTTTAAATGAAATATTACCCAAAATTAATATTTAATGTTATGTTACCTTGTGAAATATATATATTAAAGAGGGAATGATTTTGTTTAAAATAATAAATCAACCCGATAATGGGGATGATTAAGATTTACCATGTAAAACAATGCATTAATTAAGTAAATAAAGGTGCTTTGGTTGTAACTACCCCTTGAATATTATAAAAAAGGTGATCACCCAATGGATGGGGGAAAGAAAAGAGAAATGAAATAAGAATAATATTTTTTGGAAAATTTTGAGAGTAGTATTAAATTTTGTAGAGCTTTGCACGAGTTTAACACAATAAACTCAAGCTTGAATTCAGTACATTTAGGATTACAATTATGTAGGAGAATGGTCTTCTATGAAATAGGAAACAACTCACACTACAATAAGTGAGTTTTCCAACTACTCTTTGTTTTATACATGATTTTTTATAACTCACTCAACCCTATCCATGTGGGTTATTAACAACTCACCCACACAATTACATTACCCACAATATTATACTCTCACAACCATTTGAGTGCTAAACAATATTTTCTTAACATTCCCCCCTTACTACAAACATGGGAAAAACATAGTCGCACTTATTCTGCAGCATGTTGCCCCTGGATGCTCATGATCTGGATTTTTTAGGACATCCAACAACCTCAAAGATGGTTTTACAAGTGGTTTACCAATAACCAAAAAAGACAGTTTTACATGTGGTTTACCACAAACCAAAAAAGACAGTTTTACATGTGGTTTACCAAAAACCAAACTGGATGTTTTACAAGTGGTTTACCAATAGCTAAAACAAATTATGGTTTTCCTAGTGGCTTACCAACAACCACAACAAATGATGGTTTTCCAGTGGCTTACACAAAACAACAACAAGGATGGTTTTACATGACAACCAACAACCTAAATATCATGACGTTGCTTTCTCCTTGTGTTTTTATCTTTCCACTACATTTTCACATCAGGGAAGTAGACATAAATCATTACTCAGTTATAAAAAAATGAACATGAACACACTGTAAATTGAACATGAACAAATATATGTACTCAAAAATGAATCCCATCATTACACAATGGAAAGTAAACACACAACTAAAAAATAAATTGCCACCATAGCTTCGTATGGACCCGTCATTGGTGACTAACAAGAGGTATTTTTTTGTCCTCCAGCCTCCATCCTTTAGTGTGATGATCATGATGCTCAATGATTTCCATATTATTTATTATACCCCTCACAATGTGAAAAAAATTATTTTTTATGACATCAGGTAACATAAAAAATATGTCTGAGTATTTTTTTACAACTTTGACAATTGACAATACATGACTCACAATGATACTCCACTTATTGACAAATGTATGACCAAAAAAAAGTAATTGACTTATTACTCTTTAACATTGGAGATAAAATTGAACACATCATTGACTGCACATTTAGATAAGTAATGGTATAAGATGAAGTTGATGGTATGCACCAGCTTGTACTCTTTTAATGAAAACAACAAAAAAATATGACTACTAGAATGGTGACACATAATATTCTAATGAAAAATGACAACATTTAAAAAGTAATAACGAAAAATTACATTTTAAATAATTAACATAGAACACAAACTATAAAAAAATAAAATAGTTCAAACGAATGGAGGACACGGGTTTAAGAGTGTCACTAGCCATAAATTCATGAGCAGGAAGAATTTTTGCATGGAGACGTGATGCACAAAGACTAGAAATGGTAATGAAAATGTCAAAAAATTAAATGCACATAGGGAAGTACCTTGGGATTAGATCTTCAATGTAGATATATAGGTTTGCACATATAAATTATCAATGTAAAAATGAAAAGGATGAAAAATATAAATGACTGACTGTGGATACAAATGGATAATGGAAGAAGATGCAAAAGAAGACGATTAGAATGAAGCATTTAAAACTATATTCACTAACTGTTAGTACATGGAGCATCTCTCAAGGTGTGGGACCTTGTGAGTTGAGAGAGCTCTCCAGATTGAGGTTGGTTCCTATCCCTCTGTTCAGGTGTACACAAACAAATTGTAGAGGATCTATTCTAAGTCTATTCTATCTACCAAGGAGACAGGGTTAGAGAGATGCAAGAAAATAAACCTAAGCTAACAAGGTGATACACCAAAGGAATGTTAGACACTCATTTTGTAGTTTAACACAGACCACAGGAATGTAATACAAACAACATGCACAGATGACCAAATCACAATAAGAGATCAGAGAGACAATAACGAATACATGAGAGGGTCGAGAAACATCCACAGACATATATATTATTGCTCAGGAGTCGATACAGTATACTGCAGTAGCCAAGAGGAAAAACTTGCATTACAACCTGAAGGAGAGGTTAGAAAAGCTCCACAAATCCTTCTGTGAACAAAAGAAGAAGGGAGGGCACAAAACAGAAATGTCCAACCCTTTACAATGAGCCCCGACCCTTCCTTTATAGATTCAACACAGAGGGAAGAAGGAGAGAGAAGCGGGAAAACTAGTTCAAAGCTCAACCACTATCATCAATGCCTCCTACAAATCCACCCCAAATCTATCATGCCTACATCAATTACTTGTTCGGTGCCTCGAAGGAGGAGGAATGGTGGATCAGATCAAATCTGATCTGGTTGTTGGGGGAAAATAGATCCTGTATTAATGGCCCGAAGATGTTTCTTCATTTTCTCCCCACCTAACCTCTCCAAAATTAAAGTTTCAGATCTCCATGGCATAGACGAGGCCGAGATCTTTCCAACGGTGCCAGATTTGTCAGATTTCGAGCACTGAGTCAAAAGATATGCCCATTTGAAATTTGAATCGGGTCCATACAAAATGGCGGGAACCAGCTACCAAAATGGGCCCCCTTTTGAAACCAGACACGTGGAGGGCTGGCGCATGTCTGAGGGCAGCCTTTGTATTTTTCTTTTGGAGTTGCGTCAGGCTGACACGTGGCTTCTTCCGTGGCTTGCTCAGTTTCTTCATGTTTTTTGCTAAGTCTTTTGCTCGGTGGGGTCATATATCTGACCGGGGACACGCAGAGGCCTGGCGCTTGTTTGGAAACCTTCCCTTAATTTTTCTCTTGAATTAGCACCGTGCTGACACTTGGCACCCTCCACTGGCCTGTCTCAATGCTTTGACTATTCAACCCCGACCCTGTCCCTTTATGAAACCGGACGCGTGGAGGCTCTGCGCTCACTTAAAACCCGCTCAGGATTTTTCCTTTGAAGGAGCGTCGGGTTGACACGTGGAGGCCTCCGCATAGGCTCTTGGACTTTTCAACGGCTTCTCTTACCTTTTCAGACCCTGAACACGTGGCGAGCTGGCACTCGTTCTCCATACTTAGTTGTTTTTGGGCCCGCTCTGTCCTATTTTTCAACTTGGACTACGTGGCGAGCCCGCGCTCATTTGGGTCTCCACTTTTGGATTTACCTTTGGGGATGCGCCAAGCTGACGCGTGGCAGCTTCCGCTAGCACTTCTATACTTAGTCTTTTTTTAGGCCCGCCCTATCCGCCTTTTGACTTTTAGCTGTTGACTCTGCCTCCTCTTTGGGCCTGGGACACGTGGGGGCCTGGTGATTATTTGAGTCTCCCCTTTTGGATTCAATCTTTAGGGGTGCGCTGTTTGGACACTTGGCAGCATCCGCTGTTGTCTCCTCCATACTTAGTCATTTTTGGGCTCATTCTAAACTGTTTCAGATCCCGAAGACTTCGAACTTTCACCGTTTCTTCTCCTTTGAGCCTCTGGCTTCTTTGACACTGTCTTCTCCTTCCCCGACCCTGTTATTCCATTTCTGAGCCCGCCTGTAATCTGTTTGTTGGATTTGAAGCACGGGTTCACTCGACAGAGCCGTTTCTTGAATTTCTTCTTGCACGGGGTCGTTTGATCTTTCGCAGGCCCCACTCCATTGTAGAGTCCCTCTGTTGCCTGTTTGTAGGATTTGAACATGATTTCTCTGGCTTCTTTCTGTGCGGGGTCGTGGCTGATCCAATTTTTTCCTGAGGGGGGAAAAATATGGATAACAATTTGGTGACTCACAGGGGCATCTGCCTGCTAGATGAAAGGGACTAGTTGCCTTATTATATCCATTGGGCATGGAGTCAAGAATGATGGCCTGATACTGATCCTTCCTCTGATCTGTGAGCCCGACTATTTACACTCTCAATTTTCATAAGAAATCTTGAAACAAGGCTTCTGAGAGTAGAAAATTGTTTTGACCCAGGGCTTTCATCTGTCCCTGAATGGACTGTCTTGAAAACGGCTTTAGTTGCTCTGCATTTGTTTTATTTTGAAATTTGCAACTATTACAGGAAACTATGAGTCTTCTGCCATGAATAGTGAAGGGCCTGGCCTCAGTAGCTCTGGAGCAATACGAACAAAACTTATGTACAAAGACAAAATCATACATGCCTCAAATGAGACATGCAGAGTGTGCACAAGCACTTCTTCTGCTGGAAACAAAATCTACTCCTACTCCTACACTAACCAGAGAGAAAAAAAGCTTAAACAAAGCCTGTTATAGGCAGGGAGAAGTAGCTTCCCTTTCTCAAGAGGGGCAGCCATGCAAATGATTTGACACTAAATATAGCTTCCTGTATGAGTGAAAAACTGACTTTAAGCCGATCCTCCACCCATATCAGCAAGGTATCAACATTAATGGAAAATACCTCCTCAAGCTGATTTGCATTGGACTCCTGGAGGTGTTGATGGTGACCCTTGGTGCTTTGATACTCATCCTCATGCCCTGAAGTAGGCATGACTGGTTTTGGCTTCTCCCTTGGCTCCAATGAAGCCAAGTATCTGATTGGGCAAGGTATGGTCCTTTGAATCTGCCCATGGTTCTGAACTTTAACTCCAAGAATGGAGCCTTCTTGTTGATCCTCATGGATGGATGGTGTGGGAGGAATGATAGCCTCATATTCTTTCTCTTCCTCTACAGCAGGTGTGACTTTTGGAAGATCAAAATCTTCCAACTTTGATTCAGGAGGCATGTTGCAAACTGCAGGTTGTGCTTGCACGTTCTCTTCCATGGCAGCAGGTTCTTGTGATTGAAGAATGAATGATGGGGAAGAAAAGATTGCAATTTCAACTGGCTCCTTCTTATCAAAACATTCTTTTGAGTCTGATAGGAAATCAAACTCTTTACTGTCCTGCTGTAACAAGGTCCCTCCCTTTTGCATGGTGATCTTAAAATCTTCATTATTTTCACCATATGAAGCCTCATCTTCAAACATGAAGCTAGTGAGTTCAGGCTCTTCCAAAAAAATAGAATTTTGGAGAGGTTGAAAGGGAGAGGGGTCTGTACTTTCTTGTGCAACTGGCTCATGATTCAGTGCCTCTGAATCTGTTTTGGTCACCTCTATATGCACCTCTTTAACTGGACTTGGAACTAGTTTTTCTTCTTCCTTCTCTTGTGAAGAACATGGAAGACTCATATCTTCCAACCTTGGTCTCAGAGAGCTGTTATGAAGTGCAGGCTGTTGTCCTTGAATGTCCTCCTTCATGTCAGCAGGCTTATATGCTTGGAAGGTGGATGGAAGAGGAGAAAATGATGTGATCTCCTCAGGCTCCTCTTCACCAAAGCAATCTTCCAAGTCTGACAGACAGTCTGCCTCCTTGTTGTCCTGTTGCAGGTGCTCTACTTCCTCCATGGTGTCCTCCTGATCTGAAACTTGCTCACCATGGTTCCCCTCTTCCTCAAACATGAAGTTTGAAAGTTCAAACTCTTCTTCAACATTAGAGCTTGAAGGGGATGAAGTGGGAGGAAGAACTGAAGGTTCTTCTGTAGCCTGCCCTATGCTTGGAGCCTTTGAAACTGTATGGTCCTCCTCCATCATGGAATTAACAATCAAATCAGGCCCTTGAAATGAAAGCAAAGGATCTTCAATGATGCTTTCTTCATTGAGTGGCTTCAACACTGATTTGATTTCTCCCATCTGCTCCTCTTCAATGGGACTTGGAGCTGATTGTTCTTCCTCCTCAACTGGTTGTGCAGCTTGGATCAGATCAGCATCCTCTTCAGACAAAGTGCCATTAGGGACATTGTATTCAAAGAAAATAGGTTGTTGATCTTCTTCCTTCTGTTTTTGTTCCTTCTCTATTGCAAACTCAGCCTCAACCACCACTGGCTCTTCAACCTTGACCTTCTCTATTGGCTTAACCATCAAGGGGATCTTTGTAAACTCAAATTTGGCAGCCCAACTCTTCGGATTGTCTATCATTTCTTCTTTGTTGGGTTCCTCTTCTTGCTTCCCTTGGCTGGTTGTTTGATTTTCATCTCCCCAACATGGATTTGGGGAAGCAAGAGGAGTGGCAGGTTGGGGTTCAACCAGTTTTGCTATTGTTTGTGGTGGAGAGGGAGGTGGAACTTCTTGTTTCTTTGGAGGGAATGACTTCTTGGGAAGGAAAAGGGGAGAAGAATTGAGATGGGATGGAAGACTAGGAGATGGAGAAATGAAATCAACACTTGAGGCAGCAAGTGAGGGGCTTGACTCTTGATCATACTGAAATGATAAAGATTGAGAAAGAGAAAATGAAGGACAAGGAGCTGGTGATTGACTTACCCATTGACAAGGTTGTCTTGTGTCCAGCTCATAAGCCTCAATATCTTCAATCCACTGTGTAAGATGAGGCAACATTTCAACCATGAAGTCAAGCTTCTCCTGAGGGCTGTAATGTCTTGGAAAAGGGCCTTCCCATGGACAAGGTGCCCTGTAACCAATCTTGAATGCCTTCATTTGTGCTATGGCCCTTGACTGAACCATGCCAGCCTCCATTTTTTGAATCTTCTCCAGCAAACCAGCATTCTCCACATAGTTGTCACCATTGTATGCACCCCTTTGTTCTTGATAAGCTCTATGGCCAAACTGACTTTGACCCTGCTCATATGGGTAAGCATAATGGTCCTGGATCTGATTATAATGCTGATTTGGAGGAGTTGGGAAATGCATTGGAGGTGAACTGCATTGCTGCTGTAAGTGTGAGTTCCATGAAGGGAATGAAGTCATGATTGCACAACTTCATGGAATGGGAGAAAATGAAAGAGATGGAAGAAGAAAATGGATGAAAATGAGTGGAAATGGATGGAAAAGGTCTGCAACTCAGAGGATGGGTTATTGACTAGATGGAGTTCACCAGATGTGCTTGCATGTGCCTCAAAAGGCTGAATCTCAACAAGAACACACCAACTTGATAAGATGAAGTGGTAAGGTGCTTCAGACCTTGTCCCACCGGGCATGCCAAAACTTTTAGTGCAGAATCATAGCACCCCTAAATGTTTGCAACTTTGATGGAAGTTGAGAATTTGGTGTGATTGCACAACATGGAGCATCTCTCAAGGTGTGGGACCTTGCGAGTTGAGAGAGCTCTTCGGATTGAGGTCCAGTTCCTATCTCTCTGTCTAGGTGTACACAAAAAAATTGTAGAGGATCTATTCTAAGTCTATTCTATCTACCAAGGAGATAGGGTCTGAGAAGGTAAGAGAAGCCATTGAAAATTCCAAGAGCTTATAGAGGCATCCTCATGTCAACCCGACGCTCCTTCAAAGGCAAAATCCTGAGCGGGATTTTTGGTGAGTGCAAAGCCTCCACACGTCTGGTTTTGTAAAGGGACAGGGTCAGGTTGAATAGTTAAAGAATTGAGACATGCCAGCGGAGGGTGCCAAGTGTCAGCATGGTGCTAGTTTAAGAGAAAAATTAAGGGAAGGTTTCCAAACAAGCGTCAGGCCACCACATGTCCCCAATCAGATATATGACCCCACCAAACAAAAGACTTAGCCAAAACATGAAGAAATTGAGTGAGCCGTGGAAGTAGCCACATGTCATCCCGACACAATTTCAAAAGAAAAATACAAAGGTTGCCCTCAGACATGCACCAGCCCTCCACGTGTCTAGTTTTAAAAGGGGGGCCATTTTGGTAGTTGGTTCCCGTCATTTTGTACAGACCCGATCCAAAATTCAAATGAGTATATCTTTTGACTTAGTGCTCGAAATATGACAAATATGGTACCGTTGGAAAGATATCAGCCTCGTCTATACCATGGAGATCTGAGACTTTAGTTTTGGAGAGGTTATGTGGGTAGAAAATAAAGAAACATCTTTGGGTCATTAATATAGGATCTATTTACCCCCAACAACCAGATCAGATTCAATCTGATCCGTCGTTCCTCCTCCTTCGAGGCGCCAAACAAGTAATCGATGTAGACATGACAAATTTGGGGCGTATTTGTAGGAGGCATTGATGGCAATAGTTGAGCCTAAAATTAATTTTCCCACCTCTTTCTCCTTATTCTCTATGTGTTGAATCTATAAAGGTAGGGTCGAGGCTCATTGTAAAGGGTTGGACATTTCTGTTTTGCGCCTCCCTTCTTATTTTGTTCACAGAAAGATTTGTGGAGATTTTCTAACCTCTCCTTCAAGTTGTAATGCAATTTTTGCCTCTTGGATAATGTAATGTACTGTATCGACTCCTAAGAAATAATATATATGTTTATGGATGTTTCTTGACCCTCTCATGTATTCGTTATTGTCTCTCTGATCTCTTATTGTTATTTGGTCATTTGTGCATGTTGTTTGTATTACATTCTTGTGGTCTATGTTAAACTACAAAATGAGTGTCTAACATTCCTTTGGTGTATCACCTCGTTAGCTTGGGTTTATTTTCTTGCATCTCTCTAGCCCTGTCTCCTTGGTAGATAGAATAGACTTAGAATAAATCCTCTTTAATTTGTTTGTGTGCACCTAAACAGAGGGATAGGAACCGGCCTTAATCCAAAGAGCTCTCTCAACTCACAAGGTCCCACACCTTGAGAGATGATCCATGTTGTGCAATCACACCGAATGACCCACTTCACACCAAGGCCATTCGGGGATGTTGTGATTCTGCACTAACACTAACTAACCAGAAATTGTGTCTGTAGAGATTTCACATGATTGATAATAGTATTAATGGTTGAAATGGCCTGAGCTAATTGAAAGTAAGTTGTGGCCTTTAGACAAAAATTAAGCCACAAATCTGAAAGGAATGATAACCAGATTGTGCCAAGCTAAGAACACATATGCTAATCAAACATCACGATCAATAAGATGAAAGAAATTCACCAGAATAACTTTACATAAACCTTTGCAAACAAATGAGCAGCAATATCATATATTATTATGGAACTCAATGAAATACAATGAGAATGGGCCTTGCTTATATAGGCAAGGAATAACAATCTAAGAACCAGTTAAGGTCGTAGATCAATCCATAAATCATGGAAAGAACTAGTCAAAAGTCCATAGATTTAGGAGAGAACTAGACATCAAGGATCTAGTCAATACCATAGATCAAGGAAAGAACTATACCTAACAACTAGATAATATCTCCTAATATCTAAATAAATAAAAATAAATATCCACACACATAAGTGGGTGAGGATAAATACAATAAAGGTAAATAATGTACCTAGGTGAACATGAGCTAAGGTAAATACCTACTCTAACAAAATCTCCAAGATGAGCTTAAACTTCCATGAAACTACTATCCGTGAGGACAAAATTGATTAGAAGTGCCAAGATCAAATGTAAACAACTGGACAACATGATCCAAGCATCAAAGGTCTACCGAAGATATCACTATACCCATCTCCAGACCTTTCATGTTCTCATGTAGGCCAATTGCTTCGATGGAAATTTATTATGTGTGATCTACATTATTTTGAAGGTCCAAAATTAGGTCTGAATCAGATTAAATAGGTATTTGCAAATATGAAAACCAGTTAAATAATGTATCCACCAACTCTTTCATCCACAGGGGTGATGGAAAAGTGTAACTTCCCCTTCAACAATACCTATTTCTCCGTCTCAGAGATCAAACATACTTTGATACAAAATATTAAATTTGGTAGAACTTTGTCACAGGTTTAACATAGTAGACTTGAGATTGAATTCAATACATTAGATATTATAATTATATAGAAAAATGGTATCCTATGAAATAGGAAACAACTCTCACTAAAATAGGTGAGTTGTCCAATTATTCACTACTTTTTCACTCAACCATATTCACGTGGGTTATTAAATACTCACTCACACACAATATTTTTAGCTGAGGTTAGTTAATTGTAATGTACATGTGTTCATGATATGGATTCCTCATTTACTCAATTGTGATTGTGTTGGAGTGCTTCTACTTGATAGGGGGTGCATAGCCATCTCATATAGGACATCCTATGAGATATGTATTTAAACCCTCTTTAATATCAATGAAATAAAGACTTTATTGTTTAAATTTTGTTTATATATTCATATTTTCTTTATAATTATATTAAGGAATTATTTAAATATCCATACACATAATTGATTATAATATTCTTTATATTTGTGTTACGTATGATTATAGATTGTTTAGGCAAAAAAACATATTGTTTTTTTCATAAATATCAGTCTGTGAATTTTTGGTATCATAACCAACGATTTTAAAAGGCCTATTTGAAAAAAAAATAAGGGGTTGTGTTTTTTGAATATATATACAGGATCCATTAAATACCAATCTTATAAATTATGTCTCCCATTATCATCTTTTTGTATATTTAGTATTATACAAACTTGTGATCTTAATGAAATAAATAAGATAAATATTTTTTATTCTTTGGCACTTCCATGGTGTGCTCACAATTTTATATTGAAACCTATAGGTTTCCACAATCCATTGGTCCACATAGATCCATTAATCGGATAATTCTAACCACATTTCATCTTCTCAATCTTTAAAAGCCCGATTTTGTCAGATATCTCTAAAAGATGAAAGCAAAATCTCGATTTATCAATGTACTGGAATACTGTCCTCAAACTCACAATTTTTGAATATATGGAAACTACGAAATCTACCACATTCCACACTTTTATAGTTAGCTATGTTATCGTATTGTGCTCCCAGAATTTGTACAAGGCATTTACCCATCACTTTTTCTAATTTTGATATTATGTGATTGTGATTTCATCAATGAGGTACTTGGCTGAACTCTTAAAAATTACAATCTAGTTGTTTACTATTCCCAGGAATTCAAGACCACCTAGAAACAATAACATTGGCATTGAACTCACAAGGATCCTTTGCATAGTGCTAATTATTGTCAAATAAACAAATTGTTGGAGAAAAACCAATGTCCCTGAGGTACTCAACGTTGTAAAAAGTATTTCTGGACCCAGGCATTTCCAATAGAAGGCGCTAATTTTACAAACTTTTATGAAGTGTAAATTATTCTAGCTGTAAACATTTTCAGTAAATAAACCAATTATAGGCTTCAATTGAATAGATGTGGTATGACAAACTTGAGACATGGAAATAACTCAAGCATAGGCATAAAGTTCATCCGAGGTTGGTACAGACTGTAATGCCCAAATTGTAATATGTAATGATCCTCTAATAACTAGGAAACTATAATGAATGAAACATTTCATTTCTTCAAAGTCTTCCAGTGCATGATTAGTGCCACATATCATATGATCACTCAAAATTTGTATTTGTACTTTGTGTTTCCTACTCATAAATGGGACAATTATCTTTTACACATCCAGACCTCGGCCTTATGTTCAAAGGGCTTAACCATTATATCATGAAATTGAGACCCCGTGAATCTTGTGAACCCTAAGACCCCATAAATCTTGTGAACCTTGAGACCCCATCAACACATGAATCTTGAGCATCCAGGATTTTTCCACATGTATCAATCTTGGTAATGGATACTTCATCCGAGGTACAAACTACAAGTCTTTGAGTTTCCCTGCATTGGAAAATCCCTTTCAATTGTTTTGGTTCTTGATTTCTATTTTTCTGTCCCATAGTCCATTAACTTGGCCTTGTGTGGACATTAATATCTAAATTAAATATTCACAAGATCCTGGAACCCTACTATTTGTCCTCCACTTTACATGGACACTCAAGTTCTCATTTTATATTGCAATCACTTAAAATCATTGATCTTATCCCGAAGATTAATAACATGATTGGTTTATTCATCAAAAGCAGCTGTCCATTGGCTCAAACCTTTACACATTCATCATTCATCCACATATCCAACTTTTGATTTCCTTATTTCCCCTCACTAAGCTTGGAACCAAATTTTCCCGTAGTCCAAAGTCGTGTGACATCGTTGGGAAATCATAGTACATGATTGGTGGAAGATTATGACCATATTATTGGGCCATGTGTCTCCATTATGTTCAAATTCTTCATCTCGAATTCAATAATTCATATATTTATGTCTCCACGATAACCCAATTTTGAGCTCCACATTAGCATAAATGTGTTTTGCAATATAAAACATGAATGATCACATGTATCTTATCAAGTTGGGATTAAAAACATAAATATTTGATAAGTTATATCCATTGCAAGAATTAATTTCTCTTACTTGTAATCCATTTATTTGTGTTCTCCAAAATTACTAATCTCATAACAAAATAGCTATAGGTTCAAATGATAATCCAAAATTTGCCTTACTAAATTTTTGATAAAAATGCCATGTCGGACACTGATATCTATAAATAATAAAATCTCAATAGCTTATGAGAAAGCAGATAAAAAAATTGTTCTTGGACTAACAATGGAAGTTAGTATTTCACTAGGGTGAACATTGAATTTTCATTTTCATGTAATGTTTTCATGTCCACAAGTGGACCGGTATCAGCCTTGTAAACCAACATAGATTTGGAAGGACATGGTGAATCGATCAAATATGAAGAGTATGAAAAAAGGAATCGACAATGTAAGGGGAAGTTCAAAACATACCCTAGAATTATAAAAAATTAAAAGAAAATTTGAAAATCAAAAGGATAAAAATCAAATAAATGGGGAAAAAAGGATAGGAATAACCCAAATTAGAAATGAACATAGAGAGGGAGAAAATATTGAAAACAAAAACATAAAATTGATGAAAACACTACTTGAAAATATTCCTCTACTGAACCAAACACTGAATCTAAATCCTCCAATACAAGTGAGGATGTTAATTAAAAATAAGTTACCAACTTTGTAAGAAAAATTAAATGGCTTGAATACTCCAACGAAGTAGGAACTGGTGAAGAAGCGGAACAATGGTTATCTATCCTAGAATGATATTTCAAATCATAAGGAATCAGTAGTTACAGAAGATCCCACATAGCTAGTTCCAACTAAAGGGAATCACATTAAATTGGTGGCATGATACCATCAAAACTCATAAGTTATAAATAAATATGATTAAGTGGGATAAATTTAAAGATTTATTTGAACAAAAGTATCTTTTTGCCTATTTTATTTAGGAACGATGTAATGAATTCTTCAATTAAAACAAAGTTGACAGACCACTTAATGAATACAAAATACATTTTGAGTGATTTAACTGTTTAATACCATTTACAACAGGACAGATAGAGTTATAAGATTCATAAATGGGTTAAGAGATGAATTTAAAATAAAATGTGTGGTGTGGAAAACCAAAATTGATCGATGAAGCAACACAAATAGTAGAGCAATTTGAAAATATGAAAAATCATCAAAATAAGAAGAAGGAAGATCGAGAGACGAGATGTCATTCATTTAATTATGGAAAACAAAGTGATAGAAATCCAAACAATCATGGAGACCTCCACTGTAAAACATGTAAAGTGTCTACTCCTTTCAAGGAAATTTCTCTCAACGAAAACCTCCAAACACACTAAAATGTTGGAATTGTGGAGATATCCACAATGAAAAAGATTCCCCACAAAACAAAAAAATCAGTCTCAAACTTCTGATAAATCAAACAAAACTGATACACAACTGAACATGCAAATATATATTACAATGCACACCTGTAAGGTACATTTTCAAAACTCATTAGTAAAAGTTAAAGGAAAAATTAATGGGTACGATATTAATTTTCTCATAGATTATGGTAGCAGTCATAGATTTATCTCCCCAAAAGTGATTTACTAAATTTTAATATGTGATAAGGAACCATTTATGAATAAATAGATATAATAGTAAATAATCAAGATCAAGGAAAGGAAATACAAGCACAAGTGATAAATGGGGTTTTGAGAATGACTCATCTTATCACCATAGGTTTGAACTGATTCTAGGAAAGTGAATGATCTGAACATGTGTATTCTAGGTCGTGCAAGCTCTAATACTGAAACTAGAATGTGAATATCACAGGGATAAGAGTTCTTGGGAGATGACATGCCCACCTGGGCATTGGCATTTGTTCTAGGTCCTAGTGTGCTCAGGATAAATATGGATATGGCTCTTTATGTGTCACTTAAAATCATTGTCATTGTAAAGATATCTTGCAAATGCTCCGTCACACTTGTACATGTAAAACAAACCCTAAATTCATGCACAAGACTCAAGCATACATTAAACTAAATGAAAAATGTAAATGAGAGATGTCAAAATGTTGTTTGACATGGTCACCCAAAGATGTGATCTACCTTGTTTCAACATAGCATGTCAGCCCCAAAATGTAGTGCACTAAATAGTTTAGACATTTCATCACCAATCAGATTCCTAGGAGTTACTTCAAAAAAACTCATGTCTTTTAAACCGAAGGAATTATATGATGTCGTATTTGTCCTTAAACATGTAAATAGAAATAGAATAAAGGAGAGGAACAAGGATCCCTGTGACTTGACCAAAAATATGCAAATGTCAGATAAGAGACGTAAGCAAGAGTCAAATGAAGTAAGAAAATGACCAAAGAGGTGTCACCGGTGCCTAGTTTTATCATCAAACTTAAGGAAATCATGTATATAACAACATAATAGAACAATAATGACAATTTTAATAAGTGTATATTTTAGTTACTACAATCCCCTAAACCAGTTTTTTTAAAACTTAATTCATCTTTCAGAACCATTGGACCCAAAAAATGTTGAAATGGTAGATGGAAGAATTGTTAAATAAATAGGTGTAGTTATTGACAACTTAAATTTTCAATTAGATAAATTCGAAATGATGTAATAATAGAAATTGGATGGTTAGAAAATTTTAATGCATACATCGGATATGAAAACAAGAAAGTTTTCGGTTGGGTAATCAAATGGGAACATTTGAAGTCTTATAAGGGGAGAAGAGAAACCTAACCATAAAAACTATCTTAGCCATACAATTAAAATGTAGTTTAAAGAGACATTACAAATTTTTTTGTATTATGGTAACTTAACAAGGTGATAAATTTAAGTTAGCTATTAATATTAAACCTATCATACAAGAAATCATGGATATACTTTTTGATAAGATAAATGATCTTCCTCCTAGAAGAACAATAAAACATTCCATAGACCTAATTCCTAGATTTGAACATGTATTAAAAGCCTTGTATCATCAATCAATTCCTGAGTTAGCAAAATTAATACCTCAATTAGCCAAAAAAAATTAAACAAGGAAAAATATGACCTAGTGTTTCTCCATGGAGTGCTCCTATGTTATAAATGAAGCAAAAGGATGGTATTATGCGGTTATGCATTTTTTACCACCAATTAAATAAACTCGCCATTAAAAACAAATACCCTTTACCAAGAATAGATGACTTGTTAGACCAATTAAAAGGTGCCATATATTTTTCAAAAAATGATATATGATCAGTTTATCATTAAATACACATCAAGGAAACTAATATTTCCATAATTGCATTTAGGAAACCATATCGACTAAATGATTTTGTAGTAATGTCATTTGGATTAAAAAATGCCCCTAATGCATGATGTGTTTTGACCCCACCTATATGTATCTGTAATTATATTTCTAGATGACATTTTGATATATTTTAAAATTAGAAATATCACGAACAACATCTAAGATTGGTATTAGAAATTTTAAGGAAAATTAGCTATATGCAAAATTAAGCAAATGTGAATTTTTTAAACAAGAGGTGTCATATCTAGGACAAATTATATTAGAAAATGATATTTCACTAGATAATACAAAAATAAAGACTATTAAAGAATGGTCCATACCCAAATATGCTCATTAAGTTAGGATTTTCTTATATGTCTATTACGATTTTATCAGAAATTCTTTTTTAAAAATTCTAAAATTTCTACCTTTGAAGATTTTAACAAGAAAATATAAATCATTTAAATGGACCATAGAGTGTGATCAATTCTTTAATATATTAAAATAAGTCGTTATTAGTGCCCCAATTCTAAGTATGCCTAAACTTAAAAATCCTTTAGTAGTAATTACCAATCTTTTTGGATCAAGTGTAGGAGGATAACTTATGCAAAATAATAAAGTGATCTACTATGAATCTCACAAGTTACGCCTAGCTGTGAAAATTTACCAAACCCATGATTTGGAGTTACTTGGAATTGTTAGTGTGAGGGGTATTTTTCATTTTTATTTGTTTATTAGTTGGATTACCACCTCACATGGTGAGTCACCTCACTTAGGTGAGTCATAGGTCAATATGTGTCATTAGGAGTTATATGACAGACTCTGTCATAGGATCTGTCATATGTGTCAGTGTGCGTCATATAGGAGTTAGATTCTATTTCTGGATTGTAACTCCTTTCTCCCTTATGGAGGTGTGATGGGTCTTGCATGGGATTTATACAACACCCTATTTTTACCTCTTTTATTAGATCTATGAGAATGAGAAGACCTTTTTTCTTTTACATGCCCAATTTCTTGTTGTTGATTTCTTACTTACTACTTGGAGCTACATCACATTTTCGTTCAAGTGTAACTTTGTTGAAGTGCACACATTCCTTCTTGATCCCCATGCTCACGCTCTCTAACATGATATAAGAGATCATTGTTGGGATTCCTGTCACTCACTTCAGATGTTACTTACCACTCTCAGTTTCGTGATTTTATTAGTTTATTGTGCAAGTTTTAATCCATTTTTCATTTCATGCTACTTATATTGATTTGGCCTAATCTTAGTTGTTTTTAGAGTTTGTTGGTTTGTGTGTGTGTGTGTTGCTTGTGTTTTTTGGTTGTAAAAACCATAGAAAATTTTTAGGTTTTCAGTGCAACTTTTAAGCTTTTGGAAAGTGGTGACAAACCTTTTTTTAAAGGCTCAACTTGGCCCCAACTCATCAAGCTAGGAACCAAGTTGGACATCCCCAGCTCTCCACTTTGAACTCCTACTTAGGACCACTACTCTATTGATTCATCAAGTTCTAAAACTCATTTTGACTACTTCACATCTTTCTTGATCTCACCTGGATCGGTCTTCAATCAACCCTATATTGTTTCTCAATGGATCCCCCTATGTTGTGTGTTGGGCTCAAAATTGCCCCATTGTGCATTGTTTTATGTTGGTCTCTCATCTCCTTGCTCATGGTATTTCAAAGATTTATTTCACTAGATCCAAGCATTAGATTTCAACATTATTGACCTAACCTCTCTACTTACAAGCATCGAGCCCGCCCGTAACTCTTTTCTTCCCTGAGATCCTCTTGATCCCAACTCGGCGTGTTGTGTTTCCTAATTACTTTACCTTACACTGCATTACATCGTGAAAATATCATCCAAGCCTTCCCATTCTGAGTTATGTGTCATCCAACTCAGTATTGTAAATCTTCCCAGACTTTCCCTTGTGTGCTCGTCTCCCTACCTGTACAACTCAACTCGTCTATTTTCACAATGATCTCACCTTGCCATTTTTTAGAATCTTCACCGAGTAATGGCTTTCCTCCTGAATATTCCTTGCAAAAATTTTCTAGTGTAACTTGTCATGTGGAGCTCGTTCTTTCTTCCATTTCATAAGTTGGTAACTCATCCATGCCTCGGCACATGGAGCTCATTTAGACCATTCATCTCGTCCTACCACGTGTAACTCTATTGACCTAGCTCGACTATCTTAGAGCCCTTTTCTCGAAGAGCTTGATCAACCAACCCAACCACCTCAACTCCTTTGGCTTGCCAACACAACTCAACTTGCCATCCAGCTCGTTGAGCTAGGTTGGTTTCCCATTAAACCAAAAAGGTAAAATTTGTTTTTATTTTTAATTTCCTTGATTAATTTTGTCTCTTTCCTTTTTAATCTAACTTAATTAGGCTTAAAAATTAATTGAGGCTTAATTAATCAAAGTAATTTGATTAAATTAATCTAAGGGATAAAATTCTATCTTTTTCTAGTCTCAAGCTAGGGTTATTGAGCTTTTACAACTCAAACTTTGTATTTATCTTCTTTTCTTGCGAGTTAGTGAGTGTGTCCGCCGTAACCTTATGGAAAGAGAGGCCCATTCTTTTTTTTCCTCTTTCTTATTACTTTCGGTATTTTATGCTTGTTATCATGTTGATTCACTCTGAAAAAATGATCTTATTGTAGTCTCCATACTTGCATAACTTTTTCCCAAATTTCAAGGTGAGTGACTGTACGTACCCAAAATTGTAAGGTACTGTACTGCCAGAACAGTGTAACAAGTGCCCCGATGATGATACAGGTCTCCTCGCAAGGTGTTCGGGATCCGGAAAAGCCCTCGGAGTATGCGTTAACATCCCGCATGCCCCGCTTAGCCCCCGCGCCCTTTGTTTTCCCCTTTTTTCCCTCTTTCCTTGGCCTCTTGACCTTCAGTGACGAAACCGCCGGGCCCTCGTGACCGCCGCCCTAAACAGGGCGGCGGTCCTGTAACCGCCGCCCTGCTCAGAGCGGCGGTCCTGTGCGCGTTTTCCAGAACGCTCTTTTGACGCGACTCGCGTGAAATATCACGTTTCACCAGCTTTTCTTTGCCGACTTGAGCATGCATTAATGTTTTTGGTCCCCTGGAACAGTGTTTTTTCTTTGTTTATTGTTTAGGAGTTCAATTTGGTTTTGGTTTTTGAGAGTTGGAATTCCTATAAATGCATGGTTTGTGTACATGCAAATGGTCTGAATTTTTGGTGAAGAATTTGGTGAAGAATTTGAGCTAGAGCTTTTGGTCACCATTTTTCCTTGTTAGAGTCTTCAGATTTTTAGTGTTTTGGTTAGCTTGCTTAGGATTGATAGCATAGTTCATTTCATACTTGGTTAGTATTGTTCAGCTGTTGGTAAGCCACAGACCCATCTTGTGCAGGCAGTGCTGTTGTCTCATCCAATCCAGTTAGAAGCTTGCCTCTGAATTTCTCTTTGCTGTAGATTTATTTTCATTGTGTCTTGGAGTTCTTAGTTCAATTCATTATATACCTGGTTAGCTTTATTCAGCTGTTGGTAAGCCACATATCCAACTTGTGCAAGCAGTGTCTTTATTTTGGAATAGAATAGCTTAGGAAGCCATTAAAGTTGCAGGTTTTGCTCTTCGTATAGGATAGTTACAGGTTCTGGTCGCTTCATGTTGCATGACTCGCAGTAAAATCCCGCTAGGAATCGCATAAGCCAAGCTCTGTACTCTTGCGCTATCCCTCTCCTACTCGCATTCTCGGTCTGCATTCTGAGCTGTCCTTGTCCCAAAATCTACTCCTATCGGTGCTAGCATTACACTCTTTTCTGGATCCATGTGAACACGAAAGAACGAGGAGATCATACTGAGGGGACGAGATCACACACACCATCGGATTCGCCACTGTTCTGCGGAATCCAGGTTTTAAATTTCAAAGTTCTAGTCAGATTCATATCAAATAGAGTAGTTAATCGCTTTATTTCAGTTCATTCTATTCTCGATATTGCCAGGGAAGCTGTGGGGATTGATAGTTTCTGAGAAACTATGATTCACTCCTCACTTCTGAGGTAGGATCGAGAATCTTGCAGGTAGATTAGACAAGCTATTTTATTTATTTAGAATAATTCTACAAATCGCACAGGCAAATAACTACACTCGGTTATCTTGTCTGTTTTAAATTATTGTTTAGTTATTATTTCTAGATACGCTTAAAATAGTTTGCTTTCCTTAAAATTGTTAAATATTTCTTAGAAGAATAAAAGTTATATATAGTTAGATTTATTTCACGTAGTTAGAATTTGTTTCGTTACAGTTAGATTTACATTTTGTTTCGTATGACAATCACGGGACCTCAAGAGCCCAGGGAATATATATTTGAGCCAATCATGCCTCAACCAAACCTCGTCACAGCGATAGTTGACATAGACCAAAATCTCAAAACTATCCCACAGTCATTTTCCAGTTATTAAATCATAGAAGACCCATAGCACATCGAATCACGCTACAGATTGCTCGATATTGATTGGAGCCTTCGAGCAGTCATCCTTGCTGATCGATCTATTCACACCAGTCCAAGTTAGAAGGGCCTTCTTTGCCTTAGATTCACAAATTCCACTAGTGCGTGTCGAAGACATTAGACTGCCTAACTAGTTTGTCTGCATACGCATATTCTAAGAAAGCCCCACCGGCTGTCTCGGCACGACCTTATCAGAGGTCGGGTACGCGGAAGAGTCACTTGTAGATTCTCACCAAGCTTGCCTGTCGAGCTTTCCGACACTGGATTCTATACAAAATTGGTCCTTACTTCACCCACCTACGTGAAACAAACTGAACCTAGATTAGTGAAGCTGAATCTCTCAGCATGACTAGAGGTCGGGTATACGGGGAAGAGTCACTTGTAGATACTCGATTCACTCGTTTCAGAGTCAAAATATGAACCTTGAAACAAACAATTGTTTCACCTTCTCTTTGAAAGTTTCACCTTCACCTTCGCTCCTTCCCATTATTCTGCGGGTATTCATATACCCCCCGAATATGTCGGGATTCGATGCATATGGCAGACCCCTCTTGGGTCTTGAGGCATACTACGCCCAACAGAATAGGCAATCATCACCCTCGCTCTCAGTATGGGGTGACAACTATTCAACTAATCAGTTGTCAACACAAACCCCAAGAATCAGATATAGTTCGTCTTTTCAAACTGAGGAGTTAGATCAACCCCCTCGAACCCAACAAACAGAGCCTTCAGGTTCAAACAATATGACGTTTACCGGAGAATCTGGTTCATCTCCTCAAATGTTACTCAGACCACAAATTAGTAGGCAATCAGATCCATACCTGGTCTTAGATGATGGACAGTCAACACGTTATCCTAGGAGTGAACAACGCTCCCGGGGAATGTACCCACCTATAGGAGGTTTACAAATACAACCCGAAATCTCTTTTCAAGAAAATACCTCTATGCCACTGCATACAGGAAATATTCTGGGAGAAACTTGGCAAGATAGCGATCAGTTTATGACAGGATATCACGTACCTTTACAACACCAAGGTATACAACAAACGCCGCTCAGGCAAAGTACCGTGACTTCACCAAATGAAGTCATTTCAACGTTAGTAGAAAGAGTGAGAGGGTTAGAACTGGCTCAAGCAAGTCAAAATTCTCCGTTCATACAAACAGGAAGTTCCAATCCTCCATACCACTCTGGTCAGGTAGATCTCCTTACGGGAGTAGGCACGTTAGGCATGCCTCCTCAATATCCACAGCAAACGCCAACAAGGCCTATCATCTCTAACACTATTCCTCCCGGTCTAGTGTCGAACAGTCCGTTCCTCGACAATACCCCGTCCTACTTAAACATATACTCTAAATCACCACAAGGAGATATGTTCTCCTCTCCCGACATGTTTGCTCAAACGCAGGGACCTCCCTATGCCCCTGCCAACGCGTACGCTACACCGTATCAACAACCTATCCCACCACCACTCCCTCAGCAAACACCATCAATGGTCGAAAGCTATGCGATAGGGACTTATTCAGAATATCTAAAGGAACCCTTAGATTTCACCATACGAAGCATCATGCTTCCAAGACCTCTCCTTGATTTTCCTAAGTTCAAGGGTGAGGGAGATCCAAACGCGCATATCAAAGCTTACGCTACAGCCATACGAGAATTACTCCCTTGGGATGGGGTTGTTGCTAAAATATTCCCCAAAACACTGGAGGGCATTGCTCTCGATTGGTATTATAGAATACCTGAGGCTTCCATACATTCATTTAAACAACTCGTGTCAGAGTTCATCAAAGCCTTCGACATGAACAAACTGCTAAGAACAGGAATCAGGGAATTCTTGCATATCAAACAAGAACACAATGAATCTGTCGCCCATTTCATCCAGAGGTGGCGTACAGTTCTTTACTCTTCAGCAAGTGCTCCAAACATGGATCAGATGGAACTATGCGATTTATTCCTTCATTCTCTCAGCAGAGAAGTGAAGGAAGAAGTCCAGAAGTTCCCACTAAGGACTTATGATGAAGTACTTGAGAGCGCTCTGCGAATAGATCAAGCAGCAATAGATAGTGGTCGTAAGACATATGGAGCAAATGGGAGGTTAATCACCTCCACTCAAAATACTACAACTACCACAAATGTCAATCAAGGACCCAAAATCCTTAACAAAAATCGTGGGGTAACAACGGATGGGGTAACCGACCAGCCCAAGAGGGTAAATGTTGTTAATACTCCGTCACAAACAAACAACCAGCGAAACAACAACTTTACCCCAACGGTCAATACAGTGGATTTTAACCATCCACAACAACAACAACAACAACAACAGGTGAAATCCCATACAAGGGCCAAGCCAAAACTCATTTGGTTACCAAAACCAAAGTCAAAACCAAAAACAACAATTCCAAAACTTTGGTCCTAATAGGCAACAGTTTGATCGGAATTTTAGGCCACAATACACACCAAACCAACAAAACGGGAATTATAATCCCCAATTCTTATTGTGGTTTCCATAAAATTCATGGTCACGACACTAGAACGTGCCGTGACTACAATAAATTTATGCAACGTTTGCCAGAAGAACAAAGACAGTTCTTCACAGACTTGTTTTTGGCAGATCCCGTCTCATCATCACCAAATACTCTCGCAGGGGCAGTTTCTCCTCAGAATGCTCCCCTCAAGATCTTTAATGATCCGCTCCCAAATCATGACAGCAATAGGCTGAATCCAACTGGAACAAACAAAGGTGCAGTGATGGGAAACAATGACCATGAAGCCTCGACTTCATTAAATCCGTCAGTCGCGCCACAGTTGGGAGCTCAACCAAGACCTAAGATAGTTAGTTTGGTAGAATTAGACGCTGAACTACCTATCGAAGCTATAACAAGAACACGAGAGTATTTCTCTCAACCAAGCCCAAGTCATCTGCCAGAGACAGATAAGAGTCAGCAAATAGTTGAAAAACCCATCGGTGCCTATGATTTAATTAGTGACCTAACAAAGACCTTTTCACACATTTCATTTTTGGACTTACTAAAGAACTCTCCCCCTCACAGAGCTGCTCTTTTAGAAGCATTAGGTCTAGGCCATCTAATTAACATCACTCCACCTCCCGAAACACAAGTAAATCACGTAGATTTTGATATCCACCCTCCGGGGCAGCCGGACAAGGATGTCGAATTCATCTTCGAAATAAGTAAAATGCCCACAGATGCTGAGATCGCACGCCGAGGTGACCCAGCCTTACACTTACAAGTGTGGGTTTATAATAACTATGTAAAACAGGCAATGGTTGACGATGGGGCCGCAGTTAACATAGTCCCTTTCTCTTTCCTCCAAAAACTTGGATATGGAGAAACAAACTGTTCCACTACACGAAATACCTTGAGAGGCTATGATAGCCTTAAAGCCACTTCGATAGGAACTATAATACTGCCGGTCACCTTAGGGCCCAAAACCATCTTGACTGAGTTTTATATTATAGATCGGGAAACTAACTATAATATGATCCTCGGCCGACCTTGGATACATCGAATGAAGGCAATCCCTTCCACGCTATTTCAAGAAGTAAGATTCTTGCATCTGGGAAAGGTATTTGTAGCCAAAGGTGATCCAAAACCTTTCGATTTGCACCTAGCTGATTTAAAGAAAAGACCAGGGGTGCACTCAGAATTTGAACTACCAACAAACCAACTTAATAAACCCTCTGACCCAAAGCCAGAGGAAAAGTTGATACCTACGATGGATCTTAAAACTACCAGCATAGCCAAAAACAATTCCAACCCCTAAAGGTAAAACTAAAGAAACAGTATCATTAGGGACTACTGCGAAAATCGTTGAATTGATAGAACAAGATTCACCAATGTTCTTACCATTCGATTCAGTAGGCATAGGATTTTCCCTAGGTGTTGGTTCCTTACCAGCAGAGGATCTCTGTATGGTAGAAGTAGAGTGTGCAAACGCAGCAGATGCCCCAACATCTACACTCCTGGCTAAGTATTGGACTCTCCATTTCGATGGAGCTAAATGTCGTTATGGAGCGGGGGCAGGTATAATTCTTACTTCACCCGAGGAGAAGGTCCTCCCATTCTCTTTTAAGTTAAACTTTGAATGCACAAACAATGGCGCTGAGTACGAAGCCCTCCTTCTTGGCCTCACCTTAGCCAGAAGAATTGGTATTGATAACATCAGAGTCTTGGGAGACTCACAATTAGTAACAAACCAAGTTTCTGAAGTATATGAAACTAAAGCCGAACATTTACAACTCTACAAAAACGCTGTATTAGATTTAAGCAAGGCGTTTAACTTCATATCCATTGAAGTGATCCCGCGAGAGAAAAATCTTCTCGCCGATTCAATAGCAACCTCAGCATCACGTTTTACTCCAAGCAATGAGCTAGAAGATACTCACTTCACAGTATCCATTCGTGACGAACCATTAATAAAAACAAAGACAAATCCTCTTTTAAGCGGAAGTGAATCTACCGTCCTAGACCATGTTGGAAATGATGCGGCTACTTTGGATTACTTAAATTCCTATGCAGCACTACATCTCTCCTATCACATGCTAGATTTATCCCTGATCCCACATTCGTCCTCCTACTTCGGAAATCCCGTAACGGATCTTTCGTCACAAAGGGAACCTAGCATATATGCATAGAAAATGGGGATGATCTAGATTTACCTCCAGCACCACCTAAGTTCGAAGAGGGTAATGCCTCTTTGATCGAAGAAACAATCGATGTCAACATTGGGACAGAAGATGAACCAAGAATATTGAAACTAGGTTCTTCGTTGACACCAGAAGAAGTGGAAATACATACTCAGGTTCTCAAAGAACATCAGAAGGTGTTTGCATTTAATTACAAGGAGATGACGGGAGTCGCACCCCACATTGCAGTACACAACCTCGTCACTAGATCGGATGCAAAGCCAATTAAACAAAAATCAAGACCCATGAAACCCAAAGTAGCTCTCATGGTAAAAGAGGAAGTAATAAAACTCCTTCAGGTAGGATTCATCAAGCCAGTTGACTACTCCCAATGGGTATCTAACATCATTCCCATTCTCAAGAAGAACGGAAAGATACGCATTTGCATAGATTTCCGAGACATCAACAAAGCATGTCCTAAAGACGATTTCCCATTACCATCCATAGACGTTATTTTTGATGCAACAACTGGTTTTGAACTCTTGTCTCTCATGGATGGATTCTCGGGATACAACCAAATCAGAATATCCGAGCAAGATCAAGCTAAAACCACGTTCATAACTCCTTGGGGAACCTATTGCTATGCTGTCATGCCTTTCGGTCTCAAAAACGCTGGTGCTACGTACCAGCGGGCCATGACATACATATTTCATGATTTAATTCATAAAATCGTGGAATCCTACGTAGATGACTTGTTGGCTAAGGCCAAGAAGCGTTGTGACCATCCCGAAGTACTCCGCGTCATTCTTTCACGTTTAATAGAATACGGAGTCACGCTAAATCCAGAGAAATGTGTCTTTGGTGTAACAGGAGGAAAGCTCCTAGGTTACATCATATCATCACGAGGGATTGATGTTGATCCAACCAAAATTCAGGCTGTCCTCGAAATGGTCCCACCTTCGGAGTGAATCTGGAATCAGGTCATTTCTCGGAAAGCTAGGTGCAATCCGGAAGATTCATCCCAGACTTAAGCTTCGCTATTCATCCAATCAACAATTTACTCAAGAAAGACTATAGCATTGATTGGACCGAAGACTGCAACGAAGCTTTCAAAGCAGTTAAATGTTTCTTGCTGTCACCACCTAAGCTGGATCGCCCGTTAATCCTATATTCGTGAGCTACCAATGTCTCGTTGGCCTGTATGTTGGCCCAAGAAGACGATGAACAAGAGAGAACGTGTGATTTATTTCATTAGCCGAACACTGCTCGACTATGAAACACGCTATACACAAGCAGAGCGAGAATGTCTTGCCATAGTCTTTGCTACTAAACACCTAAGACATTACATGCTGAATCAAGAAACAAAGGTCATGGTAAAGATGGACCATTTACGGACTTTTCTCACACAAGGTTCCTTATCCAAAAAGGTTGGACGTTTTATAACCTTAATGGGAGAGTTCGAATTAACATTTGTAAATCAGAAGTCAGTTAAAGGACAAATCATCACAGATTGGTTAGCTGACAACCCATTAGACGGAGGTGATTTAGTAGATTTAGACTTTCTAGATGAATGTGTATACTACATCGAAACTTGACCTGCTATCTCTGAGTGCCCTTGGTACACTGATATCATTAATTATATCATGGACCATACGTAACTGGAGGCAGTTACACTACAACAAAGAAGGTGGATTACGCATAATCATAGCCAAATATGTCATTATAGAGCAGGTGCTCTATCGAAAAGCATTCGATGGAATGCTCTTAAGGTGTGTCGACACAGAAGAGTCCAAGAGGATTCTCCATGAATCCCACAGCAGTATATGTGGAGGCCACTTCGGTGGCCATGCCACTGCTCGAAAAATACATCGAATGGGCTATTTCTGGCCCACTCTAGAACATGACGCGATAGAGTTTACACGCAGGTGTCATAAGTGCCAAGAATTCTCCCACGAGATCCACATGCCAGCACAAGCTCTACAACCAATCGCAACTCCATGGCCCTTTTCTACATGGGGCCTGGACTTGATAGGGAAGTTCTCTCCCTCATCCACAGACGGCCATAATTTTATAATCACGGCCACTGAATATTTTACCAAATGGGTGGAGGCCATGCCTCTTACTACTGTACCTGGTTCTGTGATCGCTAAGTTCATTTTAAACCAAATCATTTGTAGGTACGGTATCCCGCAAATCATTATCTCAGATAATGGAACTTCTTTTAAGAATGAAGAAGTTCGTGAACTATGCAATAAATTTAAAATAAGCCATCATATGGCTTCCTTGTATTATCCCCAAGCCAACGGGCAGGCTGAAGCAACAAACAAGACACTGAAAGCCATTCTCCTTAAAACGGTGAAAGAAAACAAACGAGATTGGCATTTGAAGTTATATCCGGCCTTGTGGGCCCACCGAACCTCAATAAGAACACCAACAGGAGCAACTCCTTTCTCGCTGGTATTTGGGGCAGAAGCAGTTCTCCCGCTTGAGGTCGAAATACCCAGTCTCCGCATTTCACTACAAGGGATTCTGGATGAAGACGCTTACAGAGAAGCACGTCTTTCCCAACTAGAAAGCCTAGATGAAACTAGGTTAGATGCTGAACAGCGGCATAGAGCTTATGCTGACCGAATGTGCCGGCAGTATAACAAGAAGGTTTATGAACGCGATATATACGAAGGTGATCTAGTTCTAAGACTAGACAGCCGGATCGACAAGAAGACCGGCGAAGGAAGGAAATTCCGGCCCAAATGGTTGGGCCCATACCGAGTCATGAAGGACTACGGAAATGGTGCATACCTCTTATGCATGCTAGAAGGTGAGGAATTTGGTGAAACAGTCAATTCCCTGCACCTCAAACGTTTCTACGCATAAGCAGCTAGCACTACTTATATAACTATCTACATTGCATCTTCATATAGATTTAGATCATTTTGTCCACTTGTTCTTACACAAATTGTGATCAAGGAATCTTATTCTCAAAGTAATTCATTACAAACTCATGATGTTGTTGGCACAAAACTTTCTAATCATATCTCTCCATTTTCACGATATCATCAATCACTTCAGAATCTTTTATCAAATAAAATCAAACATGACGAAGTCTTAACGGTAACCATACCAAGATCTGCAAGTTTGTTCTCGCTTTGATTTCTTCTTAGGATTGGTGTCTTGCCTATGGTCTGTTCTAGAAGCTTCATGGTGTCACATCTATCCCATATACACATCTCTTTGGAAACAAGCATATACTGACATTTTACTCAAAAAGACAAGTCAAAAAGTGATTAAACAGAAAATTTTATTTTTACACATTTCCTTGCCCTACCAACCTTCGGTGATGAGCTTGCGTCTCTTACTAGTGACGTAGGGTTGGGAAAGGATGGAAATGCCCTTACTCGCCTATGCCTTGCCCACGGTGATAAACCCATGCTTCTTACAGGTAGCATGGGGCAAAGTGTAGGGGGTCCTCTAGACAATGCAAACGTTAAAAGGTCATAAACAAACTATTCAAACTTTGAGTCAAAAATGAATGAATCAAATGTTCAAAATTCCAAGAGAGTTAAAAATCCTAAAAACCAGATTTTGTCTACTATGTGGCCATCTACGGGTCTAAGTTTGGATAAACCACAAAGCAAAGTCGCACCCAAAACTATGAAGTCATTCAGGTAGAGTAAGCTTGTAGTTCTCAACTTGGTTCCACCAAATCTTCGTCTGTCTTTCATCACTATCATTTTCACCATATGTTCATAACTTGTGCCCTTCTTAGCTCTTGGTGATGAGCCCTCGTAGCTTACTAGTTGCGTGGAGTTAGGAGTGGGGCAAGTTAATATATTCATCATATTGGTTATTTTCATCACTTTGCCAAAACAAACATGAGGTATCCAAATTGCTCACAGAAGTTAAGATTTAAGATCACAACATATCTACAATATCATGTATTAGCATCATGAAACACAAAAAGAAATCAAGCATTTGCATCATCTGTTCTCCATTGCATACATTCTAGAAAGCATATAAAACATACATCGTAGTATACACGAGGAAGCTGGAAACAGAAAGGGAAAACACGAGTGACAAAGTTTTGATCCAAAAACGAATGCATATATATAAATAATCAATCTTTATATACAATGCCATCATGCTCTAGGCATGGTCAAAACACTCAAAGATCCTGTGATATACAAAAAGAATCTACAGTACAAAGCATACAGGGCCAATTCACCTCGCAACCCCTACGTGACCCCTCCGAGGGTTGCGCGCCCTCGCCTAGGACTCCGGCTATGCCAGCGCTCTGAATGCACGGAGGGCTCAGGGTCTCGAGGGGCAGCCGCAGTCTCCCCATGAGAATGACTCCTCATAAAACACTTGGCTGTCCTATAGCCTGCCAACTCTATATGGAGAGTCGACACCATCCTGGCCACATACCAAACGGGAGAAAAGACGTCAGTATGCCTACCAGCTGTTGAAGGCTCCTCGGCATCTACAGATAGCTCCACACGGGTCTTATCCATAGGAATCATCAGAGAATTAGTGCATACCCTACGGATTAGATCCTGCCACTCATTAACAGTCTCTGCAAAACAAAGAAGAAAAATGAATTAGAAGCTAGGCAAGAGACTAAAAGATACAATGTCAAAACATAAGGAGAGATAGCAATTAAAAATCCTAAATTAAACAAACATTGAAAAAGATGAGAGGATAACTTATTCGGATCACCGGGCCTCTAAGATGGGTCGCTGGGGCCAACACCCCGCCACAAATGCCGCTGTCGACTGAGGGGCTGCTCCTGTAGTAGGAGTAACATGACGCCCCGCAACTGACTCATCCTCTCCACCATGGCCCTGGGAGAGTGGCTCCTCTGAAGCTAGACGTCTCTCTCTCTCTGCACTCTTCTCGGCCCTCTCTACTTGCAAAATATCCTGAGTGTCATGCCACTCAGGATCGCTATCATCCGTCTACTCCTCTGACCCTCCCTCTGTAAGCTCCTCAGAATCGGAGTCAATATCTATAGGGTCATCGCTGCTGTGATGAGCAGGACCTGTAGCAATCTGAAGCAAAGGTGCCCGAGGCGCACCGGCTCTCCCTCTAGCCCGAACTACCCTCCTGGCTTACAATGGGAGTGCCAGGAGTATCACTGTCCAACCACGGCCTCTAGGCCCCCCTCTAGCCTCGCGGACTGATCTGTAAACTGGTGCCACTGGGGGAAGCATGCCCGCATATGGGGCCAAACTGTTGAGGAAACTCTGCCAAAAGGGTGTACCTCCACCCATCCCACGCGGTCGATAAGCTGCCCTGTGGTGGAGCAGGAGATCAATGTAAGGGTCTCCTCTCCCCATATGCCGGCCATAAGCCGGTACGGTGTCGCCTCCATATCTGCTGTGGTAAGGGAGGCAACTGGCTGGTGAGGTGCTCTAAGCACCGACATATCTGACCATCTAGCTGCCCTCACAGCCCCAGGATCTGCCACCTCTACCCCCTCTACCATAAGGAATAAAATGCTCATACACCCAACTCATGACTAGAGTCGGGTGGCTCAATGACTGTCCCTACAAACAGACCACCCTGTATAAGTCATGGTAGGTGTTCCCCAGAATATCTACGCCCCAGGCATATATCCGGCCATGCCCCTCTATCTGTGCAATGATGGGGGCCCAGCAGTATAGTAAAAGTATCCCCTCCCTTGTCCCCGATCAGCCTCGAGGCAAGGATCCCCATGATATCCTGTCGAAATACGGGGATGGGCAAAGAAGGAATGGATCGAACTCTCACTCCCTTCTTCGACCCCGTAGAGATGGCTGCATCCCCCATGTAGCCTGCCCACTGTGCAATCTGTGCTCGAGACCCTGCCGTCTCCAGTGTGAGTCTCCTCCCAGTGATCGGGACCCCCAGGATACGGTAGACATCCTCCAAAGTGATGGTCCACTCACCGCGGACCCCTGGCAATCGGAAAGTGTTCTGATCTGCATCCCAATATGAGAATAAGTCACAAAGAATGTGACTAGATGGCGTGACATGGGGCACGCGCGATATACGCAAATAATAAGGGGTTTAGGGTCCTTGGAACACAGGATATAAATATTAAAATGGAATACCCCCCAAAGCCTTGTCTCTTGGAAATCCCTATAACCTTAGAAAAGACATGTGTAGAATGTAAAGAAAACCATTCACATCAAATGCAAGGGCCCTTCTCCAATCGAGAGATTCATTCTACAAGGAGACCTGCCTGATTTAGATTCACACTTGAATGGCGTTATTCAATGATAGGCTATTCCTCCTTTCATCAATGGAGCTCCCTCTTTTTGTCTATTGTTTCTCCCCAACTCTCCCAAAATTTTCTTCCTTCTGATTTGCTTTCCCTAGCTCTCAAAAAAAATGTCCTAGTAGATCCCCTAACAATAAAGATCTTCTCCTTCTACGTTTTGCAATATAGTAGCAAATCTGACTTGACAGAGATTTAAGACACTGGTACGCATTAAAAATCAATCAACATGGAGTAACCACTAGGATGTTTCCCCCTAGTTGTGTAAACTGCACTAAGTAACTTCAAATGTTGTTCAATGATAGAAACTGGAAATGGAAAGTTCTAAAATTTTCTTTACTAACCCAGCATTTATCAATGAAAGCTTAGTGCACTAGGTGTGAAAACTCAAAGAACTACACACAACACTTGGAGCATACAAGAAGTGTTTTACCAAGGTCTTGATTTTGAACTAAACTCCATGGTAACTGCACTAGAAAGCGTGTCGGTACCCAAATTTAATCTCCTTCAAATATCGAGAAGCATCATGGATTTTTGACAGGAACACTCTCAAGGTAGATAGATAATCATGTATGTCATTTTTTCGCCGGGGAAACAAATCTAGCATACTTGTTACCCCCACTTCCAGGTTTTTGGAAAGGAGTGGGTAGCACCTTAAAAGATTTGATCTGATCTAACTATTTTATAGTTGTCCTTTAAACCAAGGTAGAGAACCTATTTGTAACCTCTCTGTTATTCGGAATACGATGTAAATCTTCTTTTGCATAATTTATAGGGAAGATCTTGGGGACAATATGATCAACACACCAAATCTGACTCTCATGAGTTGTCACTTCTAGATCATGGAGATATTTTCACAATAAGGAAAAGGTTACTGTACTTTACCCAAAATTTAGGATTGTACTGCGAAGTCTGTGGGGTGTAATAATGCCCCAATGATGATACCGGCCGTGCGGGCGGGTCCGCAAAAAAGGTTTGGGGGTTCGGGATCCCGAAAGAGCTTCTTCGTAGCGTTAGACCATCCCACATACCCCACTTAGCCCCCGTATCCTTTGTTTTTCTCCCTTTTTTTCCCTCTTTTCCTTGCCCCTTTTGATCTTAAATTAATGACGAAACCGCCGCCCTGAACAGGGCGGCGTTCCTGTAACCACCCCCGCCTTAGCAGGGCGGCAGTCCTGGCGCGTTTTCCAGAAGACACTCCCGTTTGACGTGACCACCACTGAACTAGAATCACTTCACCAATCTTTTCCTTGCCGACTGGCATGCATTTATTTTTTTTGGTCCCCGGACACGTGTTTTGCCTTTGTTTATTGTGTTAGGAGTTCAATTGGTTTTTGGTTCTTGGGTGTTTTGAAATTCCATCAATGCATGGTTTTGTGCACATGTAAAGGGCCACCATTTTTTGTTAGAGTCTTTGATTTGCCAGTGGTTTGGCTGTCACTTGCTTAGGATTGATATCATAGTCAATTCTTACTTGTAGTATTGCTCAGCTCTTGGTAATCCACAGACCCATCTTGTGCAGGCAGTGCTGTTTGTTCATCCATCCGGTTCGACTTGCCTCTTAATTCCTCTTTGCTGTAGATGTATTTATTTTTTTACTTGTGACTTAAGTTTTCTTAGTTCATTCATTATATACCTGGTTAGCTTACATTCAGCCTGTTGGGTATGCCACTAATCCACTTGTGCAAGCAGTGTCTTTATTTTGGAACGGAATAACGTGGAAGCCATAAAGTTGTAGGTTTTGCTCTTCTATAGGACGTTTGAAGTTTCTGGTCGCTCATGTTGCATGACTGCATAAAATCCCGCAGGATCACATAAGCCAAGCCTCTGTACTCTTGTGCTATCTCCTCGTCCTACTTCCCATTCTCGGTCTGCATTTCTGAGCTGTCCTTATCCCAAAATCGTACTCCTAATCGTGTAGCATCACACGCTTTTCGGATCCACGGTGAAAACACGAAAGAATGAAAGACCATACTGAGGGTATGAGATCAATAATACACACCATCAGATTCGCCATGTTCTGCGGAATCCAGGTTTTAAATTTCAAAGTTCTAGTCAGAATCATATTAAATAGAGTAGTTACTCGCTTTATTTCATTTATTCGATTCTCGATATTGCCCGGGAAGCTGTGGGATTTTAGTTTCTGAGAAACGATGATTCACCTCCTCACTCTTCTGAGGAGGATCGACAATCTTGCGATAGAATTAGCCTATTTAGAATTCTTAATCAATTTGCAACAGGCAATAACTAACAACCTCGTTATCTTGTCTGTTTTAATTACTGTTTAGTTTTTTATTTTAATACGTTTAAAACATAGTTTGCTTCCCTTAAAATTGTTTAAATCTTTCATAAGAGAAACAGTTATATGCAGTTATATTACTTCACGTAGTTGCATTTGTTTTCATAACAGTTAGATTGCATTTTGTTTCGTAGGACAATCACGGAACCTCAAGAGCCCTGGAATATATTTTGACCAAATCGTGCCTCAACCAAACCTCGTCACACACACACGCAATGTTGACATAGACCCAAAATCTTAGGATCAATACAAGTATCCAAAAACCACAGATTTACAACGATCATTCACAGTTAAGAGGTTAACATAGAAAGACGACCAAGCACATGCATTTTTTGCTGTCAATTCAGCCAACACAGATTACCCTAGAAAAACATCCACATGACTGTAGAAGGGCTCAAAAGAGAACAAACATCGGGTGTGATACCTTTTAGTTCCACAGCCAGACGCTGGAGACACCCTCGTATATATAATACCACTTCAGGAATCCAGGTTGCGAGAACGCCTGTAATGATTCTGAGAAGATTGCCACCTAATTAGGTTCTAAATATAGAAGCTGAGAAATCTACGAGTATTGGGAACAGGGATTAGAACTTGATCTCGCGTATGACCATAACAGACCGCAACAACCTAGAGTTTAATGGTTGTGATCCATAGATCCCACAACCTAACGAATCCATAAGAGAAGTGGGATATAGACACTGTCCTAATACACACACTAGTATTTCATCAGTCTACTCAATTCCATCTATCCACATCATCCAACAGTTATCCCTACTGGACATAACAGCTAACGAAGCTAGAGAATTCTTGACTAGGCTAGAGAATCATCCATAGAGTTGACTATTTCACATATACCCTATCAGGAACATACACGAACCGATCCGGGTCATTTCCCCACTTCCACAACCCATAGATCGCATCACGGCCAGAGCTAGATATTGGATTGAGCCTTCGCCCAGTATCCTTGCTGATCGATCTATCACACCGTCTCCTAGGTTAGAAGGGCCTGCTTTGCCTTAGATTCACGATTCCATTAGTGCCTGGTCGAGATTTAGATTGCCTAACTGTCTATCCGTATGTACCTGTATTCCATCTCCAACCGGCTGTTCTCAAAAGGCCAACCTCGTGGAGGTTGGTACGCGAAAGATTCACTTGTTAGATTCTCACGCTCGCTTGTCCCACTTTTGTCGATGTACAAAATTGGTGAACCCACGTGAAACGTGTACATTGCTTCATCACCTTCTCTCTGAGAAGTTTCATCTTATCCAAATCACCTTTGATCCTTCCGTTATTCTGCGGGTATTCAGATACCCCCCAAATATGTCGGGATTCGATGCATGTGCAAACCCCTCCTTGGGTTTGGGCATATGTGCCCAATAGAATGAGATTCATCACCCTCACTCTCAATGTGGAGCGACAACTATTAACTATTCAAGTTGTCAACGCAACTCCAGGACTAGATATAACTCGTCCTTACAAGCAGCGGGGTTTGGACAACAACTCGCTCAACACAAACAGAGCCTTCAGGCTCAAACATTATGACATTTTACTGGAGAATCTGTTCATCTCCTCATCTGCTAACTTTAGACCACGATTAGTAGACAATCAGACCCATACTCGTTTCTAGATGACAGTTCAATACGTGAGCCTAGGAGTGAACAATCCTCCCTGGGTATATACCCACCTCCCACCTATAGTGAGTTTGGCAAATACAGGCCGATTCCTCTCCTCAAGAAAATAACTCTATGCCATCACGTATAGAAAATACTCCTCAGAGATGCTTGGCAAGATAATGAGCAGGTCATAGCATGATTCAACATACCTCCGCAAATCATAGCATACACAAACGCCACCATGCACGATATCGTGACCTTCACCAAACAAGTATTTCAACTCTAATAGAGAAGGTTAGAGGATCGAACTTGCCCAAACAGTCAAATTCAAGATTCATACAATAGGGAGTTCCAATCCTCCGCACCATCCTATCCAAGTAGACCTCCTCACAGGAGCAAGAAAATTAGGTATGACTCCTCATTAATTCACAACAGTGCCAACTAGACCCACTATCGCTAGCACTGTTTTTTTTCCCTCCAGGTCTAGTACAGACAACCTCCATTCCTCGAGAATACCCTTCGTCCTTAAACATGTATTCAAAATCGTCACAATTGGTATATGTTCTCCTTTCCCTGCATGTTTTCCCAATACAGGGGTTTGCCTTATCCCCCTGCCAATGCGTACTTATGCCATATCAACCACCCATTCCCGCCACCGCCTCCTCAACAGACACCAATCAATGTTGAAACAGATTGCGATAGGGACTTATCAGAATAGTTGGAAGAGCCCTTAGATTTCACCATACGAAGCGTTATGCTTCCAAGGCCTCTTCCCGATTTTGCCCAAGTTCCAGGGTGAGGGAGATCCAAATGCGCTATCAAAGCTTACGCCTACAATCCATTCGAAATTCGTTTACTATTTACTCCCATGGGATGGGGTTTTTTGCTAAATATCCCAAAACCTGGAAGGCAATTGCTCTCGAGTTGGATTAATCGAATCCCGAAGCTCCATACATTCATTCAAACAACTCGTGTCCTGAGTTCATAAAAGCCTTCGACATGAACAAGCTATTAAGGACAGGAAATCAGGGAGTATTCTTACCTCAATCAAGAACATACGAATCGTTGTCACCACTTTCATCCAAAGTTGCGCACAGTCCGTTATTCCTCGCAAGCACTCCAACATGGATAATGGAACTATGCGATTTATCCTTCATTCTCTCAGCAGAGAAGTGAAGGAAGAAGTCAAGAGTCCCACTAATGGACTGATGATGAATTACTTGATGAGCGCTTACGAATAGACCCAGGCGGCAGCAAAGATAGTGTGTCGTTATAAGACCGTATGGAGCAAACGGGGAGGTTAATCACCTCACTCAAAATACTACAACTACCACAACGTCAATCAAGGAACCCAAAATATTAACAAAAAAATCGGGGGGAACAACGGATGGGGTAACCGACCAGCTCAAGATGGTAAATGTTGTTATGTTAATACTCCGTCACAAACAAACAATCAACAAACAACCAATTTACCCACAAACAGAATAATACGTGGATATTTAATCATCCACCACAACAACAAAAACGGAAATCCCATGAAAGGACCAAGCCAAAAATCATTTGGTTTTTATTTTCCCAAAAAAAAAACCAAAATCAACCCTAGAAAACAACAACACTTTGTCAATAGGCAACAGTTTATCGGAATTTTAGGCCCCAATACACCACCAAACCCAAAACAAAACACGAATCCAATCCAATATTCGAGTGTGGTTTCCATAAAATTCAGGGGTCATGACAACTTTAAACGTGTTGTGACTACAAAAAGTTCATGCCACGTTTACCGACGAACAAAGACAATTCTTTACAGATTGGTTTTTGGCAGATCCCACGCCATCGCCACCCAATCCGTTCACAAGGCAGTTCCCCTCAAAGCTCCTCTCAAGATCTTAACGATCCACTCCCAATCACGATATAATCAAATACATTCAAGGGAGTTAAAAAACAAGGGTGCAATAATAGGAAACATGGACCATTCGAAGCCTCGACTTCGCTAATTTTCCTTAGTTACAACCCCAACTAGGGATGTCAACCACGACCTAGGTGGTTGGCATTGGTGAGAAGTCGACTCGGAATGCCATGAAGCGGTAACAAGGACACGAGACGATTTTTCTCAACCAGTCCACGCCACTCGCCAGCCACAAGATAACAATCCGCAACTTACAACAAAACCTGTGGGTGCTTACGAATTTAATTAATGATCAACGAACACCCTTCTCGATATTCAGTCTTGACTGCCTAAGAACATTCCCCGCCCATAGGGGCTGCTCTTTTAGAGGCGCGAGGCTTAGGTCATTTAT
>JAHRHJ020001064.1:0-35200 GCA_019776745.2 Taxus chinensis | reverse complement strand
CAATGTTGGAACTCATCATTAGGGCTCAAATTTTCTCTTAAGGTTACCTAACCCTTTAGGCAACTTGTTTGTCTTCAGCTGGTAATCATTAAGCAATTGGTCAACCATGAGCTGGTCCGATAAAAAGTTCAACTTGCATGCTTGATGAGAACTCAGCTTCATTCTAGATAAACTGGATGATCTCCCTTCATTTTCAAATACTTTCTAGTTGGTATTTTTTTTGGGAATGGAGGTCTAAATCACCATCTTAATGTGCTGAGTGTTTCCTTTGACAAATTCTTCCACAGGAGAGAACTATGAACCAAGCATAGCCATCTAATCAACTTCCTTGTTCATCTATCGTAGCACCACTTGCAGATTGAGAGCATCAAAGCTCTTAAGGAGGTCCCAGACCCTATTTTTATAATATTGAAAGCTTATTCTTTGTCTGAAATTTTTTGGTAACCTGATGGATAACCAATCATGTGTCCCCAAAGATCTCTAGCGCCTTAATTTTCTTCTTCTCAGTAATGCGCAAGTCATGGACTAGTGCTTCATACTCTAAAAACATTGTTAGAACATAAAAACTACAGCCTGTGCACAAATAAGAATTTATCATTCTTAGGGAAAATGAGAACCACTCCTGCTCCCATGCCATTTCTTCTTCTGGATCCATCAAAGTACAACTTCCACAGACCCTACTCAACTTTATCTTTTTTGAGCACGTGTGGCAACATTGCTTCTTCTTTCAAGGATGTAGTAAGTACCAAGTATAGTTTCATAATCTTCCAGTTCTTCAACATATGGATCAAAGTTATGGTGCCTCTCCACCCATTCATCAAGTATTAGGTTGGGAACAGAGGAGATTGCTCTTCCGGAGCTGAAGCTTGTTCTTCTTGGATTAAACAATTGGCTTGGAGAGGGAATATGACATATGAAATCTACATGATAGGAAAATACAATATCATCTTATATGGTAAACCAGGTACCATACTTTGTCTTGAGTAACATATGAGATTAGTCAGAAGACAAGTAACCACCCACTTTAGCAGCGAAGTCTCTTGATAGGCATATGGAAAATAAAGGAGGTAGGTCAATGATTGACATAACTTGAGTAATTGGTTAGGCTCAGACATTCATGGAGAGTTAACTCAAGATCTTTGATGACTCCTAAGGTGGTGATAGTTGAACCATCAAGTTGCAGGACTCCTTTAGACAAAGGGATATATTTTAGACCTAATACATCAGCTATTTTCTTAGGCATGATAGAAGTACTAACACCTGAGTCAATCATGCAATTATGCACCAGGTGTTTGCCTATGATCAGGACATATATAAGGGTTGGGTTTAACAACTTTACTTACTTATTTCACCTCTTACTGGCAGAAATTGATAGAAGCACGTGGCTTTTGCACACCTGGATTAGTGCGTGGGAGTTGTATCAGAGCTTTATATACAACAGATCCCGCTGAGATGGAATGGTCAGGGGGCATCCCACATTATGACATTTATGTTTTTTCTCTTCATCTAGTTAAAAATGCTAAATGGAAGGCCCCCTATCTTATGTATTTAGGGAACTACATCCCTTATTGAGTGTTCAGGTGTGGAAGCCTGGACTTTAGTTAGAGAAAAGGCTTGACCTAACCAAAGGAGGGGGTGCGCATTGCTTCAGAAGGAGCTTGAGCATTTTTGCTACTGAATGCCTTATCTGTATCTTTCTGATTTTGAGGATCTACTTGAATTTTGGGAGTGGGACCTGTGTTCCTACTCTAACATCCTATTTTTGTATCTTGTGTTGTTCACAACTTGAGCACGCGGTCTATTTGTATCTTCTGTAGCTTGGTTGATTGTACAAAAGTCCTCTGCGCCAAAGAACATCAAATTTGTCTCTGGAGGAACTTCTGGTCTTTCTAGGTTATCTGCTTTAGTGGAACTTGTTGAATTCTCAAAAAATGAAGCATTTTAGATCATGAAGGCTTGGGCACGCACAACATTAGCACAATTATATTGACTATGAGGCATGTTGCAAGGGAAGTACCAATCTAACTCTTCTGTCAAATTGTTCTGAACTTGAACAAGCACCCGACTCGCACTGGGTACTGGAAGAGAAGGCATGGGAGGAACAACTTACAAGGGAAGATGTGCATTAAGCTTCCATCTATCATTTTGTTGGTTAGGTGCATATCTTTGATTTCCATACTGATTTTTCCAAGGCTGATTGCTTTGGACATGCACCTAATTATAATTACCTATACAGGCTTGCACCTGTTGCTTTTATAATGATATGAACTTATTTGTTAAATTTCTAATCAGGGCCTTTAATTCTTCATCTTCCTTCTGCTACACTGAAGAGTAGGATGTTGAGGCAACTGGTTTCGAGCTTTACTTAGGAATATGAATAGGTGTCATAGAAGGTTGCGACGCTTGTGAAATTTATGGGAACAAGGGCATAGGTGGAGCTATCTTTCCCACTTGAATACAGAGTATTTTTTCCCTTACTACAATATTATAAGTGGCTGGTAAAGTCCTACCACCCATTGACTAGATCATGACTGAGATATCGTTGTTAAGTACCTTCAGATAATACAGAGGAAAGCATGTTGGGCTTATAGGTATTAACATAAGAGATATTTTTTTCCAAGTCTTTTGACATCTAATGTTGAAATCATTCATATGCTTTTTAGATGCCCTCGTTTTTGTTGTAATTTTCTCCACCAAAGATAGGGTGATCTGAGTTATCTTAAAAATAGTTGCAAAGAGCCATGTCCCAAGCTCATCCTAAGTGGCAATAGAACCAAAGTCTCAAGCCTCTCGGTACCAATGAGGTCACCTGACCTTTGAAATAGGCCATGCAAGTAGCCTGAATTTTATATCGTCACCTGTGATTAGGTCGAGTGAACACACATATGTTAGCTATATCTTAGATATATTCTTTAGGGGTGACTTGATTCTCATTAGATAAAGTATGGAATACTTTTAAATATTGCCATTTGACATATCATGTTACATAACTAGAACTAGGGGAATTCCTCCAGTGAAATTGAAAAATTTTCTCATAGTGGAGGAGGTTGTCTGATGCACCATAGCAGAGTGTGTTGAGTTATCTATGTTGTGAGGAAGATTTGAATTGGGCATGTGCGTGCACTAGAGACAGAGAGATGTGTGTATGCAGGATTTCTAGAACAACACTTTCTCTTGATGATATTTGGAGGTACTTGAAAGAATAATTAGCAATTGCCACACTTATCCTCTATATGAACTCTTCTCATGAAAGGTGCTCATAGGTTACTAAAATAGAGATTCATAAAATGTTGGGAGTCACCAGATCGTGTTAAAATGAGCCTCTAAAGTCTAAAATACTAAGTCCACACCACCAAAACTTAGCAGATATGAAATTTAATCTTTCATTTCTGGTCCCAACGAGTGCATGTCATAAAATTTTGGTTTCATCAAACATGTACACCCACGATCTCTTAGATCTCAGAAGGAATCAAGATCGTTTGAGACAACAATGGAACCATACCCAAAAGTTGTGGGACCTTGCGCAGCTTAGGACGGATATTCAGAGAAGGTTGGATTCCTTTTATCTACTTCTTACTGCTACTGCTACTCTTAGGTTTTTGAAAGGGAAAACTGAGCTAATAATGCGAAGGGATTAAGGATAGAAAGATAACATGAAATGAAACTACAATAAAAGGGTGATAATAATTAGAAAAAGAGGGATTAACACTATCTGTTCTGAGAGAAAATGAATGGAAATAAATGAAATAAGGTTAGGCATGATGTATCAAAACTAAAAACGTATTCACTATATTAGTCTTCGTAGAACAAAACTAAATATGGACAAGTTGTGAGGGATGTCGGGATGGCACAACTAGCACAGCAACGCAATGTAAAGGAAAGGCAGGAAGAATGATAAATGTAAACAAGCTTAGGAAAGAGAATAGTCATAAAATAATGTTTCCATTATTTCTAAAAATGCATATAACTATAACAATGGTGAAAGAAGTCTGATATCCACATGCACGAGCCATATATAGAGGTATAGTAACTCAAAATTTAGAAATTATGAAGTGCTTAGCCAAAAGCACGTAAGGATCTTAAGTTTTCCCATGTTACATAATAAGCCCAACTGCTCTTACATTTATAGATGAATCCATGGAAGAAGAAGAGAAGAAAGGAGGTAAAACCTGAATTTGAGACACAACCACGATTAAGAAGCATTCAATACATGTACAAATTTTTCCTTCCTAGAGGTCTATGTCAAATACGTTTTTTCCAAGTCTGTTTTGACATGTTGGAGAAGGAATGAAGGCGGTATTATATCAAATCAGATGGTTGGAGCTATCAAATCTACTCATTAATTCCCAGAAAATATGTTTTCCCATTTCTCACCTACAATATTTTCTAAGAATTTGAATTTTGAATGTTTGGCACTGTAGCTTATGTCAGCAGCTATTGGTTGAGACTAGGTGTGTGCTAATCAGAGCTCTATACCAAAATATATGGCTATCAGAATATGCTAGAGCCATCTCGGTACACAAAACACATGACACGCATGGATTGATTGAAGAAATCGGCCAACTATGTAAATATTTGTCATTTTTTCCATGTGTTCACTTGCTGATTTTTCACAAGGATTTGGGTTCCCTATTAGCGCACTTTGACTAAGTTACGCGCGATACGCTCAAGTATGTCAGAACATGAGCTAACACAAAAGGTCACAAAGGAGGGCAACGTGGACACACACAAAAGAATGAGGCACAAAAAGAAGATAGAAGGAAGGCACACAAGGGGGAAAGTGGAAGGAGAGAAAAGAAAGGGGTGCACATGGAAACTGTGACCAAGGGAATGTGCCAAGTGATCTTGAGTGGGGCGTAACATTGCAATGAATAACTTAGAGCCAGAAAGTGTATGTAAGTTACCCAAATCACTAGGAGAGATATTAAGATAACAGGACCTTACACTCACCATGCATGCAAAAAATTATAGGCTAGTGACATACACTTTAGGTTAAATCATCACCTATTCTATCATCTTGTAGTGACATACACTTTAGGCTAAATTGTCACCTATTCTAATCATTTTGTAGTGGTATACACCTTAGGTTACATCCCACTTTCCTCATTTAATCTTATAGACTTGATATACACTTAGGCTAAATCATCACTTTTACATTCATCCAGTCATGATATACATTTCGGCTATAGGATTCACACACACATCCTTTCTAGGTTGCATCTCATCACTACACTTACACATTCATCACAATGCATTAGACACAACATACACCTCGCCATTTTCCTGGTGACAACACTCTCATTTATGATTCATTCTTACTGTTGAGGGGGAAAAAATGAACCTCATTACATACACTCCATTCATTGAGGGGGGACATGTCACTCATATCATTCCATATTTCATTCCATTCCATCCATCCACAACATATTGCATTGTCTTTGGGGAATTTAATCATTGTTTACTATTGTTTTACATGATGATTTTACTACACATGCTAAATTGATTTCTTATATGCAATTATCTATACCATCCCACATGCACTTCACATCTTGTTTAGTTGTGATCATAGATAAAAATCCCTTCACACGTAGCAATGGATGTTTTTCCCTTCTACCCTTCCTACACTGGTCCGCTGGAGGAATCCACCTTTGTCTCTCATAGGTGATATTATTTCATTTTGTACTTAACAATTTTACATTAATTGGTTATTCATGCTTTTACATATTTGGTTGTTTCTATAACATGCCTACGGTTTGTCCATGTGCAACACTTGTTTTGCAAAATTACATGTTCCATGAGTACTCATTTACTTGTTTCACATGATTGTCATTGTTTGTTTTGATACAGGCCTTACTATATGTTTGATATGCACACTTGTTTATATTTGTGACAGGAAGGGCCTACATGTCTTATGACATCATGAGGATGCCCCATGGTTTAAAAACCCGGCTTTATGTGGCTACTTGTATTTTGCATGTTACACTTAATGTGCTTGGTAGTTTTTACATTGTCTATCGTAATGTTACACTTGTTTTATACTGCATGTGTTTTTGTACCTAACACTTGTTTTTGCTAGCCATCCTTGTTTATGCACCACCTTTGGTTCACCAAAGCGAATTCCCGACCCCCATAGTAGAGGAAGGGTACAGAGAAACCTGCAGTGGGTCTTTTTGGGCGCCGATTCTCTACTCAGTGACATCACAGCACCTTAAGAGGGAGCATCATTTGGGTGTTTTACATAAACAAAGCGATTCTACACCGGCTTCAATTATTATACAAATAATGGAATTCAAATCAGTCTACGACCCCATACACAATGGATTTTATAGGACATGGTTTCCTTAGCATTCTGGGAAGTAGTTACAGACTTGGAGGTTACTAGTGGTTTTCCTCTCTACCTACTTTGGCCAGTGGCGTCGGATTTCCCAAAAAACTAGGACAGTACAAATATCTCTTCACACTCATTCAGGGAAGCATTACATCGTAGAGGACACAAATCATTCCTCCCTACACTTATTCGGCTAGGGGTGGTGTGATATCGCCCAAAAAAATTGTAGTATAGGATATCCTTCTACATTTTTTCTTGACATGGATCAGGTGCAACATGTTCCATTTACTTTTCCATTTCCATTTGCATATTTTACATATCATGCATCTTTTACGTTGCATTATACACTTACATATTTGATGACTTGATCATTTTATCCTTGCTAGTCCAGCCGTATGAGAAAAAAATATTCAAATTGGGGGAAACAACACAAAAATGTCAAACAAAACACTTGTGCAAAACAACAACACTTTTAATAACCATGCATGTACATTACACACACAGCAGCTCACACACGTTTCTACCCTGGTTCACCTCATAAAACTTTTTCTTTGTGCTTTTCCTTTATTTTCCACAGGCTCCTCCATCTCTTTATCTTCCACACTTGTCTAGTCATGTGACACACATTCTCATCATTCTACATCGACATCAGGCACACATCTCTGATCTACTTTATGATTATCGATCTTACACTCTCAACATAAAATGGGACAAAATGTAGCACAAAAATCATGCACTTTAGACATTATATCTCGGTCTCATACGACTATTTAAAAGGGTCTTGAGGGCAAAAATACTAATTAAACCCGATTTGGCACTTTTTATTGTATTTTTCTTAGGAACTATCTTTGCACCTTATGCCTAGTCAGATTTCTATTATCACCAATTCTTTGACCTCAACTGGGGCCACCTAGCTTAGTACTGGGGCACACGTGGGTGCCTCGGTCCCACCCAGGGGTTGTTGCGATCCTTCTAGAGTTTTCCTACCACTCTTTGGGCTCTTTCTTTCTAGCCATTTTACATCTTTAATCTTTCTAAGCCTTTTCAGGGTTAATTTATGAAAGTAGACCAAAGAGCCCTATAATATAAAAGCTATGAGACCATAATGAGGTACCTAACACACTTACTACTATCACTCCATCTAGAGTTGTATCCATTTATCGCATTGGAGATCACTTGCAATCCATAGAGATCCATCTTCAAGGGATAGGACATATACATCACACTTCATAGGCAAGGGATTATATTCTATTCCATGCACACATTCTATTAAATTTTCTACATATAGTTATTCTGCTCACTACTTCACAAAATGTGACTCACACAAGAGCAAACCTCTGGCATGTTCACACAAACTTGCACATAGAATTACATTAGGTATGAGATGTAGTGCATCACTCAGTTAGTAAGTCCACCATCTTGGCGCTGAGGATAGACCTGACCTGTGGTACCACCCACAACCCATAGCATATTTCAGCAACCCATCTAGGTGAATCGGACAAACCCTTATCTAGCTAGAAGGCCAACGGAGGTGCGCCTGGGTGAAGGTACAAACACATTTAAAATGACTCTTATAAAATGCTGATTTGATTAACATGATGATCAATATAACCCAAAGAATGGAGTGCAAATATCCAAGTAGTTTAGCGTAAGCGTATATCCAAGAGGGATATACTCTAAAACACAATTTAAACATGGATTTCAATTAAAAGTAGAAACAATCATGACAACAACATTGAGAAACGTGTAAAAACACCCATATCGAACAATGGGAAAAAAACATCAAGAATCACTTGATAGGTCTTACAAATTGCCTTATTAGATTGATGATTCAAATATAGGGATAAGATTACATAGGGTCCATCCATGGACAAAAGTTCATAAATAGTAAAAATCCTTAATGTCAATTCAGAGCTCTCGTTTACACACTACATTATTCTCGCCATTTCCTCTCCTTCCTCTTACTCTACCCATAAACACCTTCTTTTAAGAATCATCCTCTATATCAAACAGTCAAGGAATATTCTCCTAACTGTTCATCATCAGCTACTAGAATCTTATCATGTTTTTCTACCACTATCTAGGAACCTATCAGTTTTTTCGAATGCGTTTCCTTCAATCGAGTGGTCTTTAACAGGCTTATGTCAATTAAATCCTAACAACCTCGACCCCTTATCCTTCCATGATAGCTATAATGATTCCCTGGAATATCCTTACTTGGAACACAATCTTCATACTTATCCACTTTGTGATCTGGTCTCTTTTCCATTCACTCCTTATTGCACCTCTTTTTCTATTTCATCCAAACTTTACTAAGTCCTAACTCCAATAGGTTCCGAGCAGATCCTTTCATACCTCTTTGAGGACTAATTTTTGTGTTGTTCCTTCATGCCATTTTTTCCACTCACTCACAAAGATTTCACACCCTAAGGTACCTAGTTTTTCCTTTAGAGGGGTCCCGAGACATCACCCCGCCACTAAACTAGTTTTCCCATCCTCCACCTCGTCAAACCTTTCGTGTCCACAGCCGAACCAAAGGATCATCTTTGCCGAATTAAACCTAGTAAAGGTAAAAATCTTTCACACCAAAGAATAGATAATAGTGGTATAAAGCAGTTAGAAATAATTAAGAATGGGGGGATGCTTATATGACCAACTTCTAGGAGCTGAGGAAAAACTTCTGCATTTTTCTCATCCTTTATTTTTCTCCAGGCCTTTAGTTTTTTGTGATAAGGCCTCCCTAGTGCAAGGTCGCCCAATATTCGGACATCTAGTCTGGGATATCTCTTCCACTTCCCCCTTTAATGCTTAATGGCACATCCCAACTCAGTATAACACCCTGAACTCATCCATCTAGTCATGATGGAGTCTTCGATTTCTTTTTCTTCAATTCTAAACTCTAGCTTCTCGTGCTTAGTCTTTTCTTTCTCTTTCTGGCCATTTTTGTTTAACAACCATTGCGGCACGCTCTACTTTTGGTTGGGGTGGTCCTCTTGGTAAATTTTTAAGGGCTACCTCTTCCTTCCGTTACTCTAACACATTGTTATAGGCTCACATTTCCCTACTTTTATTAAAGCCCCCCTATCCGTATATTTAACCTCCCTTGAGTTGGGAGAATAAATTCTTCCCACCTATGATCCTGGCTTCAATGAAGACCTTTTTCTCCCTCTCCTCTTTTCGATTTTGACTCCGTAGCTATCAGGCAGCCGCACCAACCTGGTGTTTAACAAGTAGCATCCCTATGAGGTCCCTCAAGAGTATTAACATTCTCTCCCTGTAATCATCTTGGTCCTGGCTTACTAATGCCAACATTTTTCCTGAATGTTTCTTCAGAGGGCGACAACTCGGTTGTATGCCTCATTTTTTACTATGATGTGTTATTGCTCCCTACTTCACAAACGTGACTCACCAAGAGCACACATGGCATGTGCAACCCCCAACTGCACATCGAATTACCGTTTGCAGTATGTGTGGAGGCCTGTGTACGTAAGTCCACCATCTTGGCCACGAGGAGAGTAATGACCTGTGGTACCACCCACAACCCATAGCATATTTCAGCAACCCATCTAGGTGAATCGGACAAACCCTTATCTAGCTAGAAGGCCAACGGAGGTGCGCCTGGGTGAAGGTACAAACACATTTAAAATGACTCTTATAAAATGCTGATTTGATTAACATGATGATCAATATAACCCAAAGAATGGAGTGCAAATATCCAAGTAGTTTAGCGTAAGCGTATATCCAAGAGGGATATACTCTAAAACACAATTTAAACATGGATTTCAATTAAAAGTAGAAACAATCATGACAACAACATTGAGAAACGTGTAAAAACACCCATATCGAACAATGGGAAAAAAACATCAAGAATCACTTGATAGGTCTTACAAATTGCCTTATTAGATTGATGATTCAAATATAGGGATAAGATTACATAGGGTCCATCCATGGACAAAAGTTCATAAATAGTAAAAATCCTTAATGTCAATTCAGAGCTCTCGTTTACACACTACATTATTCTCGCCATTTCCTCTCCTTCCTCTTACTCTACCCATAAACACCTTCTTTTAAGAATATCCTCTATATCAAACAGTCAAAAGAATATTCTCATAACTGTTCATCTAACCTACTAGAATCTATACATGTTTTGCTACCACATCTAGAACCTAGCAGTTGTGTCATGCGTTCATTCAACGAGTGTCTTAAAGGCTTATGTCATTTAATCCTAACAACCTCGACCCCTGATCCTTCCATGGTAAACGATAATGCTTCCTGGGGAATCCTTTACTTGGACCACAAGTATTCATAGATTATCCACATTTGTATCTGGTCTCGTGTCCATTCACTAGTATGTGCCTCTTTTCTATTTCATCCAAAATTTACTAAGTCATAAAACCAATATGTCCTTAGCATGATCCTTCAAACCTCTTTGGGACTAATTTGTGTGTTCCTTCATGCCATTTTTCCACGCACCCCACAAAGATTCACACCCTAGGTACATAGTTACTTTTTAGGGGTCTAACATCACCCCACACTAAACTAGTTTCCTCCACCTCGGCAACCCTTCGTGCCAGCCGAACAAAAGGATTAATCTTGCCGAATGAAACCTCTAGAGGTAAAATGCTTTTCCAAGGAATATATAATAGTGGTAGAAAGAATGTTAGAAAATAATTAAAGAATGGGGGGGATGCTTATATGACCAACTCTAGGAGCTGAGGAAACTCGACATTTTTCTCATCCTTTAGTTTCTCCCAGGCCTTTAGTTTTGATAAGGCCCTTCCTAGTGCATCACCCACTATATCGGACATCTAGTCTGGGATGATCTCTTCCACTTTCCCCTTTAATGCATTGATGGGAACTCCCAACTCTACGTAGACACCCTTGAACTCATCCATCTATTCAGTGATGGGTCTTAGATTTCTTCAATTCTAAACTCTAGCTTCTCAGGCTTAGTCTTTATCTTCTCTTTCTGGGCCATTTTTTAACAACCAATTGCGCATGCCTATCTTTTTGGTTGGGGTGGTCTCTTGTAAAAATTTTAAGGGCTACCTCTTCCTCCGTTACCTACACATTGATTATAGGCTCACATTTCCTACAGTTATTAAAAGCCCCTATCCGCTAGTATATTTACATCCTTGAGTTGGGAGAGAAAGTCTTCCAACTTAATGATCCAGGGCTTCAATGAAGACCTTGTTCTCCTCTTTTTCTATTGTGAGCTCCGTAGCCTGTCAGGCCCGCACCAACCTTGGTGTTAACAAGTAGCATCCCTATGAGGTCCTCAAGATATTACATCTCATCCCTGTAATCCATCTTGGTCTGGCTTACTAATGCCAAACATTTTCCTAGAATGGTCTTCATGAGGCGCGACAACTCGGTTGTATGCCTCATTAGTTCACATGCTTTTTATCCCTTCAAAACCCTTAGTGTAACTTGTCCTTCTTCTTTCCTTCTAGATCTTCCATTCTACAACCAAGGTCTGCATAGTGGTCCCTATATCTAGACTGCATCGTATCACCTTTGAGGATATTTTTTATAAGGCGTTACGACCTTATATGTGTATCCTCCCTTCTTTCCCAGGTGAATGGTCTTGATCACAAGATCAGAGACCTCGAACTTAGGTTCCTCAGAATGGAAATGCATAACCTAGCTAAGCATATTTCTAGTTCTGGACACACCCCCTTCTTGATCCAATAATTCCTAGTTATGCAACTTCTCTGGTGAGAGGGTGGCATGAAATATTGCGTGTAAGACCTTATTGGGGTCATCCATGAAGTCCATGTGTGGGGACACTGACGTTCGCTTCTTCCATTTCTCCTCGTGGTTTGTCCTTTTATTTTTCACCCCAGGGGAAAATCCCTTATCCTCCTTTATAATAAAGGAGTCCCCTTTGTCTCCTTGTGGGTTTGTGGCATGCACTGTAGCAGACTTACACATCAAACTCTCCCTATATCCTACCAAGTGCTCCTCTTCTACTTGTGCCTTAGCCTCCTACCCCTCCAATTCCACTTCTAACTCTACTTTGAATGCGGTGGGGTCTTCTTCCTCTTCCTTCTTCCTTGGTGATGGAGTGTTAGTGCCATCTTGTTCCGAAGTGAAGATGCACTTACTGTTATTTTGGCACGTGTAGTACTTCCTCCTCCTTGAAGTATCTAGCTTTCCTTCCTCTTATTTTTCATCTTCTTCTTCTTGTACTTCCTTCATGGGTGGGATAAGTGTTTCCTATGGTTTAGGAAAGGGAGAGTCTATAACTTCCACCTCAATTCCTCCTTGTGTTTTAGGTTATAGTTTCATAAAAATCCGATGGACATAGCCTTTGATTGTAATGCTAACTTGTGGGTGCAAGTCTAGGAAATATGCCTCAAAAACCTTGACATAGCTAGGCCAAGCACCATACTTATACGTGACATGCAACGTGTGGACATCGGCATCCACCTTATTAACATCAAAAACCAGCCTCTGCATGTCCTTAATCCCATTGATGGTGCACTTCATGTATCTAGAAGTGAATACAAAGGGGATCTTGCACCATGGCCCAATCTCTCCTTTAACCATCATGATCTTTTCCAAACAAAATTTTTGTGTGAAGAAAAAATTTACCTTGTCACCAACAACTTGTGGCAACTTATGGGGAATGTGCCACTCATTCTTGAAGGTATCATGCAACCTCTCAAACCACATGTTCATTCGTGCCTTCTAAGCATTTGAGATAGTCCCATCATAGGTGAACTATGTGAATTAGATTACAGGGGATGCGTGTGTGGGTGGGTGAACCCAAATGTTCTAATCTAGTCAATCCAGAATGCCAATCTCTCAGAACATGATAAGAAGTAGGATGGATCCCCAAGTGATCTTTCTCCTACCTTGTTTTGTACTTACGCTTCTTCGATAATTCCATTTGTGATGAATTAGGATAAGTTGTAGTGTTCCCTCTTGGACACCTCTCGGATACCCCTAATTTGCAACTAATGAGTCAAGAGGTGACTCTAAATGTTGGGTCTAGGAGATCTATAATTACTTGTACCCTACCCCCTTCTCATAATTTAGCTTTTGTACTAGCTCCTCAATCTTGGCAATGAAAAATAAATCCAGTGCCATATCTTCTCCATTATTTTGTATGCATGCTACCACTTGAATTAATTAGCTCATGATCTACTTTCTCCTTCCCACGAAGTAGAAGAAGTATTTATGCACCCACGACATTAACCATTTGAAAAGCGGTGTGGGTTTGGCAAAGAAGGGTAGCTCCTATAGCTGTAAAACCCTAGCCTTTGTAGTTATTACTTCACCAAGTCATCCACCTTAGGGTTTCTGAACTCATCTACTGTTGGAGTGTTTGACATAGGATCCACTCTCATCAACTTCTCGTTTTCGGTTCATTCTATGGTTGTACTCACTTATTTTACACTGGTATAGCTTTGAATTCCACTTCTCATCCTTGATCACTCCAGGGGTACTACATCTCTGAGTAGATCTCTACTGGCTCCTCAGTTTTCACCACTGGTTTCTTTGTGCATACTGAGGCCGAGAATTATAAAAATGTTGGGGTTCCATGCATACCAATTGCCCTATAGAGGAGGAGATTTTGTGTAGGATATGAACACACGAAAATGGTAAACTAGGGAACTTCACCCACATAGGAACTTTGAGGGAAACATACTCAGAAACCAAAAAAATATTTAGTCCAAAGAGAAAGGACCAGAAGTGAGTTACGCACATACCAAGTGGCCGAATGGTTCAAAATGTCTAGGACATGTGATGGGTCAAAAAAATAGAAAAGGAAAATCCCTTTGGTCATGTTCTACACACTTTCAAGCTAGATGTCATGAGTATCCTAGCCCAAGTTGACCCAAGACTTTACAATGCTTTTAAAGGGGATGTGGCCCACAAAAGACCCAATAAGAAATAATTGTTCTAACCATTGGCATGTAATATTAAATTCAATAATGGGTAAAATAACATTAGGAGGAGAGTCATTACCTCGTGAAAGACCTTTAGAATGAGCTTCTGGGGGCATTTTTGCGGTGACACAATTGTTAGAATCTCCACAGGCTCCAACCATGACACCAATAGTTAGGATTGAGGTGGAAGAAGACATTATATAGGGGAACCTAAAGGGAGAAAACCATAGAGCTTATTGAGAAAGGTACAATTCCATAGCACCTGAAGAGGCCATGGTATGACATTCACAAAACCCTAGCAGATCATTTTTTCACCAGGAATATTCCATCGAACCACAACCTAGAATCTACTATGAATAACCCAGGCACACTGGCACATCACTCAACCTGAGCTGAGCACTCACCCAAAGTGCACAAAGGTACCAGGCCCCTCTTTAGAGTTGCTTGTGTAGGATGTTAGTGTGATGATGATAAAACATATTCAGATCCATAATTAAACATAAACATTCCACAATGCATAATCCAGATCTAGATCTTAGAGAATCATGAATTAAACAATAACTATAATAAGATTAACCATACATGAACCAAATTCAGTTATGTTCAACACCATTATCTAGCCAATATACTCCATTACATTAAACACTGTAAAACACAGAAGCTTCTTACATTATAAAGTATATCCATAAGTCATGCGTGCATCAGATCCAGTAGCATAACTCTACAATAATTCAGTCCTCCTAAACTACATAGTTCAATATATATTTATAGAGGTGGGGACTTTCCCTTCACCTCCTATGCACTTCTCAAAATAGGTTGCATGCTGATAATAGCAATGCACCTTTACAATAACATGCATACATGCAAGTGTTCTAATAATAGATGTCCTATAGTTAACTGGAAGAAGCATTCCTATTATTAGCTCAAACCATGCATGGCACTTATCAGCCACTCGTTCCCAAAATATCATTGCATGTAGTGTAAGTATCCATCTCCATGTGTGCTCCATACGCTATCTCCAAAAATAGCCCTTATCCATAAAAATGGCTAAGTCCCAAGCCAAAGTGTTATGGTGTGTGTTTCCTTCCTTATCCTTACACGCCTTAAAATGTGCCTTGTTCCCATATGCATCCTTTATGTGTCTACTCCTTAGAGAAACATTATGTCTGCTCAACATTACCCCACACTAAAGTACATTGTCATCCCGACAATGGGAATTCTTTCTGATGTTCCCAAATAATAAAGAATAAGTATTGAAAGAATTAAAGAATCATTGTACAAACAGAATGAATCTTTACTATGTAGCTCCCTCTTCTTCAACTGGAAGGATTAGCTCTGGATATTCATTCTTGATCTCAACCTCCAATGTCTGCCATTCATCTAGCATTCCTTGTCTTCTCTGGAATATTTGTGGCTATGACATCCAGTTCTTCTTGAGTAATCTTTTCTTTCTCATTCTATAGTATCTTGACAACATTAGCCATACCCAACATCATTCCTTCCAGGAGATCCATCTTTTGCACTATGATCTTCCCAATCTCATCAATCCTCTCTTTATGTGGATCCTGGATGCTGTGAGGGCTTCATGCTTTTGTTTCACCAGTGCCAATATTTCTATGTGCCCTAAAGTCTCATCTTTCATTGCTGCCAAAACTTCATTATCTTCAACTAGAGTTTTGGTCCTTATTACTACATCTGGTGCTGCACACAAATTGAGATATTGGTCTGCTTTCTTCAATTCATCCTTTAAATTTTGGAGAAATGCCTCGTAAGTTGAAATTTTTCTAATCATAGAGGCTTGTGCTCTCTTTACTTCTTGTTCATCATCTTTCGGTGCAGGCATTCGAATTGGTCCATCCTCTAACACCAAATTGACCAAAGTGCGCACATAATGCATAGCAGAAGGAAACTTTTTAGGTACCTTAGGTTCTAGATGAGGCCTTGTTTTCAGAATGTGATCACCAATCTCCTCAGCCATGCTAACAAAGGCCTCATTCTTTTCCCGTTCTCATTCCTTCTCTTCCTTTAAGCACGCTATCTCTGTAGTTTTATCTTTGTTATCCTCCATCAACGCTCAAATGGTGGTGGCCTTATCAACATTTCTCTATGCCACCTCAGTAGATACCTTGACCAAGGCATTGCTGACCTGCTCATCAGACATTAGAGTAGGTTTTATTGTCATGTGCCTACTTTGGGGTGCCTTCTTCACTCTTCGTGAGACACATGACTCCTCACACATGTCAAAATATATTTCATCCATATGAGTCTGCATGGACCAAGATAATTGTTTCCTTGTACACGTAGTGGCCATATCTGGATCCATCAGATCCCACCCATATAACTCCTTAAGGCCCACAATACTATAAAACTGGGTGCAGATGATTTTTCTTGTGTCCTCAGCATAGCCCATACTAGGGACAACATATTCTTCACTTCTCTTTATCCTTGGCCCCTTAGGAACCTGGGCACCAAGGTCTAGAGTTGGCCCTTCTCCTACCTGAGTCGTAACTGGCGTGGTGGATTGCTCATGCACAGTTTCTTCTACTTATTTTACCCCTTCCTCATCATCTCTCATTTCTTCATCTCGGGGTTCCTCCACATCTTCAGGTTGAACTGGGGTACCAGGTGCGCACTCTTCAGACTCCTTTGCCTCCTCGTTAAGCTTCATATTTCTTCTTCTCTTTTTCTCCAGTGCTTCTTTCTGAGGGGAGAGTTAAGGTGACCTTCGTAAAGGTTGTGATGTTCTTGTGCCTTGGGTCCTAGTTCTTCTGAACACCTTCTTAAACTGGGCTCCTCATGGACTGCATCTATGCCAAGTCTTCCTCTCCTTGCACCTATGGGGAGTATCTGCATGCTCACTTTCCACTTTGTTTGTGGGCTACCTCTGGCCTCTATGGTCCAAGCCTCCACTATCCTCGTGTTCTTCTTCTTCATCTATCTCTATGGTCGAGGTAGGATTTGGAGCTGCCACATTTTCAACTGTGTGTTTTCCCTTAGGAGGCCCTATGAGCATGAACTCATTCTCCACATACTTTCCATTTTCCAACCTAGGCTTGAGCTGCAGATAGATAAGTGTGACCCCATTATCCCCAATAGCCAAACTTACTGGCTTCATACTTATAACATCTGAAATGAGCCTCTCAATGTAGGTAGAACAACCTAGATAAACATAAGTTTATTTGAAAGTATGGTAGTCACAATATACCTTGTCTGCATTAAAGTTCAACCGACAGGCATTAGTAAACCTATATACTGCTGCCTAGAAATAGCATGTTGTGAAGGCATAGGATATTTTACACCAGTGACTCCATGTCCCATCCTTCATTGTAAACCACACAATGTAAAAATGTTGATACACCTGTGAACTGCACTGCCTTACCCACTACTGAGGGTAACTCCTTTGGAATGCACCATTCCTCTTCAAATTCCACGCGCAGTCGATCATACCATAGTTCTGCCCTTTGTTTGAATGGGCCACTCATTGTTCCTTCACACAAATACTTCTCAAACCTCTCTACGAGGGACTTCTTCTCCATGGGGTATTCCCAGATCTTGTTATTTGGCCCATCAGGCACTCCAATTTCTAAAACACAGAGATAATAGGATAATGCAAAACTTATCTTCTCACCTGTGTGTGCTTCCTCAATAATTGTTTCTGCTATGAAGCCAACTAAGTTATACACTTCTCCTTGTGACATTTTCTTCGCAATATGTAGCCACATGGTATTTACTTGTGACCATCTCTCCTGATCATTCAACTTAGTGAGTAGATGCATGGCTTCCTACACCACAGGGTACTTCCTTAATTTGTAGATGTCCATTCTACGTGGACCCTTGGCATATCCTAACTCCTTGTTGGTGGCTATAACAGTTGCCTTATCAGTCAGATCACTACTAACCTCTGTCTCTGTGCCCTTCAATCTAGTCAATGTAGCAATCAAAGGAATGGTGATCCTTACCCACTGTCCAGCAAAATAGAAAAAGTCCTCATGGACTTTGCTCATAAGCCATTGGTATAAAATTTTTGGTTTTCCAAAATATGGGAGTTCATACAGTTGATACACCCCTACCTTCTTGAGCAACTTCTCCCCAGTATCATCATATACTGGCATGTCATCCACCGTGCACTTATTGTTCTTCTTATTCAACAAAGCATCCAAATCCCCCTTGTTGTCAGTGGTGTGGTGGTTGTAATCACTTACTTTGCATCTGTGGATATGGGAATCCCAATCCCACCCAATGATCACTCCTTATGGATACTGCATTTCTGAAAAATTTCTCTCAGGAGAAGCTTCGACCTCGACTTCCACCTTCTTCTTTCCCTTCGTACCTGTTGCAGGTGCCTTCCTCGGTGCAATTATAAAAATCTCATGTTTTTGTCTTCTATCGAGTAAGATTTTGTGCGCTAGCTCAAAACCCCATGCCCTAGCTCAAAATCATGAGCCCTAACTCCTTCTCAATGCTTCTAATTCACTCAAACCCTTCTCCAATGGGGATGCAAGCCACTTCTGTGCACAAATCTGCTCTCCACGCCTATTTTTACAACTCTTCGCACCTCAACATGTTTCGATTGGCTTGGTCATAACTAGCTCGCTCAAATACTTATGATCGCAAAGGTAAAAATGAACCCACATCACATCCTTATATAGATTTTTGACAATTTATTGCATTTATTTTTCCTTTACCTACCATCGATCCTCTCATTAATTGACCATTTTCCCAACTTCCACGCGACACACCTATGCACCCCAGCTATAACCTTCTAACATGCCTTCCTACCTTCAGTGTAGACCTCCTTCTGTGCACTGAATTACCTCACCATTGTGCCTTCCTCTAGTAGTTTCTATGGCCACAACTTACCTCACGTTATATTGTTCATTCATTTATTTCTAGCTATGGTCTTCTCTAGGAGCAATCTTCTTTCTAGCAGCTCCTTTCCATTCTTGAATAACACCTATAACAGTTTGTTCTTATGTGTACCCATTTTTGAATAATAAATGACAACCACCCCACACCAATGGTATGTGTAGTCCTCTACACATAAAAATACATCAGATTGTAATTAGCTTCCAGTGTGCAAACATGCTTATTACAAGAAACACCAAACTAAATTGACAAAGCATAGTGACAGAAGAAGGAAATACATTAAAATAAATATAGAAAGGGAAATCTATACTAAATGGAAATACCGCCTTATTACAAACACCAAGAAGACTTATTTATAGTAGGGCTTCAGCCTACTCCTGTTGAAGTAACTAGGTAACCATGTTCCATCAAGACGCCTCTAACTGAGATGCACGTGATTCAAGTATGTGAGTGATAACATACGGTCCCAAAAAATGCACCTTAAGTTTGCCTAGATGACAAAGAAATTTGGAATAATAAAGAAGTACCATCTGTCCAACCTCAAGCTTCTTATCCCTGATGTGTCTATCATGCCATGCCTTCTTCCTGGCCTTTTCCTACTATGACTCCAACGTTCTATGATGTGAATTTCATCCAACTGTATTAACTTTTCAACTCTCTCTTCTAATGATTTCTCATCAGCTAGACCTCCTGCGCATGCAACACACAAAGAAGGTAACATGAATTCCATGGGAAGAACTGCTTCTACACCAAACACCAACTGAAATTGTGTTTCCTTATTCAACCTTTTGTAGGTTGTTCAATATGACCAAAGTACAACATAAACTTTATCATCCCAATATTTCCTTCCAACATCACAAATTTTTGTTAAGGTCTGGCTCAATATCTTGAAGAAATCCTCAATAGTCCCATTTACTTGAGGGTGATAAGGTGTAGTCTTATGGTGTGTGACCATAAATTCATCCAATAATATCATAATTGTCTAATTCAAGAAGTGTGTACCCCTATCACTTGTCAAAATCAATGGACATCCATACCTAGTAAGAATATTTTCCCATAAGAACCTTGTTGTTGTAGCTACTGTACAATATTTTGTAGGTGCTGCTTCTACCCATCTTGTAAGATAATTTGTACAAGTGATGATGTAGCATGATTCGGTTCTACGTGTGGCTAGGGAAATAGGACCCACAAATTCTATAGCCCATTTTTCAAATGACTTTTCACTAGTAATAGGCCCTAAAGGCATTTCATCTCTTTTCCTAGGTTTTCCAAGGTGCTGATAGTGATCACACGCCTTACAATACTCTTTACAATCCTTTTACAAGGTAGACCACCATAATCCTATGAGTATAATCTTGTGCGTGGTGGTGTCACTTGCATAGTGCTTACCTGCAATACCCCAATGAGCCCCTTCCATGATATTTGTGCACTCATGTTCTAATATACACTATACACAATACTTCATCTTGGCTTAACTTGTATAAGTCATCACTGATCAACATGAAGGGTGCAGTGTGAATTACAAGTTGTTTCTTCTCTAAGGATTTCATTCCTTTAAGTGTCATGCGCTCCATAACCCATAATGCCTCTCTCACCAGAGGTTTAGTAGAGAAGTAGTCAAAAGTCTGGGTCATTCCTGTAATCAAGTCCTGTCCATTTCTAGTCTCCCTATGCAGTTCCACATAAACATACCAAACACATGTGAAACCTTGCAAAGTGGAATAAAGTTTGTGCACCTAAAGAGAAGGTGGTAAATCTTCCTCCCCCTATATCCAGAGTATCTCACACTGCTGAACGTGGTGATGAATAAGTTGATTACCATGATATATGCAAATTTTAGTAGGCACATTGCTCCTGAGAAACCGGGTTGTTAGAGAAACTCTTACTTCATTCCATTTTATGAGATTATCCCTGTGAACCATCCACCAATGCGCTGTTGTCCCGTACAGGGTATATACTAACATAGTTCTTCTTTCCACTTGATCCGTCCACTGCTCCTCCATGGAACAAAAGGATAATGTAGGATCTCCTTCTCCAGTGTACTGGGGTATAAAGTTGTTACATATCCTCCTAATATAACGAGGTTTTTTCCTCCACACAAATGTGCTTCTTACCTCATGCCAAACCATCTCATAGGTTCCATGTGCCCAATTGTCACAAGAAATACTTGTAGTATCACTAATAGACTATGCATCTTCCCACTGGAGGATTCCTTCCTTAGATGGCTCAAAAACTTCCAAGATCTCTAATGGCGCGCACATAAATTTTGTTCAGGTCTTCCTCACTCAAAGGTTCAACATAAGGTGCAGATTTTCCATTTGTCAAAGGGATAATAACTCATTCTTCCTTGTTCTCAAAACTTATATACCCCTTGTTGAACCCTAGATCAACATTATTTACATAACACGAAGGGCACTCAAGTAGAGCTAGGAAGTTGTCCACTTCTGCAAGTGCCAAAACCTCAAAGTCCCTAGTGAACTTGGCCCCTTGTATAGTAATGGATGCATCCTTTAAAACTATGATTAGAGTGGCCTTAGTTTGATTAGCCATAAACAATACATTAAAGGATGGCTTTAATGGAGGTTTGACCATCTGTACCCATGCATCTAAAGTAAGCACATTCACTTCCATGCTTGTGTCAATCAATATATTGCTCAAAAACCATCCATCCACACTAGCATTCAGAGTGATATCCTTATCATAATCCAAGCTATGAGGGGGGAGATCAGCATGCAGGATTTGTTGTCCATTCTCAATACATGCATGTTGAGTGTTCCCCTTTAACCAATTCCCTAGTAGTGGAAAAATATTCTCCTGGCGCAACATCTTGCATACCTCTTTCAAATCATCAATATCTGACTAGACCATCTCTGCTACCTTCTTTTGTTCCAACTTCCGTGACTGTTCCTTTAAACACTGTATTTCACCCTGAAGATTTTTGAGTACCTCCATGGTTTCATAATAAACCTCCTTCTGATGTGTAGGATCTGGATATCTTGCATGTAAAATCTCCTCCTTAGTAATGGTAGGATTCTGTTGTAACATCTCTCTATTGCACGTAGCTTCAGAGTGTGTAGGAATCTTCACAAGTACTACCTCAGGTTCCGGTGCCAACTTTGGCATCCACTGATTTTCTATGGCGTGTTGTATCCTACCTATCCCTACATAGTTTTTTTCTCTTATTTATGCTACTTGCTAGGATGCTCATATAAGTCCAGGAATTCCTCATAGTTATGATTCTTCCCATAAAAGCAACAAGTAATATTTTGAGGGCATTCACGCCTATAGTGGCCAGAGATTTGCATGTAAAAAATGTTCCACGAGGAAACTCACCTTGCCCACCACCATGGACTCGACCTCCGAATCCACCATGATATCCTCAATCTCTGCCATGACCTCCTTCAAAGTGCTCTTCATTCCGATCATTAACACCCTTGAATGTGATCACGATCATGGTGCTCACTTTTACTTTTAGAATTATTGAATACTCCTGTCTATCATACACCAATATCTATAACATCATGGATCTTACCAATTAATCTGTGGTCTTCTATATTGTGTGTCATGGATTAGAAAATATTACAATAACAAGATACATTCTTTCTTATCACTTGTTGTAATAATGGGAAGCATCTCACATCATGGTCTAAGTGACATATCTCACAGTCTAGCAATAATGAACATATTGACATATAGGGAAAACTATCTTTAGTATGCCCTTCCACTTCAAAATTTGTACACTAAATCCCAGTGCACATCTCGTGTGCTAAATTGGCTGATAGTTTCTCCAAATGCTTTTCCATAGCAGTAATCTGTAATTCCAGGAATAGGCTCACTCCATTGTCTATACTTCCGATTACCTCAGTGTGTAACACTGCTTCAAGTGCTTCACAGGTCCATATATGTCTTATTGTGATAACGCCCTCCTAAATGGTGTGATCAAGCCCCCAAAAAACCACTATGCATGTTGGCTTGCATGGATATCATACGAAAGTTTAGACAAGAGAATTTTGAAATGGGCATCATATTCCTGAACACTCTCAGTAGTGCCCTGCTTAATATCCTTGAGCATTTTTATACTCTTCTTCTCAAACTCGGGGATATAAAAAATCCTTAAGGAAAGCTTCCCATAGTGCTACATAATCTACGCAAGTCTGATTAGGGTCAAAATTTCTGTACAAACTATGCGTACATACCTGTAATGTAGTTACAAAATGACATTCCTTGTGCTCAAAAGCCATTATTCCTTTTGCACACCACAATATTTCACACATGTGCACATGCTCAGAAGCATCTTCTATTCCCCTATACTCTAGAAGATGAAGTGACATCTCCATATGTAAATATTCTGGGGTTTGTGAGGACCATGCCCACTTTATCCAGAACCTCTTGTATTACCTCTACCTCCAGACCCACCAGATTCACCAGAACTAGAGCCACCTATGCCCCCTGATCCTACACCTATAGCTGGAAGTGGACCAGTGGATGTAATACATGTGTCCCAATAGTGGTACTAAAATCAACTCCTACAGTGTGTGAGGTGGTACTACTCCTAGAAATGAGTCCAAAATTCTATGCGCTTGAGTTTTGTACTAATAATGCACCTGAAAAGCCACCTCTAAATAAAAAAGAAGATATTTTCCCGTCCATATATGCACTTTCTACCTGATTAATCTTGTTCTTCTACTGCCCAAACTATCTTACTGACTACTGGTTGTACTAGATATTGGAAAACAAAGCACAAGGGCTAGGTTGCTAGGTAGATTTAGATGCATGCCCGCAGCCCATGTCACCTCTGCTGGCATGCTCCCATATGAGACTGAGGAGGGTTCCCTGTCATGCTTTCCCAAATGGGGGAGTTCTAGATGCTCTGGCTCCACACCTTCTGTGTGATTTCCAAATCCTTCACGAGCCATCTCTCTCCTCAAATCCATATGTTCTGTAATATCATGTTGCTTCTCTATCTCCCTCTTATGTGCCTCCATTGTACTTAAGTTGTGTTTCTTCTCTTTTCCTCTCTTCTGCTAGGTCCACCATCCTTCACCAAACCTGCTCCTACCCCCACATGTGGTGGGGTTTAGCTAGCCATCATATTTTCTTCCAAGTTTAGGGTTACCATTAAAATTTTAATCGCCAGTGGAATGCCTTGCAAATAAGCTCCCCTGGGATACCGTAAAAATGGGAACTCAGCTACCTCCAGAAAAGAGTAAGTGGAAATTGAGTAATCCAAAATATAGCTATTCAGAACACCACATAACCAAGTATCCACAACACACATCTAAATTAGATCAGTATCATAGAGGGCCTGAAATTATTCCTACATCTAGACAAGTGTGTGATACCTCCAATTCCTTTTAGATGCATAAGCAACCAACCACTCGTATAACTCTACCAGAAAGATAAAAAAGAATCTCTCATACAAACATTCATACAATTTCTGCTCCACCCACGTATGTGCGTTAAACTCAGATCCAGTGTTGAACCTTCAAGCATACTCTTCTTCTAGATATTTTATCCACTCCTCAACACTTGCTAAGGTCAACTGATACGTATTCATCATGAAACATCCTGAAAACAACTAAAAATAGGTCTCGACAATGGAACCAATGATGCAGCCTAGAATTTACTACGAATAACCCAGGCATGTTGGCACATCACCCAACTTGAGCTGAGCACTCACCCAAAGTGCACAAAGGTACCAGGCCAATTTTTAGAGTTTCTTGTGCAGGATGTTAGTGTGATGATGATAAAACATATTCATATTCATATCCATAATTAAACATAAATATTCCACAATACATAATCTAGATCTAGATATTAGAGAATCATTAATTAAACAATAACTATAATATTATTAACCATACATGAATTAGATTCAGTTATGTTCAACACCATTATCCAGCCAATAAACTTCATTACATTAAACACTGTAAAACATAGAATCTTATTACATTATAAAGTATATCCATAAGTCATGTGCGTATAAGATCCAACAACATAACTCTACAATAATTCAGTTCCCCCTAAAGTACATAGTTCAATATATATTTATAGAGGTGGGGACTTGCCCTTCACTTCCTATGCACTTCTCAAAATATGTCGCATGCTGATAATAGCCACATGCCTTTACAATAGCATTCATACATGCAAGTGTTCTAATAATAGATGTCCTATAGTTAATTGGAAGAAGAAATCCTATTCTTAGTTCAAACCATGCATGATGCTTATCAGCCACACGTTCCCAAAATATCATTGCGTGTAGCACAAGTCTTCATCCCTATGTGTGCTCTACACGTTATCTCCAAAATAGCCCTTGTCCATAAAAATGGCTAAGTCCCGAACCAATGTGTTTTGGCGTGCGTTTCCTTACCTATCTTCCCTTGCCTTCAAATGCACCTTATTCCCACGTGTGTATCCTTTGTGTGTCTACTCCTTAGAGAAACATTTTTTCTGCTCAACATGAAATGACAAAACAATACAATTTTTCATGGAATGTGATGAATGTAGATTGCACAACATGGATTTCCTTAACAAGCATTGATAATAATTCATCAAATGCAACAAAAAAATGTCTAACCCAACAAATTTATATTTATTAGCATTTTTCCACGTTGTGCTAAAATTGATGCTTTGGAATTCATAGCACATGTATATCCATAAAAGTGTAATGAAAGGAAAGTTTTTCTCAAATATCATAGTTATAAGTGCCTTAATAGACATATTCAAAACATGGAAGCATACAATAGGCACATGAACTATCCAATAAAATATCTCAATGAGATGTATTCTCATAGAATGTGATGATTGTTGGGATGCACAAAATGGCATTCTTAATGAGGCTTTAAATTTTGTAAAACAAATGCCTTAACTAGATGTAATCTTGTGGAATATGATGATTGCAAGTATACATAAAACAAACTTGTTGAAAAGGTTGTGTAGAATTTTAAGCAAATATGTTGGCAAGTCTAATGACAATTTTCTCAACCTTTTCCAACATCCTCATTACATGTGCCAAAATAGAAGGTTTTCCAAATAGGGTATGCACATCCATCTAGATATAGTCAAAAGTAAATGATTTCATAATTTTTAATTGAAGTATAGAACATTTTATAATGAATTAGAAGTGGTGGAGGGAATGAAGCTTGACATGGGTTATATATCTGCATCTTTTTTAATCAATTAAAATACTTATAAATGTGTACAAAATGTGTAAGTGAAATTATGTTTTAACTATATAGTAATTTAAATTATTTTATCTTGTTTAATATTCATAGATTTTATTGGATTTGAGTTATGTTATACTTTGGCATAGTGATGTCTTCTATAATTTTCTTATAAAAGTTTAAAAGACATTTTTATGTGCCTCTAAACCCCTTTTTTTAGTGATTATGTTACATTTATTTAGATGATTAGGTTTTTCAATTTTCTGTACTCTGAATGATTTTTATGGATTCTTTAATTTTATTGATTTTATGGATTCCTTTATCTAAATGATGTTTATGAATTATACAAATATATTTATATTGCAAGATTCACCCCATTATAAAAGAAATATGTAGCACACAAAAAATATTTTAGATATTAAAAATGTAATGATTTTTGTCACTTGCTCATTATCTACATTGATATTCTAACTATCCCAAATCCTTTTTTTTTTTAAATTTTCACTTTTAGGTTTTTTTTCTTTGAATCTTCCCATACATATTCCATGCCCACACATGTAATTATCAAAATTGGCTATGTGCAATATAGATCTACTTTGCAATGGATTTTACAGTAAGACTAAAATGACTACAATTTCCCCCTAAAGATTAGTAATTGTTTGACTAAATATTATATCAATTTCAAAGAGAAAAGAGTATGACACCTTCAAAATATTTGGCTAATGGTTGAAATAGTATTTAAATACTTTAAACTAAAAATATATAATGCTAATTTCCTTAAAAAGAGTATCAAATATCTCTATCTTATGCATAAAGTATAAGTACAATATTTTCAGATAATGTGTACATATGACTATAAAAATAAAATATCTCTACTTTATGTGTATAATACAAGTTAAGATAACTGCCTCAAGTTAAGTTGTAAATGTAACATTAAAAATTAAATGAAGTTATAAAATATTGTTATATAAGTCAAATTAAATTACAAGTTGTAAATAAATAAACATTAAATATAATAGAAAAGTACAGACATATCACAAATAAATGTAAATTGAAATTAAAAATTAAAAATTAAAAATAGAGAGAAAAATACAAACATATAATATGTAATAAAAAAACATTAAAAACAAATTAATACAATTAAATTAGAACATGGATAATAAATAAAGTGTAGAGATTTTTTTAAATTATAGCATACCAAACATAAAAATTGTCCTCCATGACATTCATGGTGCCTTCTTTGCTACAATGACTAGCAATCACACGTGGAATGTGCAATGGGAATGCCGAAGGGGATATGAGTTGAAGAAGTTAAAATTGTGGGAGATAAACATTTGAGGAGGAAGAGGGGTCATGAAGAAGGAGGTTAAGGAAGGATAAGTGTAAGGATGTGAAAAATGTCAGGGGGAACTGTACTTACCCAAAAATGTAGGTATTGTACTTTCAGAGAGAGGTTACAGAAACCCCAATGATGATTTAGATCTCTTCGCAAGGTGTTTGGAATCTAGAAAAGCTTGCCGAGTATACATTTACATCCCAAAATGCCTTATCCAGCCTCAACATGCTTTGTTCTAACCCTGTTCTACTCTTTTCTTGCATTTTGGTCTTTAGTGTCAGGACCACCACCTTGCTTGGGCGGCGGTCCCGGGACCCCCACCCAAGATAGGGCAGCGGTCATATAACCACCGCCTTGCACAGGGTGGTGGTCCTGTGCGCGTTTTCCAGAACATTTCGATAGTTTCGTCAACATGAAAAATTCAAGTGGAACTCACATTCTTCAACCACTCTTGCTTGCATTTATGTTTTAGCCACCTGGTAAATAGTGATTTCTCTTTGTTTATGATAAAAGAGTTCAATTCAAACTTACCCTATGGTAAATCCAAATGCTATAAATACCAAGCTTGTTTACAAGCAAATGGCCCCTCTCCCTCTATGAATTATTATTTAGTGTGTTTTAAAGTTCTTCCATAAGTTTCAATAGGTTTAGATTTTGTATGAATTATGAGCCTCTTAGTTCAAGGCTCCTTTCTCCCTTTATGATTTAGAAATCATCGATCTTCACATTTTCATTTTGCTCCATTGTTATCCTACACATTCAGCTTAGCATAAGATAGTTTCAGTTCTAGATTAGAATTCATTTGATGGTCTTAGAGTTGTAGGTTGTTCTGTCACAAGAAATAGATTCTAGAATTCTCGGTATATTTGCGTTGTATCCCTACAATAAATCCTGCTAGGAATCGCAAAGTCAAGCTCTGTTCACTTGCACTATCCCTCTCTTACTTGAATTCTATTCAGTTTACATCCAAGTTGCCACTATTCGAGTATCTCCTTCTGCTGCCACTATCACATTCCCACTTTTTTGGATTCACGAGAACACGAAGGAATGAAGAGATCACACTGAGGGGACAAGTCATGACACAACTAGATTTACCACTGTTCTATAAAACTCCAGGTTTGAAATATCAAAGTTGTAGTTACAATATATCAAATAGAGTAGAAAATCATTTTATTTCAGTTAACTTTGCTTTCAGTGTTACCAGGGAAGCTGTGGGGAATGATAGCTTCTAAGAAGATATGATTTATTCCTCACTTATAAGGTAAGATTGAAGTCCTTTTGATTAAAGTAGTTAGTTATTTAAATATTTAGGACAAATTCACAAGTGCACAGGCAAATAGCTACAACAGGCTAACTTGCTTGTTTTAATTCTGTTATTAGATTAATTGTTCATTATCTAAATATATTAGAATAGTTGATCTATAAATTTTGTTCAAAAAAGCATCATTGAAAATACAATAAAAATAAAAGGAATATAAGCATAGTGTAGATATATCTTTCATAGTTAGTTTACTTGTTTTATTTAAAGTTTGATTATCTCTTGCATGATAATTACCGGACCTAGAGAGCCCAGGGATTACGTATTCGAACTGGTAGTACCTCAGCCAAATATCTTCACAACATTAACAGATATAGATCAAGGGATTAGGATTCAGGTCTTTCAAATGACAATAAACCCACAAGCAGTTAGTGAACAATTGAGACAATTGAATATTAAAGACAACAAAACATACACATTCTGGTCGAGTCAACCCAACTATAGATTGCCTTGATAGGATATCCACATGACCATACAAGAACCCGAAAGAGAACAAATATTTGGTTGTGACCCATTAGTTCCACAGCCAAACACATGAGACATTCTCATCGACATAGACACAAGCTTACGTATACAAGTTGCCAGAACACCCGTAAGGTATTCTGAGAAGATCATACAACTCCTAACATTAAACATAGAAGTTGAAAAGGATTATGACTATTGGATAGTCGAAATAAGATATTGATTCTTCACATGACCATAACAAGTCCATAGTAACCACGAACTCATGGTTGTGATCCCCAAGTCCCATAACCCAATGGGCCTTCTAGTCATATAAGTATTGACACCAGTTTACGAATGCTAGTATTTAGATCCTCACCACTCTCGCTAGATATCATAATGCAATTTTACGCATTAAACGTAGAAGCCAATCAAGCTAATATTTTCTGGGCTAGACTAGAAAACCACCCATAGTTTCTTATAAATCCACTACACCTCTCACTACCATTTTCCATGACCTTGTCTTAAAATATACATGAAGCACCTACAGGTCACTTTCCATGTATCCAACAGCCAATAGATAGGATCTCGGCAGAGCTCGACATTGATTGGAGCCTCTGAAGAGCCATTATATCTAAATGATCCATTACACCAAATCAGGTTAGGAGAGATTTCTTTTCCTTAGATTCACAGATCCCATTATTACGTGTTGAGGATATAAGATTACCCAAATAGTTTTTCTATATCCACATATATTCCATTTCCACTGGCTGTCTCAACACAACCTTGGGAGGTCGGGTATCAAGAAGGGCTACTTGTAGATTCTCATGCTTGCATGTGAGTTTTCTATCGTACAAAATTGGTGAACCCGATGTGAAACAAACAATTGTGCCCCTTTTATTTTCATTTCTTGCATCCACCTTTTCTCTTCCCATTATTTTGCGGGTATTTATATAACCCCCGAATATGTCAGGATACAACACATATGGCAGACCTCTCTCAGGTCTCAAAGCACATTACGGTCAAACAAATAGACAACTGTCACCCTCGCTTTCTGCATGGGCTGACAACTATTCAAGAAACTACTTGTCATCACAAAATCCTCCTCAAAGAATTAGATCTAGTTCTTTGTTCCGAATTGAGGAGCTGGATCAGCTCACATAAACATAACAACCAGAGCCCTTAGGCTCTAACAATATGACATTTACTAGAGAATCCATTTCATCTCTTTGGGTTTTGTTCAGACCACAAATCAGTAGGTAGTCATATCCACTCCCATTTTTAGATGAGGAGTACTTAGCGCGTTACGCTAGAAGTGAAAAACATGTACCCACCTATAGGAAGTTTGCAAACACAACCCAATACCCTGCTCCAAGAAAACACCCCCATTCCTCTACTTATGGAAAATACTCTCGATGAAGCTTGGTAGAGTAATGATCAGTTCATAGCAGGGTACTATACAACTCTATAACCTCAAGGTATACAACAACCGCCATTAAAGAAAAATATTGTGTCTTCACCAATCGAGGTCATCTCAGCCTTAGTTGAGAAGGTTAGAGGACTAGAACTTGCTCAAGAAAATCAAAATTCACATTTTGGGAAAGCAGGAACTACCAACCCTCCGCATCATTCTAGCCAAGTTGACCTCCTTATGGGTACATGCAGGTTAGACATACCTCCTCAACATTCGCTTAACTATCTACAATAAACACCAACTAGAAACACATTTTCAAACACTACTCCAGTTGAAGGTATGATACCTCCCGACTTAGCATAAAATAACCCATATCAGAGCAATGCTCCTCCCTAATTAAACATTTATTCAAAATCACCATAAGGAGACATGTTCTCCTCTCCCGGGATGTTCACTCAACCACATGGATTTCCTTATGTCCCTGCAAATACATATGCTATGCCATATGAACAATCCATTCCACCTCCACCCCCTCAGCAGACATCATTGATGGTCGAAACCTATGTGGTAGGGACTTACTTAGAATATTTAAAAGAGCCTCTAGACTTCACCATATGAAGTGTCATGCTACCAAAACCTCTTCCTAATTTTCCTAAATACAAAGGGGAGGGATATCCAAATGCACATATAGAGGCCTATGCCAGAGCCATTCGATAATTGCTCCCTTGGGATGTAGTTGTTGCTAAGATATTCCCTAAAACCTTAGAGGGTATTTCCCTTGATTGGTATTACAGAATACCTGAAGCCTTGATACACTCATTCAAACAACTTGCACGTCAGAATTTATCAAAGATTTTGACATGAACAAATTGTTAAGAACAAAAATTAGGGAATTCTTACATATTAAACAAGAGCACAATGAATCTACTACCCATTTTATTCAAAGATGGCATACAGTCCTCTACTCATCAGCAAGTGCTCCGAACATGGATCAGATGGAACTATGTGACTTATTCCTTCATTATCTCAATAGAGAGATAAAGGAAGAAGTCAAGAAGTTACCACTAAGGACTTATGATGAAGTACTGGAGAGTTCTCTCCGATTCGATCAAGCCACAATAGATAGTGGTTGTAAGACACATGGAACAAAAGGGGAAGTTAATCACTCCCAATCAAAACACTACGACCTATCCTAATGCTAGGAATATGAATCAAGGACCCAAGATCCTTAAATAAAACCATGAGGTTACAAATGATGGAGTAATAGACCAGGTTAAAAGGGAAAACATCGTAAACATTTCACCACCCATTAATAATCAACGAAATAACAACTCTACTCCAATAGTCAATGCAGTGGATTTTAATCATCCACCACAACAAAAAAAACAACAAAAACAATGGGAAATGTAGACACAAGGTCTAAATTGAAACCTAAATGGATATCAAAATCAAAACCAGAGGTAACAACATCAAAAGGGTAACACACTGACATGGAGAGATCTAGCGATGGAGAGTTCTACGGAGACACGGTTTCCACAGTTTCCATAGTTTTGGCTGCAGAATGTCTGCGAACCACGGTTAAAAATGCTGAGGAAAGGCTGAGCTATAGCCAATGCAGGGCGTTTGTAGACACGGGTAAGAACATCGCAAAAGTGGGAAGTACAGCCAGTGCGGTCTCTGCAGTTCTGGCCGCGGAAAGTCTGCACAATATGACAAAACTTACTGAGGAAAAGTAGATCTCAGACTGCAATCGGACGGCTAGCAGAGAAAATGAGGAAATACTGAGATCCACACCTTTGGCTTGGAATAAGCTTTTTCAAAGCCCTAACCTCAAGGTGGGTCCGAAAAACACTGAACAGTTTACATGGGAAATTGAGAAAGAGGGTGCTACCTGTCTTAGGGTCCCAGATGGTTTTGTTGATAGAGCTTTAAACAAAACAAACCTCTCCCTTGTTGGTAAGTTTCTTGGCTCTAGACCTAATATTGATTTCATTAGAAAATGGGCTATGAGAAAATGGAAACCCAAGGGAGCCCTAAGCATTACCATTATGCCAAAAGGTTTTTTCTTGGCTAAATTTAACCAAAAAGAGGATTTAGATTCGGTGTTACTTGGAGGACCCTGGTGGCTGGGAAATATGGGTCTTTTTTTGAAAAAATGGTATCCGGGTTTTGATCCAAATACAGAAAATATAAACACCATTCCAATCTGGTGTAGGCTGCCAGGACTGCCATTGCATCTATGGGATGATGAAATACTGTTAAATATTGCAAAATCCCTAGGCACACCTATTGGATTAGATGGACCCACAAGAAACAGATCCAGGCTTGCTTTTGCTCGGTTCTGCATTGTCTCAGCCATTGATCAGGAGTTTCCAGAGCACATAATATTGAAAACTAGATTTGGATCCTGGACTCAAAGAATTGAAGTTGAGACCTTAAGATGTAAGCGGTGCCAAAGCATTGGTCACTCTGATGAAAACTGCAACAAGAAGAAGACCCCTCTTTTGGTTTCTGATCAGCCTGGGATAGACTCAGATCTAAACAAAGTTAACAGAGATCCAAGCAAGGAAAGGAAAACTGAAGATAAAGGTCCCAGCCAGAGGAATGTGCAATTAAATAGCAGGGGGAAAAAAAAGAAAAAAGGGGGGTTTTAGAACTCATATTAAGAAACATCTTGTCTGGCGTCCCAAAGATGCTACAATAGCTTTGCCTGAAAAACAAAGAAGTAGTGGACAAAACTGTGAAGGCATCTCCGGGCAAACCTTTTGAAACTTCTGTGAAGGATGACCTTGTTAAGGTTTCCTTGGAAGTGAACGAACAAGAAGGTTTAATCCCTTCTGGTTCAGAAGAGAAAGAAATCCTGTCATTCATTAGAGAGGAAGCTTGTAACAAGGAGAATATGGATGTGAGTGAACCCCTGGAGATCCTCTCTACTGGAGAGACAGGAATTGCGGATCCACTGCCATACCTCAGCATTTCAACAGCGACTGCGCAGGACTGTTGCAGCATCAAAACTGCTTCTGATCATACTCCTGACAGTATCCTTAAGGAACAAAAGGAAGGGGGGATCACGCCTACCATGGAAAAGAAGACCTATTTAATCCCTTCTGGTTCAGAAGAGAAAGAAATCCTGCCATTCGTTAGAGAGGAAGCTTGTATCAAGGAGGATATGAGGGTGTTTGAGCCCCTGGAGTCTCTCCCTACTGGAGAGAAAGGAAATGCAGATCCGCTGCCATACCTCAGCATTTCAACAGTGACTGAGCAGGTCTGTTGCAATCACACTCCTGTCAGTATTCATAAGGAACAAGAGGAAGGGGAGATTACGCCTACCAAGGAAAAGGAAGATCCAGACTCTGGGTTCACTTTGGTCATCTCAAAAAAGAAAAAAAAAAGAATGGAAGGTTTTGAAAGGATCCCAGAATCACTTTATAGTGAAAAGAAAAAGGAAATTGACAATTGGGACACCTCTACCTCCAGAAAAACCAGATCTTCAGTTAGACGAATAGCTGATTTTGGAGGAAGCTCGAAAAGAGGAAGACCCTCTAAAAAGACTCTCAGAGCTAAGAAAACAGAGAGGGATATTGCAGATGGTGTTCAGCGGAAACTGAACCAGCAAGCAATTCCAACTACCAACCATTCCATATGAAGATCATATCTTGGAATATTAGAGGCCTTAATGGTTACTCTAAGCAAAGAAACATCAAGGAGTTACGGGACTCCAGTAACCCCAGCATTTTGATTCTTCAAGAAACTAAGATGAAAGCAATGACCATGGATAATATTAAAAAAAAAAATTGGGACAGCTCTGAAATGGCGGCTGTTGATTCTCAGGGTGCTTCCGAAGGGCTGGCTACTCTTTGGGATAAAAGGCACTATACTGGTATGATTCTTAGTGATAATATTAATCATCTTGCAATTAAATTTGTCACTATTGAAAAAAAGTGTGAATGGATCTTGTCTAATATTTATGCCCCTAACTCTGCTAGTGGTAGAAGAAAACTATGGGCTGATCTTAAAATCTTTAGAAACCAGCACAGTTCTGTTAACTGGCTTATCATGGGAGACTTCAACTCCCCTCTAAACCCAGGCGAAAAGTTTGGGGGAACCCCCACCTTCTCTAATGGAATGGAGGATTTTGCTGATTTTATCACTGAACAAAACCTCATTGATGTGGATCTGCATGGTAATAAGTATACTTGGAATAATAGAAGGTTGGGAAAGGAGCTCATTCAGGTGAGACTGGACAGGGCACTAATCTCAGCAAACTGGATTCTTAGCCAAGACTTTTACCTCTCTTCCCTGCCCAGAATTGGATCGGATCATAATCCGATTGCTTTAAGCTTTCTAAATTGGACCAAACCTGCAAGAAGCTCATTCAAATTTGAAAAAATGTGGATGGAGCACGTTGATATCTATGATAGAATAAAGGAATGGTG
>JAHRHJ020001063.1:0-35201 GCA_019776745.2 Taxus chinensis | reverse complement strand
GTTGGTGAAAGGATCTCATTTAAACAGTGTTTAATGATGAAAACAGTTGGTGAGCAAATTGTTTTAAGAGGTAGTGCTTATCTGTCAGTTCATCGAACCACCCATGCTGTTGACAATGTTGCAGATGTTTTCCCTAAAGTGGGAAACAGCACGTAGATCTGAGAGATGTTAGAGCTTGTTCATGTGGTTTATGATGAATTTTATCTTGATTTCTACCGTGCCTAGAGGAAGATGTTCTTTTTCCGTTGCGTTTTGAAGTATTGTAGCGAGTAAGCTGAAAGCATAAATGTATTTGATTAGAACTGCAGGGAATAACGTGAGGATATTTGTTAGTAGGTGGTTGTATTCTTATCTAGAGAGTTTTGACTTCTTCGGATCAAATGATATTGAGATCTTGTTATATGTTACAATTGGAGATTTTGTGATTAGCAATGACAGCTTGTGCAAGAATTTGTGAATGAAACTTATGATGTTTCGCAGTTCCAGAGTATGTTCATCTAACGCAAATTAAGATTTAGATCACTGTATTTGGAAGCTAGGGATATACAAAATAAACCTAAGCAAGTGCGAAAACAAATGGATTACATTATTAATTCTAGTCTGATGAAGCCAGGACCATCGGTTTATTAGATTCATTAATCATTATTCTATTGCTAGAATAAGTACGATATAAATTCATTTCTCGAAAACTGACATTTAAAAAAAAAAAAGGGTTTGGTTAGCAATCTATGTGAAGGATGGGAGTAATTGTCCAATTTCGTGATTTCGAATTATGTCATATTTATGAACCTCCTTGATGGGACCTCTATCTTAATAAAAAATTCTTGTGTTATTGGTTTATTAAGAAAGGTCATTCTATGGTGAGGAACCCAGGGGGGAAAGCTAACCTTAAAGGAGAGTCATTATGGTATTAGTAAAAAAACCCCTCAACGAATGTAACACTTTTAATAAGTAGATCTTTTCGAGGAGATTTCACGGTGCACGATCACGCGCAACTGTAGGGTTGTATCCTCGAGACGCTTAGGATCCCTTGAAGATTTAAGCAAGGCAGGTGACTTATGACAAAAACCTGTGCATTGATCGGTAGATTTACACTTAACGCGAAAAGTTACTCTGGGCCTGCTTCGGAATGGGGTCATGTTATAAGGTTCCTAGGAGAACTTGGGTATCCGTGACACCACTGGTTTTAAAAGGGTTTGACCAGTATGTCAGCGTATCACCCAGTCCTCTGGAGCAACCATATAACGTATCCCCTTACTAATCCTTATCCGAGTTGAATAACTTGGGATAGGGACTGGGAATGGGCAGGAAGTCGTATTAAGACCTTCTACATAACATAGGAAATTGAGGGGTGAAGGACTATCCAGCTGCTGCGTATGTCGTTAAGGGATACAAGACATAAGCAGTATGTTTCAAACTTTGGCCAAAGTATCGCAAGATGCTGATTGCATTGTCCTCAGCCCTGGTCTAAGGGATGAGACCTTCCAATGAATAATGGTTAACCATATTCAGATAGGTTCCTTAGACAGAGCATTCTGAAATCCCAGAATAGGGCAGAGACCCGCAAGAGTGGGTGTGTTAACTAACTGCCAAATCTTAGTACTCATGAATAGATCGGTTAGATTACCAAGTCATGGATGAATAGATTCAGAGTTACTCCGAGTCATTACAGCCTGCATATGGTTATCTGTTATAAGACGGTTAGTTAATTTTGAGTTCGAAATTACGTATTTAGCACCAGGAAGCATTTATCATAAAAAAAAAATTGATATGTTCTAATGTATTAAAATGAGATGTTCCAATCTTGGTATCCAGCTGAAGGTTTTGCCGCTCTTGGGCCTATGGTGTCCATCCTCTGATACAGAACCTGACTTTCTTGTAATAGAAAATGGTTTAGAACAAGGGAGGAACGTGCGAATAAATGTCACCTGATGGAGGGGCAGAAACAACCAAAAAACTTGATGAGATCCTTGCTGCCCTGTTGGACACAAAGAGATCGTTTAGCTGTACTTGAACAGCAGGCGATGGGAAATGAGGAGGATGAAGAAGCTGGTAATGACAAAATAGCCACCTCCTTGAGGACAACCCCGATATGGGTGTTGATGTTAATGCTGGGAATGCACCAGTCCAACCAGAAAACAAAAAGGCCAGGTTTGGCAGCAGAACTCACTAATGATATAAAAAGGATAAGCCCACCTAAATATGCTGGCACCACATTAGGAGATGGAGATGAGAACTGGCTCAGCGAAATGGAGAAGTACTTTACAATAAGAACTTCTCAGAGGAAACCGAAGCTATTTGGGGAGCCTATCAGCTTTCCCACGAAGCATCTTCGTGGTGGGATAGCCGTAAAGCTGAACTAAATATTTGATGAGACCACGTTACTTGGGATCAATTTAAAAGCTATTTTAGGCAACGTTGGTTGCCACAACTTTTCTATGATCAGAAAATGACAGAATTCTAGAACTTAGCTCAAGGGAAGCTAACGGTAACTGAATACTGGGAGCGGTTTACAAAACTCCTCAAGTATGTACCGCAGTATCAAACTGACGAGAAGTTCAGAATATGGAAATTCATCATGGGATTGAATCCCGTGATAGGGGGAGAGGTCGATGTTCACAGTCCAACCACTATGGAAGGAGTTGTTGAAAAGGCCATAAGGCAAGAACATAAATTAAAGGCTATTTCTGCTCATAAAGAGGAAGTGCGGAAGAAGACTGCAAACCCTTCTTCAACCTCTCTTGCACCCAAAAAGGGACCATGGAAAAAGTTTGGAAACAAAAAAAAGGGGATAACAGTAAGAAAGTAGTAGTAAATAAGCCTGCTGGAAATGTAAGGGATAATTTTGCCAAAAATTATAACAATGGGCAGAAGCCCTATGGAGGACAACGTGACAATTACAAGGCTGGAGGCAATTTTGAGCCTAAAAAGGGACCTGTAGGAGGCTGCTACAACTGTGGCAAAGACCACTATGCAAATCAGTGCCCTTTGAAGAAGGATGATCATAATCAGAAGCATAAGATACATGCTACAATGGCAGACAGGCAAGCTGAAAAGCAAGTGACACCTATAGAAGTTCCGGGTAAGTTATTTGGCATACCTGTCACTATTATTTTTTATACAGGAGCTACTGAATGTTTCATTTCTAATAAACTTTCCTCTAAACTTAAGAGAAAAGCTGGAAAAATGGATAAATCTTGGACTGTACAATATGGTAATAACTCTATTCATACAGTGAGTATGTGTCTTTTTGGGGCAGTCCTTGACTTACCTAATTTCTCCATAGAAGTTGACCTCTATGTTACACCTTTGGGATCGTATGACATTGTTATCGGTGTCAATTGGTTAGCTGACCATAAAGCAAAGGTAGACTACTATGAAAAGAACATAAAATGTTTAGATGATCAGCTGGAAACAACAGAGATTCAAGGTGTGAAACGGGAAATTTCAGTTAGAAAACTGTCAGCTATGCAGCTTAAAAAGGCTAAAAATAAAGGATGTACCCTTTATGCAGTAAAGATATCTGAATTTTAAGCAGAAGATGGTGATTACATGAAGCGATTTCCTCTGTTACAAAGTTTCAGGGATGTTTTTCCTGAGGAATTACCAGGGTTACCACCTAAGAGGGAATTTGACTTCACCATCGAAATCAAACCAGGAACAAAACCTATTTCCAAAGCACCTTATCAGATGACTACTACAGAGTTAGTAGAGCTTAAGGCACAATTGCAAGAACTTCTGTCTAAAGGTTTGATTAGACCAAGTGTTTCACCTTGGGGAGCGCCCGTAATATTTGTGAAAAAGAAGGATGGAACACTTAGGCTGTGTATTGATTATCGGATGTTGAACAAAGCAACAATCAAGAACAGATATCCACTTCCAAGGATCGATGATCTATTTGATCAGATGCGTGGGGCAGCGGTTTATTCTAAGATAGATCTTCGATCTGGTTATCATCAGTTAAGGATTAGAGAAGAAGATATTCATAAAACAGCTTTCCGAACAAGGTACGGACATTATGAATTCACGGTTCTACCCTTTGGATTAACTAATGCACCCGCAGCCTTTATGAACTTAATGAACAATATTTTTCAAGAATATCTGGACAAGTTTGTACTTGTATTCTTGGACGATATTCTCATTTATTCTAGAAGCGTTGAGGAGCACAATGAGCATTTGAAGATAGTTTTGGGAATTTTGAGAAAAAGAAAGTTGTATGGTAAGTTATCCAAATGTTCTTTCTTTGATTCAGAAGTTCACTATTTGGGTCATGTCATTAGCAAAGAAGGAATTGCTGTAGATCCTTCAAAAATAGTGGCAATAACTGAGTGGCCTGCACCAAAGAATGTGCACGAAGTAAGAAGCTTCATGGGTCTTGCTGGTTACTATAGAAAATTTGTAAAGGATTTTTCTAAAGTAGCTGCACCAATAACTTCATTGCAGAAGAAGGATAAGAAATTCATATGGAATGATAAGTGCGAAGCAGCTTTCAAAAGTCTGAAAGGCCAGTTGACTTCTGCACCTATATTAGCTGTACCAGACCCTAATGGGAGCTTTTCTGTTGTAATGGATGCTTCTGGGGAAGGTCTTGGAGGTGTTTTGCTACAAAATGATCAAGTCATAGCATATGAAAGTAGAAAACTTAAATTACATGAGCTGAATTATGCTCCTCATGATTTGGAGCTTGCTGCCATTGTTCATGCACTTCAAGTCTGGAGACACTATTTACTTGGGAAACCTTTTGAGTTGAAAACTGATCACTTAGGACTGAAATATATTTTCACTCAGCCTAATCTTAATGCTAGACAGAGAAGGTGGTTAGAATTTTTATCACAATATGATTTTGATATTAGCTATATCAAAGGGAAGGAGAATAGAGTAGCTGATGCTCTAAGTCGTAGGAGGCACATTTCTGCTCTTATAACATTAAGAACTCAGTTTAAGGACGAGGTAAAAAGTGCCTCAGAATCTGATATTTACTTTCAGCAAGTAAAAGCAGCGCTTGCTGCAGAACCTAATGATGAAAGGTATAAAGGTTTTCATTTTGATAATGAAGGAATCTTGCGTTATGAAAACAGAGTATATGTACCTATGCTGAATGATTTGAGAAAGAAGTTGTTAGTTGAATTTCATAATTCACCTTTCTCTGGACACCCGGGTATCACAAAAATGCTTGCTGATCTGAAACAACAATACTTTTGGAAAGGTATGAAAAAGGATGTCATTAATTTTGTGACTCATTGTTTGGAGTGTCAGCGGGTTAAGGCAGAACATATGCACCCTGCTGGACTGTTATATCCTCATAGCATACCGCAGTACAAATGGCAAGTAATAACCATGGATTTTGTACAAGGATTACCCATGTCCAGGAATAAACATGATGTTATCCTGGTAGTTGTAGATAAACTGACGAAGGTAGCTCATTTCATCGCTGGAAATCTAAAGGATGATTCACCAGTGCTGGCCAAAAGATTCGTACACGAAATTTTCAGATTACATGGTGTACCAGAATTGATTATATCTGACAGGGATCCAAGAATGACGTCAAGGTTTTGGCAAACGCTTAATACAGCTCTTGGAACGAAACTAAACTTCAGTTCTGCATATCATCCGGAAACGGATGGACAAACTGAGAGGGTAAATCAAGTGTTGGAGGACATGTTGCGAATGTATTGCATGGATCAACAGTATAAATGGGAAGAGTATCTTCCATTAGTTGAATTCGCATACAACAACACTTATCACTCATCTCTTAAAATGGCACCATTTGAAGCACTTTATGGAAGAAAGTGCAGAACTCCTGTTAGCTGGGATAGTGTTGAGGATAGAGTGGTAATTGGACCAGAGATTCTCACAGAAATGGAACAGCAAGTTAAGCTGATTCGTGAACGATTAAAGGAAGCAGCGGATAGGCAGAAGAGCTATGCTGACCTTAAGCGGGTTGATCGAAGGTTTGAGCTTGGTGAGAAGGTTTTTCTTCGTGTTAAACCCAGAAAGAGTTCTATAACTTTTGGCAAGGCTGCCAAGTTGTCACCTCGATTCGTGGGACCTTTCGAAATTGTCGAAATAATCAATCCTGTAGCTTATCGTTTAGCATTACCACCTGCTTTATCTCGCATGCATGATGTTTTCCATATTTCTTTGCTTAAGAAATACGTTTCAGATCTGTCACATGTTTTAAATTGGAATTCCTTGCAGGTCCAAGACCCAGGAATAATCGTGGTTAAACCCACACGAGTGCTGGAAACTCGCCAATTGCATTTGAGAAATCGTGAAATACAGCAATGTAAGGTCCAGTGGGACCAGTTTAACGAAGAAAGTGCAACTTGGGAAAATCTGGAAGAGATGAAAATTGCTTTTCCTTCTCTTTTTCAACAGAATGAAATCTGTTGACAAAACATTTCTTTTATGAACTTATTTTTTTTTAGTTTATATGAAAGCCAGATGGAGGCAAACATTATTCAGGCTGAATAAAATGTGTTGTGACATTGATTTCTGGAACTATTAAGTTGGAAAATAGTCGCATTGTTTTGTGAACTAATAAATTGGTTGACCTGAAGGTTAATCGAATATGTAATCATCGGGACGATGAATCTTTTAGGAGGGAAGCATGTAACACCCTGAACTGTTGTTACTTCCTCCTGAGCATTCAAGTGTTGATATGTGATTTCTTTTGAAAAAGGATGTGCTCCTTTGATTGTGAAGTCATGCTTGATATGGACTGTATCTTCTTTGAAATTGCAGATCTTTGACTGAGTCGGAACATAATTGGACTCTTTTAATTCTTTCATTTTAAACCTGAGTTTAATCTGATCTCGGAATGAATATGGAGTTATCCATCTATAAGACCCAGCCTTGGATCAGTGGCATTGATCCAAGTAATGCTTTAAGTTTATTTGGGATGAACTAAAATTATAGACCTTTCGCAGGTTGCAAGGTCTGAATGCATTGAATAAACTGTTCCGGAGTCTAAATCAGGCTGATCGTGTTAAATGAATTGGTTCCCGATATCGTAATATCAGGAAGGTCTTGATCGTGGACCAGGTAATAAATTCAGATACATTTATTTCCACTAGCCTATTGGCAGTGCAGGAGTGAACCCTGTTCGTGAATGTATGTTGTAGGTTCTTTTTCTGAGCATTTGAAATGTTAGACCTAAACTGGATTTATTAAGGTTAGTAACCTAAAACTAAACTATAACCTAGGGGTTAGATTAGTGTTAATCTAACCTAGGCCTAGGCTATAAGCTAATGTTCTAAGTTAGTAACTATGTGCTATGAGGTTAGACTAAGTGTTATCTTAAATCCTAACCTAAGTTACTAACCTAACTAATGAACAAGGAAGAAAGGGGACCTATGGAAGGGTGCGAACCATGGGCGGCAGTTTCTATGGCATTAAATGGAGGGATAAGTATGAAGGACAGGTAATTTGGTAGAAGTTTTTAAACGGCTAGCTAGAGCCGACGTGGCAGGTCGCCAAAGTTGGAAATGGTCTTCGAACTGGTTTTATCCATCGCCAACTATGGCGGTCGGTGGCAATGGAAATTGAGCGGGAAATTAGGAGTAAATGCCATTTATGAACTCGGTCTTCGAGCTCGGGTTTCACGGGAAGGCATGCAAAATGGAAAATTAGTAGTTTGTTTGGTTTTTCATGCGCTCCGGTTTTCCCTCTGTCTGATCACTGGTTCTTCGCACCAGTCTTCTTGGTGTTGCATGGCAAGTATGAGTGTAACTAGCTCTTTTCTCTGGCAAGGAAAATTTATAAGTCATGGAAATAACAAATTTTTGTTGGTGAATCTAACTTGGAAAAAGAGGAGAAGGCTCGAGCTCTTTCAGTGGTCTTCTTCAGATTTTTAAGCAAATAACCAGGCATGTTAGGCCCTAACCTTTAAAAATCTTGCTTTCTTTCAAATGATTTCATTAGAACAACTCTGTTCAGATGATTTTTGGGTTCAGATGGTTTTTATGGTAGCTTTGTGTGATTTTTGTTACTGTATCTTCTTGCTGGTTCGATTTTTCAATTTAACCCTTGATGGGTGTGTATTGTGTTTCGAACTGTTGCACTATTTCGTTGTGTTTTGCATTCCGGCTTAAGTTTGTGAAATGCATGCAAGAAAGTATACTAGACCTGCTCTGTGAGAGCCCATGAATTGTTCCCTTGTTGGGTTCAGGCTACAGTTGATACTTGTTGTTGATACTTGTTGTTGATGCTTGTTGTTGATACTTGTCGGAAAGGATACTGATGGACTTTTGTTTGAATGTTCAGTTTAATTGGACTTCTTTGTAAGTTCTGTCGTGGTTATTATAGGTGGTGGTTACTGAATCTTGTTGGGTTTCGCTATGATACTTAGGTTATGTTGAACGGATAACTGGCTGTGTTACAGTATTTAATGCGACCCTGTAGAAGTTGTTTTTCCCTCCCTTGTGTTGCAATTACGGGATTTAACCCGTTGATGGTTTGCATTATATTTATTTATTTACAAGATGACTCTGTGGAGTCCTTGGATTGGTTCGTATATTATGGACTACTGTATAAGTCATGTATGTGAATACTGGTAGCATGATTCTGTCGGAGTCCTGGAGGGGTAACTAGTAATACGACTTCTGTTATCTTGTAATGAATACCTTCGTTTAAGTAATGAATTTTTGGTACAGACTCAGTTGGTGTACTTTTTACGTTTCCTATCTGTGTAAGCTTGAGCGAATAATGTTGTAGAGGCTCAGTTGGATTCCTTGTTACGAAATCAGTATTTAGCTTTTGTATAAGCCTGATTTTGAATATTTACCATTGTTGGCACGGTTGGAATCATTAACTAATATTTATCTTGTATATCGGCTTCTGTAGAAGCTTTATCGTGTATACTGTTGTTCGGATTCAGTTGAAATCCTTGATAGGTAACCAGTGTATCTGCCTCTATATAAGCCTGATTTTGTACACTTGTTGTTTTTGGCTCTGTTGGGTTCCTTAAGTATAGATAGATATCATGTATCTTGGCTTCTGTAAAAGTGGGTCGTGATTACCATACTTTTCAAACTTTGAATGAGTTCAGATGTGAATACAGTATGTTATGTTTCTTTTTTGAATAATTCCAGTTAAATGAGGCTGTGCATGTGCGTGGATTTTGTATGAATATCTCTGCATAGTCTTAGGGAAACATCATTTGCTTTAATGTCAAGGAGTCTCTTGTTGACTGCGATAAAAGAGAAGTTCTTTGATTTCGACCTTGGATCTAAAGCCTTACAGTGTTTAGTAGGGATTAGAATGAGCTGTAGGTTGCTGAGAGGGATTGTTGTCGTGTTTGAGCATGATTACGTCTTCTGTTGCATGGATATCTAGTCTTGAGCTTGATTGAACTAAGGAGCTGTCAACTGCACCTCGACAGGTGATGGCAGTGAATATCTTCTTGTTTGTCGCTTCGTGTGGAAGGTCATGTGGAGTCTGTTTGGTAGATAGTCATCACTGTTTGGCGTGAGAGCTACTGTACTGCTAGTAAACTACAGTAGTTTGTTATATTTTAAACTTTAATAAAACTGTGGTGCTTCTGGTGGCCTCGTCTGATTTATTCGCATGTGTTTAAGGTGAATGCTTTGCTCTTGGAAAGACGGTACAGTCATGAGCTAGTTCTGAGGGAAATATGTATGATTCGTTTATTTCTCTTCTGTTGTAAAGTATAGGTTGATATAATTGTTTATCTAACTTTTGGAATTGTTCTAACATGCTGATGGAATCATGAAAGGTTATGATATTCATTTATTATGTTGAATATATTAGTCCGTCTGATGTTGCTGTCCTTGGGATTCAGATGGATAGTTGTTTAGATGCATTTGTCTTCTTGGTCACTAACGTTTTGATGAAATATTTGAAAGGTATCTGAGACTATTTAGTGACTATAATATGAGCTACGCGTTTATAGTCATGTTTGTATTACAAGAGCATAGTCTGAAATATGTTTACTTGTTTGGTGAAATGATCTCATTTAAACAGGTTGTTTAATGAAAACAGTTGGTGGATTGCAATTGTTTTAAGAGTTAGTGCTTATCATGCTCAGTTCATCGAACTGACCCATGTTGACAATTTTTGCAGATGGTTGCCGTAAGTGGTAAAAGCACGCAGATCTGATAGGATGTTCAGATTGTTTAATTTGGTTTTATGATGAATTTCAGCTTGATTCTCTAAATGTACTATATGAGGAAAGATGTTCTTTTTCCGTTGAGTATTGTATCAAGTAAGCTGAAAGCATAAAATGTATTTGATTAGCCTGAAGGGAATAAAGTGAGATATTTGTTACTTATGTGTTTGTATTCTTATCTGGATAGTTTGACCTTCTTCGGATCAAATGATCTTGAGAGCTTGTTATTATTGTTTAAATTGGAGACTTTTGTGATTATCAATGTAAGCTTGCAAGAATATGTGAATGAATACTTATGATTGTTTAGCAGTTCTAGTATGTTCTATCTAAAGCTAAATTGAAATTTAGATCACTGTCTTTCTGGAAGCTAGGGTAAAAATAAACCTAAGCAAGACGCTAAACAAGCTGGATTAAATTATTAATTCCTAGTCTTGATTAAGCCAGGACAACGTTTAATTGGATTCTTAATCATTATATCTTGATACTAATAAGTAAGATATAAATTCAGTTATGAGAACTGATATAAACAAAAAAAAAGGGGTTTGGTTAGCAATCTCATGTGAAGGATGGGAGTAATTGTCCAATTTCGTTGATTTAGAATTATGTATATTCTATGAACTCCTTGATGGGACCTCTAGTCTTAATAACTTCTCTTGTGTATTGGGTTTTATTAAGAAGGGTCATTCTAAGGTGAGGAACCCAGGGGTTGGGAAAGACTACCCTTAAAGGGAGCGTCTTATGGTATAATTTAACTCAACGTATGTAACACTTTTTAATAAGTAGATCTTTTCGAGGCGGATTTAAAGGTTGACGGCACAAGTCAACTGCAGGGTTGTACCTCCGAGAAGATTAGGATCTCCTCGAAGATACAACAATGCAGGTGACTTATGACGACACCCTTTGCATTGATCGTTAAGATTTACACCTTTAACTCGAACAAGTTACTCTGGGACTGATTAGGAATGTGGTCACGTTATAAGGCTGCCTAGGAGACTCGGGGTATCTTGACACACTGGTTTAACTAGGGTTGACCCAGTATGTCATCGTATCCCTAGTCCTCGGGAGCATCCATATAACGTTGTCACCTTACTAATCCGTTTCCGAGTGAATAACTTGGGATAGGAGGGACTGACAGAAGTCAGTATAAGACATTCTACATAACATAGGAATGGGGTGAAGGACGTATTCCAGATTGACGAGTATGCCGTTAAGGAATACGAGACATAAGCAGTATGTTTCAAATCTTTGGCCAAAGTATCGCAAGCTGCTGATTGCGTTGTCCTAAGTCACCTGGTCTAAGGGATGAGATGCCGATGAATAATGGTAACAATTATTCAGATAGGTTCCTTAGACAGAGCATTCTGAATCCCAGAATAGGGAAGAGAACCGCAAGAGTGGTGTGTTAAATAAAAACGCCAACTCTTATTACTCATGAATAGATCGGTAGATTACCGAGTCATGGAATGAATAGATCGGAGGTACTCCGAGTCATTACAGCTGCATATGGTTATCTGTTATAAGAATGGTTATTTGATTTGTGAGTTCTAAATTATGTATTTAGAACCAGGAAGCATTTATCAAAAAAAAAAAAATTGACTTGTTCTAATGTATAAAATGAGGATGTTACACTACCCGTCCATTCAATAACCTCTTTTACATACTTAGCCAATGTTTTCCTTCCTAAATTTTATATGAATATCAAAACTAAGATATCATATGCATGACCTACTAAAATAAATAACGGATCCAACAAACATAGTATGGAATTTGTTTTGTGGTATAGAACAACCTTGCCAGAATGACTAATGTCCTAGATGATTTAGAGTTTCTAGACCTCTTCATTAAAAGTAATTTTCCTCCACTCCAAGAGAGTTTATTTTTGAGACTTATTATTCTTTTGATAAATTGTCTCACACATTCAAATTATGTTAAAGTAAACTATTATCTATGGGAAAATTGGAGTATTATGATACTTCCTCCATTCCCTCTTCTAACAAGTTTCAAGCAAAATCTGAATTCAAAGGAAAGAGAACTAAGCCAAATAAAGCTAAATCCACTATCAACACTATTTCTCCACCAGCCATGCTTCAATTGCAATTCACAAGGCACACTTTTACTAGGATACCTTATGCACCTTGTTCCTATCACTGCAGCTTATCGAAAGTAATCTAATTACTCTTCCTCCTTAGATTAATCTCAATCCTTCTTAACCATGTGGCCATTATTACAATGAAAATACACACTATGATTATCAATAATGGAATGAGCATTCTATTGGTCATTTCTTTAAGCTCAAACATCTCATTCAAGATCTTATTGAATAAAAATTCCATCGAGCTCCCTGAGCCATCTATTTGTAATCCGATCGATGATAATACAAAACTTAAAATATTTGATGACCCATTACCCAATCTCAACTACTGATTCATTTTTAAACCATACATATCATGTTGTGCCTCCTCTCTCATTGGGTTTTGTTTAATTTCTCATTGCCATTGCTAACATACCACCAGTAGTTATCACATTCTCAGACCATGATTACCTTGCTATATTTTCCTTTAATTCACTGTATATTAATGCTTGCATTGGTACTTATATAATCAATAATACACCGGTCTATCCTTCAGCCCTTTCAATGCATTATTCATGGAAATCCTACTATCCATTAACTTTCCAACCTCTCAAATCACATTTCAAGTCCATAATTCTTACGATCGTGTAATTCTTTCCATTACTCTGAGGAATATTACCATACCAATATAGTTCCTTGTTACATTTGAAATCAAAGGACGTGACATGGTCATAAGTATTTCTTAGCTCCACACTACCCAGGATGTCCCTTCCATGCTTTACTTATGTCTTAAGTTCATCCATGAAAAACATGTTATCACCATCAAAGGTATTCCACCATATACACCATTACCTTGGCCCACTCTTTCCCTTATTTTAGCACCAGTCATGACATCTAGGCCTCCTTCACCTCTCAAGTGTAAATCTATATCAACACATAGATCTCCCATTCATACATGACCTACATCATGATCCTATCTTCCTCACCGGTCCATGAGTCCTCCCCATCGGCCTAAGTCCCCTACCTAGGAATCCCATTCCTATGGTAATTCTCTTCTTCCTTTACCACATCAGTATCTTTCACGTGCACATAGTTACTCTCCTACGGCACCAGTCTTATACCATGATCATATAAATTTTTCTCCTTGAATGTTGAATAAGGGGATCTCACTCTTTACTATTGTTAGATAGCCTTATATCCCTCATGCACTTGGGGGTATCGAATTTTATCCCCCATCCATCACTATTAGTTATCTCTATCATGTACTCATATCCTATTTACTACACTTTACGCTTTTTGCCTCACAATAATACTTTTCCTATCACTCCCCCATCTTTGGTACACACACTGTACCATCATTACCTAATGGTGCACTCTAGTTCCCCGATTCATACTTGAATGTTGAGGGAACAATTATTAAATGAACCACACATAATCTACTCTTAGCTTACTTGCTATATGTTACACTCTATGCTTCATGATAAAACTTTTCAAGAATTCTCACATATCTAGTACAAACATGGTACCATCATTACCTAATGATGCACTCTTGTACTATGATTCATACTTAACTGTTGAGGGATCATTCCTAAATGAACCTCATCTCACAAATATCCCCTAGGGGGGAACACAAGTCTCCTCATATTTATATCTTACATATCATAGCACACCGTTACACTCACACAACATTTTAACATCTTGGTTACTGTTAGTGTAAATCAGCAACAACCCTAGATGTATTCTTAGACTTCTAGTTTGATAATGGGCATCCAGTGTGATTGTACAACATTGAATCTTTTCCCCAAGTGTGGAACTTGCAGAAACGGAAAAAAATCTCCAGATTAAAGGATGGTTCCTTTACTCCTCTTATCAGATGTATGCATGAAATTTGTAGAGGTTTAACTCAAAATCCTACTCTAATTCTGCAAAGGAGACAAGGATAGAAGGAAAGAAGATAAAACTAAAACTAACAAGGTGATACACCAAAGGAGTGGTGAACATCTATTTCTACAAATTGACATAGATTATAAAAATACAACACACATCATGCATAAATTTCTAGAATGTAATGAATGATCAGAATGAAGAAACCAACACAATAAAGGATTAAAAACTCATTCACAGAGCTTGCATTGTCATTTCCATTTTTTAAATATAGTGCATTAAAATAGCAAGGAGGTAGAAAACATGTTGTAGTCATAAAAAAAGGTTTGATATTCCACAAATTCAATTTCCAAGGTGAAGGAGAGATCTTGTAAAACATAAAAAATGTCCAACCCTTTACAAATAAGTCAAATTTGGCTTTTAACCATGAAAAACCAAGCCAAGAAGGAGAAACACGGGAAAAATGGAATGAATGATTTAACCACCAACCAAATCCATCAAAATAGCATATGTACTCTTAAAATTTCATTCCCCAAGATTTTCAACCATGCTGAAGAAGAATGGAAGCCATACTTCATTAAAAATGGTGGTTGGATGTCGGTTATGCTCTTTTCTCCATGCTAGAGGTGTTTTCTCATTTTCCTCTCACTAAACTCCACCCAAAAACAAAATTGAAAGTTCCATCATGTAGAGGACTTCAATAGATTTCCAATGACACCAAAATCAAGAAAAAATAAGCTCTGGATCAAAAGATATGCCCCTCTGAAGATTTAGGGAAAAATTGGGGCAAAAATCGGGTCAGTGGGCCAAAACCTAAAAATTTTCCCCTTTTTTTAATTTTGGAAAAAATTACGAAATTGCTCTGCCCCCCACCACTCCACAACCATGTGGTACTTTCCCATTGGTTCTTGGGTTTAAATGGCCATTTCATGATTTTTTGAATTTTGGAAAATTTTCTAAAATTCCTCCATGCCTCGCTGCTCCGCTGCCATGTGTCATCCTCCTATTCGCTCAGGCACGCGCTCCAAACTTTTCCTTTGACGCTGCTAATCACTTTGGTGAAATTTTCAAATTCTCCCTGTGCCCTTGACCTCTAGCAAGACCAAGACACATGTCAGACTTCAATTTTCATGTGCCTGAATCAATTCTCTTTCCTCTGCGGGCCCGCGGGAACAAATTTTCCTTTGCTCCATTTGCAATACTTTGGCAAAATTGTCAAATTCCCCCCACGCCCCCGACCTCTACTGAGACTAGGACATGTGGCATCTTCCCATTCACTACAGGCCCTTGTAATTTTCTTCTCCTCTACGTGGGCTTTTGAGCCAAGATTTTATTTTTCACCCCTTTGCAATTTTGGGGAAAATCCAAAATCCACTCTGCTGCCCCGACTCCTGTTGGCCTCATGGACACGTGGCAGCCTCCCATTGGTTCACAGAGCTTCGAGCCAAAATTTTCCTTTTCACCCCCACCAGCCCCTTTGAAAAAAATTTCTAACTTACCTCCTCCAACCTACCATTCCACCGCCATGTGTCATCCTCCTATTTGTTGCAGACCTTCCCAGGGAAAATTTCCCTCTAAAACTCCGCCAAGCCATAACTTGCAAAATACAAGGAGTTAGAAGGAAAAATTTACCTTCCTGGAAAGGTGAGAAAATCTCTATCTAATGAATCCATTTCTAGGTAATTTTGAGTGACTAAAAATTGGAAAAATTTGACTGAGGTACAAGGAAGGAAGGGATGGAAGAAAGTTAGACAAAAATAAGCAAGGGGCTTGTTTTGGATAACAATTTTGGTGACTTAGAGGGGTCATCTTCCTGCTCGATGTAGTGACCAGCTTCCTAAAGCAATCTATTGGGCATGGAGACATCAACTTAACTTCTTGGTACTCTCAAATCATTATAAAATTTCTAGAAAGGAGATTGTGAGAGTAGAATATCACTTGATCTGGAACATGGCCTGCAAAGATGCATCCTTGGGAAAAAAAAGCTTATGCCAAAGCACTTAGGGAAATGTAAAACTAAGATACAACAAAACAATGTGCACAAGCACTTGGAGGAATGAAAATCTAAGCTAATATGTACAAGGTGAGGAGTTTCCCTTCTAGTAGCAATGCTTTAGATGGATTCCATTAACTGGAATCTATAGTTCTTCACCATCCAATGTAGACAATTAGAAGGCATTGATGTTCTTACATTTTGTGACCATGCATGCGCCACTCCAAATGGCATCAAAATTTGGATGCCTTCTTGGCTTTGCTCAGTCTGCATCCCATTTCAACACTAAATCTCCAGCTTGGAAGGTGTTGGTCCGAAAATCTGTCGCGTGGACAGATCTATGGATAGACGAGCCAACAGTGTGCAGGGCTTAGCCCCTCTTTGAGACAGCAAAGCGAAACTGGTTTATTGCTACTTCTACTAGCAGGAACCTATGCAAGTCTCACAGATTCTGCCTTCGGGGGTTGGGATCTCATCCCAGTAGAGTGTTCTAGGCTGCGAAGAGAAAGGAATAAAAGAAGGAGAAGAGAAAGAACAGATCCGAAGGAAGAAAAGAAATGAGTTCCAAAGCGGAAGGGTCAGAAGATCTATGCTTTGGGCTTGGTAGTAAACAGAGCCAAACCTACTTGCATAAATAAACAAAGCAATACTGATAAACAAGTGACGGAAAAGTAGATATGAATTCAACAGAATAAGACACATGCAGACCTAACATAAGAAAGATCTTAATGTATAACACAGTTATTGAGCACAAAGTCTGAATAATTGTATTAATTGTTTTTATCTGTTACAAGAAAGCTCAAAGTCTTTCTCTCCTCACTTCTATTTCTATCTGAAAAATGTTCACCTCTTTGAATACAACAAGTATTCTAGTATTTATAGAAAGTGAGGGAGAGAGAAGGCAAAATGGAGCCAACCACTTATTCACAAGATATTTACAAAATATCCAAAAGTCATGTTGACTTTGACAACTTGGATGGATGACATCATCCCATGATGCAACATGGATGATGTCATCGTTTGTGCCAACACACTTCAGATATTTCGAAGAGAAAGTCGGAGAATAGAGAGGAGAAGAAGAAGAAGAAGAAGAAGAAGAAGCTATTCATCATCATCATCCTGTGGCCTAAAAGGGGTCGCCTGTTTCTGATGCTGATCAGGAGATGAGATGTGGAACTGAGCGCGGTATTCCAAGAACTTGCTGATCATTGGCCCAAATTGATCCTGTGATGGATCCTTGTGCCGTTCACTGATTGCTTCGCAAGTTTCCCGCTCATCTATGAGCTTTTCGGGGAGTTTGGAATAATCTTTACCCGCCTCGATTAGGGACCCGATGAAGTCTCTACAGGCCAGTAGGTTGTTGATGGATTCGATGTCGAAACGTGACTTCTGGCCCTGTCCCTTGAGAAGCTATCTCCTTGAAAATTCGGATAGTATCGTCAGCTGATCTCAAGGTGAGGGAAGGAGTGAGCAACCCTGGAGTCATAGATAGAACAATCTTCTCCATTTGATGCATCGCATCCAGGGCCTCTTCCTTCACCTTGTCTATCTTCTCTAACACAAATTCGAGCTGATCTATCCGATAGTCCAGAGTGGACATGGTCTTGTTGAGGGTCCTTGGATGACCGAATACTCCAAACTTGACCAAATCTTCGACTGAACAGTCGAACATTTGTTGGAAGGCCTCGTGTTGGAGTCTGGCGTTTTCGAGCTCTTCTGATACTGGACTTGCTAATGTTTGGAGTTCCTTATTCGCCTTCTCGATGTTCAGGTATAAACTGATATACTCGGCGATCACCTTTTCACTATCCTTAAGGATTTGGCTCCTCCAAGCAGAAACAGCCATACCCTGCTCGCCGATCTTTGAATATTCATTGATCTTCTCCTGACTGAGCAGCTCAGGAGTCTCGGCGGCAGTTGTGGGAGGTGCACTTCCCATCTTCTGTAGGGCTTGAAGCAGGTATTTATTCTGCTCCTTCAGTAGCCTCTTTTCTTCCTTTGTTTCTTGAAGCTTTTCGCAGAGTGCATCAACTGCGGAAAGAGCTTCCCCCTGGAGACTTTCAGAGGATGTCCCCATTGTGACTTGGGTCACTGTGAAATCTGCCGGAGACAGATCTTCTTTCTCTTTGGTGGGATCGGGGTAGGCTATTTCCATAACCCTCTCACCTGCAGCGCTCTTGGAGAAGCGTGTAACCGGCTTGTGCTTCTTTGCTCCTTTAGCCGGAATGACTGAAAAGTCCATCGGAGCGATGGGGACTTTCCTCTTTGGTTGGCTCAGCTGCTGAGAGATCCAAGCTGGTCCTATTGAAGAAGGACCAGAGACAGAGGGGGAAGCAGCAACGGTAGAAGAGGGGAAGAACGTGGAGACACGCGGCGGCGGCATTGAAAGAATAGCCGAAGACATGCCCACGGGAGGAAGGGAAACCGCAGCTGTAGAAGACATGGGAAGGGAAGGGAGCCCGGAAATGAGGGAAGAAATGGAGGAAGACAAATCAGCGAGAGAGGAGAAGATGGACGAAGAGGCAGGGGAGAGAGTAGAAGAAGAAGGAGAGGACACAACCAAAGGAGTGGTTGCCGACATCTGAGGAAGGGGAGGAAAGAGAAGAAGAAGGGATAGAAGGGACCTCTGTAGTTGTAGCGATGCCGACATCCTGGGTGGATGGGCGTATAGGACTATCCTCTGTCAATTCCTTCTCTGGCGAATCCAGGGTTATTACTTGTTCAGGCTCTGAAGGAAGAGGACTTTCAGGGGCTTCCTCCTGAATGGTGCTAGGCTCACCTTCCGCAGCTTTGCCTTTTAGCTGCTTCTTTGACCTTGGAGGTGCATTACCCAAAGGAGAAGTTGTAAAATCTACACCGAGGTAGATTAACCCATTCATGCGGCACCAATGCTCTGTTCTCCGCATAGTCTCCTTGACCCTCTCCTCGATTGTCTGAGGAGCCTTGCTTCTGTCAATGTCCGGGAAGGGCCAATCATCCCCTTCTGTGTCATTATACACTTTGTCTACTTCGTCTTCCGTGGTTTGGAAGCCTTTTGGGACAATGGCCACTCCGTAATGGATGATTTCCGTTAATGCCAAGCGAGAGTGATCCTTTCTTCTGAGTTCTACCTCATGGAGAACGTCAATGTAGATATCCTCAATCTGAGGGACATGAATCGGATCAAGCTTAGCCCTTGGTAGACAGCCCCTAGGGTCGAATGTAGGCCTTGCTGGGAAATCATGCTTTAGGTTGAGCAATTCTAGCTCAGCAAACATCTCCTTCGCCTTGTGATAGCTGGAGCATGTGTAACGGCCTACTGTGAGGGGGAAAGGAGTTCCGCCCTTCTTTCTCTTGAGGCACTTTTCATGGTATGTGACGAGCTGTCTTGATAGTTCCAATAAAATCAGCTTTGGTCCAGCATACCTTGGCAACCTGGTTGGTTCGCCCAAAAAGTTGACCGCCCTCAGATAGGTGAATGTGGGAAACTGGGTGAACAAGGCCCCCCACTTCTCTGTGACTGCCACTATGTTCTTGGTCGTGCGGCCATGAGCTAAGTTCGGGCGCAACATGCACATGATGTGGTAGAAGAAAACATCATTGATCTTAGCGAAGTGTTGGATGCTGTTCTCCAGCTTCAGCTCTTGATAGTATTCATATATTTTGGCCTGAGGCCAAGTTCCACTTCGGTGCAGCCCTGGATAATCCCTTTCAGACGCAGCAGCATACACTACGTAGGAGTTCATGTGGAACACTCCTGTTGTAGCGAACTGTTGCAGTTGCTCGGATATTGTGCTGCTTATTATCTCCCCCCAGCAGAAACGCTGATCGGGCAGATTCTTATTCATTGTTTCCAGGTACCGCAGCATCCACTTATGGAAGTAGTGAGCATCTGAAAGACCGAAGACTCTGCTCAGGAAGGTGATTGTATCACTGAGTTCCTCTGAGAAATCACTTCGGTGGATAGTTTGAGGCCACCGGGTCACTACCTTCTTATTCTTGAGGTAGACCTCATTCATCAATTGCATGCACTTGTCTTCGTTGTCCTCCCAAGCCTTGAGGCATTCTTGCTGGCTAACAGCCACATAGTTTCGGTGGTGAGGGATTCCAAGCATCAACTCAAAGCGACGGGCAGTAAGGTTTATAACTACCTCGCCCTTGCTATTCTCGACACATCTTGTGTCTTTGTTGAAGGATTGTGCAACAACCATCATGAACTCGTTATTAACAGCACTGACAGGAATCCCACCGGCGAAGTGCAGGGCGCTGCCTATCAATTTATCCATCCATGGACTCCTTGTCACTTTCTGAGTCCTTACCCAGAATTCCTCTATGTCAATGTGGCCCAGTTCAGAATCCCTGACATCCATATTACACTCTGCCTGTGATTCGGGCATCCTGACCCTCTGATATTTGTATTTCATTTCTTCTTCTGTTAGCTTTGCCTTCCCTCTTGGTTTGGTGGGTCTCTTGCTTGACGTAGACATGTGTTCTTCAAGGCTTATCTGATGATCTGCACGTAGAAGGAGCGAAACCCAATCCAAGAAGCTTGAATTAGTCATTTGATCTTCCATTGGAATACTAGCAGAAGAAAGAGTTAGAACTTTTAAGGTTCGGGACGCAGGGCGCATGAAAAATGTATATAACAGGCTGAATAGTCAAGGCGCACAGGAAAAGGGTGCAACAGAGGTTAAGTTGGCGCCAAAGGCGCATGGCGCATGGATGAAGCAGACTGCATTATATAGAAGGGCGCACAGGAAATGCATGTTACATTGAGATTTGGTGCGCCCTTTGGCGCATGGGCAGATTGTGCAACATGGAAAAAAGGCGCGCCAAAGGTATATGGCGCGGCGCATGGAGGGTCTACACAACATCATGTACTTGCAACGGAAGGTGCGCCCGTGCCTTGGAGGCTTTACACTTGCGCAAATAACTCTTGCGTTGCATGGAAGCTGGGCGCGCCCTTTAGCGCATAGAAGAGGGATGCAACAGGGGTAAAAGATGCGCCAAAGGGATATAAGGAGGCGCGGGTTTAAACTTGAGCGTGTTACGGGCGCATGAAAGGGTGCGCTTGGCAGGGGCGCATGATTCTTGACTGTTGCATGGGGGATAGACGCGCCGAGGGGCGCGACTGTCTAAGGTGTAACATGACGCGACAGCGCTCCACGGGAAATACCAAAACACTTAAACATTTAAACATTCTTCATTCTAACACTCACAAAGGAGGCTTGGTGGAACTAGGCCCTAAAAAAAAAAGGGTTTCAACCACACCAAGCCTAATCAAACCAACTCCCCCTACAAACTGGAAATGAGGGAGGGAGAGGATGAAGAAGTTAAAATATGCGGGATAGGGGAAGAACCAGCCCAATGCAAAACGACATTTAAAACAGGCCATCAAACGAAAACCAGACCGAGCACACCAAAGCACAAAAATGAAAAAGAGGATGGACCTCTTACCTTCGAATGTATAACGACGGTTTGGAAAGCGGGTCCACAGAGCGAATGACAATTGACAGAGCAGAGCTGACACACCCAGAGCAACCACGTGCCTTGACAAAATGCAATGAAAATGACATGGCGCGCACAGGTATATATAAAAAATTTGTCATTAATGCGCCACCAACCTTTGAAAAGGCGCGTGAAAACTGTTGTCGACAGGGGAAAGCGTGCGCCACTTGGCGCATGGAAGGAAACGACAACAGGAGAATGAGCGCGCCTTTGGCGCATCAAACGAGTTGTCGACACGAAGCTATGTGCGCCCTTTGGCGCACCAAAACTTGATGTAACAAAGATATTACGTGCGCCCTTTGGCGCACCAAAAACTCACTCAACATCCTTTGGCGCACCGAAAGACGTGCTAACATGGAAAACCATGCGCCAAAGGCTTTTAAGGAGGCGCATCAAAAATTGATGTTGCAAGGCAAAACCATGCGCCCAGCCAAAAAGGCTCAAAAAGACTAAGTTCAAAAACTGAATTTCCCGGGAAGGGATTTTACAATATTTTGAACGCGAAGGATCCCTAACGAGGGATCGAAACAAAATTTTTGGTATGGTTATCGGTAAAATTGCCCTTGTCAATTTTACGGGATAACAGCTGGCTCTTTCTGGGGACTATCCCTGAGTGAAACTCGGGGGTAGAGAATCCCAGATCACATGTGCCTATCCATTGGGCAAGGAGTCAAAAACAAGGGGGACCGGAGGGAGAACAAAGAAAACACACAACAAACCGAAAGCAAACACACAACAAAAGCAAACACACAACTAAAATAAACTGTACAAAGAAGAGAGCAAGCTCTACTTCCTGAAGATCTTGAGATGTTGCCCGCTATAGGGAAGCGGGAGTTCAGCTCCATCCAGATATGAGAGATAGAAACTATTCTCTCCATTGAGTTGCTTGATTTTGAAGGGCCCTCTCCATAGGGAATCAAATTTTCCGTGCATACCCTTTGGCTCTCTTCGCTTGTCCCAGAGAAGGACGAGATCTCCCACTTCAAAATTCCTCTGCTTGGCCTTCTTGTCGAAAAGCTTCTTCACTTGATTCTGATGTTCAGTGATCCTGTCGACCACCCTTACTCTCTTTTCTTCAAGTTCCGCAAGGTACATGATTCTCTTTTCCAGAGAACTCTGAAAAGTTTCATCTTCGATTGCTCGTGCCAAGCGTAGAGCAGGAAGTTCCGCAGAAATGGGAAGTTCGGCATCAGTGCCATATAACACTTGAAAAGGTGACATGCCGAGGGATCTCTTGGGGGTAATGCGGTCCGCCCACAAAGCATCGTACAAAGACTTGTGCCACATCCGCTGATTTTCATCTACTAATTTCCGTATGATGGTCACCAAGTTCTTATTACTGGATTCTGCCTGACCATTTCCCTGAGGATAATAATCTGAGGCATGTGCTAAAGTTATCCCATATTCATAGCAAAAACTAATAACTTCCCGGGAAGAGAAGTTAGAAGCATTATCAGCAACGATTTTATTTGGAATGCCAAACCTGACAATGATATTTTCCTTGATAAAACTGCAAACCACCTCAGAAGTGGCATGCTTGACAGGTATGGCCTCCACCCATTTAGTGAAGTAATCTGTTGCCGTGAGGACATAGCTATGTCCAGCACTCGATTGAGGATTGAGTGCACCAATAAAATCAATTCCCCATTGCCTGAATGGTTCATTGATAATGACCGGCCTTAGGGGGAGGGCAGCCAACTTGGGCTTGCCGACGAATTGCTGACAGGGTTCACATTTTGCCACCCAGGTAGCCGCATCTTGAAAGAGCGTCGGCCAGTAGTACCTGGCTCGAATGATCTTGTGTGCTGTCACGGAAGAAGAAAAATGGCCTCCACAGGCTGAATTGTGAAAACTTTCCAGCAGTTTTACTTGCTGGGGCTTGTCAACACATCGCAGAAAGACACCGTCTATCCCGCGCTTATATAAACCTTCATCCCAGATGACATATTTAGCTGCCCTGAGCTTTATAGTACACTTTTCCTTTGCAGTGAGGTGCATTGGGCATTCGCCGTAGGTAAGGAAGAAAGCAATGTCGGAGTACCATTCGTTACTGGTTCCCACAAAATAGAACCAGAGGCAGAGAATCGGCCCTTCTAGAGGGGTTTGCTCTTCATTGGTACAATCCTCTCTTTCATCAGGATTTTCTGAACCCTTGTTCTCAGCCATTAGCTGGCACAGGCCTTTGCCCCTTACCAGCTTGGTGGGTTTAATATCTAGGTCATATTCCTGGACCTTTGCGATCCAATTCCCTCTCAAGCTTCCTAACTCCTGCTGAGTTAGAATTGACTTCACCGCAGTGTCAGGAACCAGCACCACCGTATGCGAGTTCAGAATATAATACCTGAAATTCTTCACCGCTTTGACAACGGCAAAGGCGTGCTTTTCTAATTGAGTCATCTTCAACTCGTGGGGCTTGAGGGGAGAACCCATGAATGCAATCGGGGATTCAATATCCTCTGAATTCTTTTGCATTAGGATTGTAGACACAGTATGTTCGGAGGCGTAACTATACATAATGAAGTTCTTTGGAGAAATCTGGACATACCAGGACCGGCGCATGAGCAACAGAAGTTTTTATCTCTTCAAACGACCTTTTCCCCTCTTCACTCCATCTGAAAGTGGGTGACCCTTTCATCATGTTCAGTATGTGGCGGGTCTTCTCAGCAAAATCAGGGACAAAACGCCTAAGAAAGTTCACCTTTCCGAAGAAAGAATGAACACCATTCTTGCTTGTAGGCAGAGTAAGGCTTTGGATAGCCTTAACTCTTTCGGCATCAATCTTCGTTCCTTCTTTGCTAACCACATGGCCTAGCAATTTCCCTTCAGTAACCCCAAAAACAGACTTTTTAGGATTTAGGGAAATCCCATGTTCTCGACACCTGGCCAATACTTGCTCCAAGTGATCACAATGATCACTTCGTCGTTTGGAGAACACGGTTAAGTCATCTAGATAAACTACAATGACTTTTCCCATCATGCCTTTGAATGCAAAGTCCATGGCCCGCTGAAAAGTGGCACCAGCATTGGTTAGGCCGAAAGGCATCCTGCTGTAGGCAAATGTACCCCATGGAGTAGTGAATGCTGTTTTGAATTGATCTTCAGGCGAGACTTCAATCTGATTATAGCCTGAAAAACCGTCAAGCATAGACAGCATTTCTGATCCAGTTACTGCTTGCAGAACTTGATCCATTATGGGAAGAGGGTAGTTGTCTTTCAGCGAAGCTTGATTCAAGTTTCGGAAGTCTACGCAGATGCGTATTTCACCGTTTTTCTTGCGTACTGGCACAATGTTTGCCACCCAAGTGCTGTGATGGATAGGGAAGATGATTCTTGCGTCCAGCATCTTCTGAATTTCGGCCTGAATGGTGCCCGAAATCTTAGGATTATAGTGCCTCTGCTTCTGACGGAAGGCTCTGGCATCCTCTTTCAGCGGTATATCATGCTGAACGTCCTTTGGCTTGAAGGACTTTAAGTCGGCATAGGACCATGCCAATACATCCATATATCTTTTCAGCAACTTGACAAATTTCCGCTTTTCTTCTGGCGTGCAACATTTCCCGATGTTCACGAATTGCGGATGTGCCTCAGAACCTATATTGACTGGTTCTGTCTCTGGAGATGAGCTAGGATCATCTCGCCTTTTCTTTTTCACAAAACGGTCATGCCTGTCAAACAGGCGCTCCAGAGAAACCAGGCCTTTTGGAATTTTATTTCCCTTAAGCTGACAAATGCCATCGTTCTCCTTTGTTTCGTGGTTTTGACTGTTGATGGATTCACGGCATGTAGAGGTGGATCCTTCGAAATACAACTCATCAAAATTTTCTGATTTTTCTAGAAAGGCAATGAGGTGATTATCATCGTTGAATACCTGCCAATGCTGAGAGTTGTCTGGCACGCTTGGGCGGAAAACCACTTCAATGGTGTACTTGTTCGTCTTCAAACCCGGGTGTGGGAGCATGAGAGATGCTGAAACAGCCAACGAATCAGCCATGTCATTTTGAGCTCTTGGAATCGCTCCTATTGAAAAGGCATCAAATTCCTCAATGCTGTCCCATACTGCATTACGGTAGTGCCTGAGCCTTTCATTTTTTACTTGGTAAATCCTTTTGACCTGATTTACAACTAGTTCGGCATCACCTTGAACTTTTAGATTTTTTATTCCTCTTTCCTTTGCGGCTTGCATACCGAGTAAGAGAGACTCATACTCAGCAGTATTATTCGTATTGAAAAACTGCAATTTGAAAGAGAGAGGAATGACCTCCTCCTCAGGAGATATCAGCACAACCCCAGCGCCACATCCACTAGTTGCGCAACTGCCATCAAATTGCAAGGTCCAGACCTTATTAAGGTCCTTTTCTTGAACGAAAACTTCCTTTGTATCCGCCTCAGTGGATGAGAAGTAGTTCCCCATCCCTGATGATTCGAAAAGGATTTGGGCTTTGGGGTCTTCAGAGCTAGTGACCAAGTATTTCTTTTGGGATTCCGGCTCCAAAGTTTGCATTACGCCTTTGACTGGAATTCTAGCTTTGGACCAGTCCATGTGAATTTCTCCACCAACTTCGCTGCAAAAGCTCCTTCCCAGCAAAATTCCATAGGCTGCCGGAATGTCAGCGACAAGGACGGTCATCTTTTACCCTCTTTATCCGGAAAAGCTGCAAACGCAAATTGCGCGTCTTTGATTTGACCAATCAATGGTACTTGCTTGGTTTCCAATGAGTAGCATCTGCCGAAAGGTCTGGTAAGAGTGAGGCCCAAAGCATGGGCGACTTTCGCAGGCATGACGTTATCAGAAGCTCCGGAATCAATTATGCACAGTTGCTCAACTTATGGCCATTGATTAGGAGGGAGAGATAGAAAGGCTCTATCTTGCCAGATGCGGATGTCGAAGCAACATTTATGTGGGATTCAGGAGGAGTGGAAAGGATTCCTTTAGGGGAAGCCTGACTAGATATAACAGCTTGACTTTGGATATACTTAGTCAATCTTACAAGCTGTTCGGGGTTTGACTGAAGATACTCAGCTTCAGACATTTGGATCTTGGTCTTTTTTGCATGATCTATTATATCAAATGCGGCCAAGGGTTGCGTTGGTAAAGGAATGAGTCCTTCACCCCGCGATGATGGAATAGGGTTACTGATCTTGATAGGAATATGAGAGGGCTGACTCGGAGGAGAGATAGGTGGAAAAGACTTCTTTGCAAAAGATTTAACAGGGAGTTGAGTGGGAAGAGGATTACCTCTTTTAACAATGGTTGGAGGCGCGTTTGACACGGCCTTCTCTTTCTGCGTATGGGCAGCAACTTCTGCTTCTTTTCCTTGCGAGCGGGTAAAAACAGCGTAGGATTGTCCGCTTGCATAGCCTTGCGTACTCTCTTCTTCATCAGATTCGTCCTCGTCAAATTCCATGTATCCAATAGTAGAGTCGCCAGTCGGTTCACCGACATCTTGATCATCTTCGCCTTGGAGCGAAGGTTCTTCATAGTACTGCTCTTCTTCCTCTTCAATTTCGGCCAAAGCATTGACCGGAGGAGCTTCAAGCGCCAACCGTGGAGCAGCTGTAGGCAAGCGCGGCCTTTGTGAAGCGTTGTTAGGAACAAAATTCCTCCGCGGGATATCCCGATACGAGGAACTGGGAGAGGCCTGGGCCAGCTGCTTCTTTAGTGCAAGCAAATCATTCGCCATTTTTTGGAATGCTGGATCAGACGAAGTGGTAGGCGAAGGGCCCAAAGACTTAGGCTTTACTGATTCCTTTCTTAACTCGCCAGATATTATCAAATTGTCCTCTATCCGGATGGCAGCAGCCTGAGCGAGAGGCAAAGTAGCTACTCGCTCTTGAAGGAGCAAGAAGCTGACTTTTGAGCTCATGGCGTTTACGAAGAAACACTTCTGATTCTCCGGCGTTGGAAGCATGGCAGTAGGGACACGGTTGATTAGCGCATTGAACCGGGCGACAAAATCGCGCATGGTCTCATTTGCCTCCTTCTTCAGATGAGTGATTCGTGATAATAAAGTAAATGCATCCTCTGAAGGCTTATACCTGTCTTCAAAAGCGTCCCGCAAAGTTGCCCAACTAGTGATAGATCCGGCCGGCAAATGCTGAAACCATTCAGCTGCAGGCCCTTGTAGAGTTTCCAGAAAAAGGCGAACTGACACATCTTCATGAGTCACATCCAAAATACTGCATGACATAATGAAAGCAGAAATGTGGGAATCCGTGCTTTGATTTCCGCTCCCGTCGAATTTAGGAAAATTCTTTCGATTTCCGTGAGGGAGTGCGTGAACTGGATGTGGTAAAGCCAACGGACCCATAGCGTTTCCCCATGGTACCGCCATCTGAAAAGCTGGAAAGAGAACACGAGCTGGAAGTGTAGTTCCGCTGAGTAGCAAAGCACTACAAAGGGATGTGGACGCTCCTTGCAAAAGACTTTTTCTTCGTGAAGGCGAGACACTCCTGGATGACCGGCTAGCTGAGCTTAGCGCTGAAAAACGTGCCGGTGTTACGCTGAAATTGTGCCTCTGAAGCAGATCGAAAGTAGGATCAGCTTCTCCACGGGCTCTTCTGCTGCGCGTAAAAAGTTCACTCGCCAGTGTATCTTTCAGATCTGCAATATTACAGCGCAGATTTAAACTTTATTTTTGGGTGTACTTGCTGATTTTCTGGTTTTTCTGACAAAAACCAGCAGCATGCACTTTTCTGGATATTTGAAAATTATCCTCCTCAGAAACCGATTGCGGTTAAATGACAAATAACAGCGAGGATAAGATGGCAGGGAAGATAGTAAGCTGATTTTTCAGATCTGGTTTTTAATTTTCAGAGGGTTTAGAACATTTCAGAAAATAGTTAAAAACTCAGATCTACGGAAAATGATGATTTTTGATAAAAACTCAGCGAACTAAAGATATGTAACAGGCCCAGATCTATGATTCTCAGAAGAAAATTTTCAATTTGAGTACTTTTGCAAATTTTTAGGATTTTTAACAAAAAGGTTTAGATTTGCAAACTGGCAGCAACCTGCTGATTTTTCCTGATTTTTTATTTTACTACCAGCATAGATCTGACAGATTTATCTGTTTCTGTTGGCGAAATCTGTTAGAAAATCCGATCCCCAGCGGAGTCGCCAAAAACTGTTGGTCCGAAAATCTGTCGCGTGGACAGATCTATGGATAGACGGGCCAACGGTGTGCAGGGCTTAGCCCCTCTTTGAGACAGCAAAGCGAAACTGGTTTATTGCTACTTCTACTAGCAGGAACCTATGCAAGTCTCACAGATTCTGCCTTCGGGGGTTGGGATCTCATCCCAGTAGAGTGTTCTAGGCTGCGAAGAGAAAGGAATAAAAGAAGGAGAAGAGAAAGAACAGATCCGAAGGAAGAAAAGAAATGAGTTCCAAAGCGGAAGGGTCAGAAGATCTATGCTTTGGGCTTGGTAGTAAACAGAGCCAAACCTACTTGCATAAATAAACAAAGCAATACTGATAAACAAGTGACGGAAAAGTAGATATGAATTCAACAGATAAGACACATGCAGATCTAACATAAGAAAGATCTTAATGTATAACACAGTTATTGAGCACAAAGTCTGAATAATTGTATTAATTGTTTTTATCTGTTACAAGAAAGCTCAAAGTCTTTCTCTCCTCACTTCTATTTCTATCTGAAAAATGTTCACCTCTTTGAATACAACAAGTATTCTAGTATTTATAGAAAGTGAGGGAGAGAGAAGGCAAAATGGAGCCAACCACTTATTCACAAGATATTTACAAAATATCCAAAAGTCATGTTGACTTTGACAACTTGGATGGATGACATCATCCCATGATGCAACATGGATGATGTCATCGTTTGTGCCAACACACTTCAGATATTTCGAAGAGAAAGTCGGAGAATAGAGAGGAGGAGGAGAAGAAGAAGAAGAAGAAGAAGAAGCTATTCATCATCATCATCCTGTGGCCTAAAAGGGGTCGCCTGTTTCTGATGCTGATCAGGAGATGAGATGTGGAACTGAGCGCGGTATTCCAAGAACTTGCTGATCATTGGCCCAAATTGATCTTGTGATGGATCCTTGTGCCGTTCACTGATTGCTTCGCAAGTCTCCCGCTCGTCTATGAGCTTTTCCGGGAGTTTGGAATAATCTTTACCCGCCTCGATTAGGGATCCGATGAAGTCCCTACAGGCCAGTAGGTTATTGATGGATTCGATGTCAAACGTGACTTCTGGCCCTGTCCCTTGAGAAGCTATCTCCTTGAAAATTCGGATAGTATCGTCAGCTGATCTCAAGGTGAGGGAAGGAGTGAGCAACCCTGGAGTCATAGATAGAACAATCTTCTCCATTTGATGCATCGCATCCAGGGCCTCTTCCTTCACCTTGTCTATCTTCTCTAACACAAATTCGAGCTGATCTATCCGATAGTCCAGAGTGGACATGGTCTTGTTGAGGGTCCTTGGATGACCGAATACTCCAAACTTGACCAAATCTTCGACTGAACAGTCGAACATTTGTTGGAAGGCCTCGTGTTGGAGTCTGGCGTTTTCGAGCTCTTCTGATACTGGACTTGCTAATGTTTGGAGTTCCTTATTCGCCTTCTCGATGTTCAGGTATAAACTGATATACTCGGCGATCACCTTTTCACTATCCTTAAGGATTTGGCTCCTCCAAGCAGAAACAGCCATACCCTGCTCGCCGATCTTTGAATATTCATTGATCTTCTCCTGACTGAGCAGCTCAGGAGTCTCGGCGGCAGTTGTGGGAGGTGCACTTCCCATCTTCTGTAGGGCTTGAAGCAGGTATTTATTCTGCTCCTTCAGTAGCCTCTTTTCTTCCTTTGTTTCTTGAAGCTTTTCGCAGAGTGCATCAACTGCGGAAAGAGCTTCCCCCTGGAGACTTTCAGAGGATGTCCCCATTGTGACTTGGGTCACTGTGAAATCTGCCGGAGACAGATCTTTTTTCTCTTTGGTGGGATCAGGGTAGGCTATTTCCATAACCCTCTCACCTGCAGCGCTCTTGGAGAAGCGTGTAACCGGCTTGTGCTTCTTTGCTCCTTTAGCCGGAATGACTGAAAAGTCCATCGGAGCGATGGGGACTTTCCTCTTTGGTTGGCTCAGCTGCTGAGAGATCCAAGCTGGTCCTATTGAAGAAGGACCAGAGACAGAGGGGGAGGCAGCAACGGTAGAAGAGGGGAAGAACGTGGAGACACGCGGCGGCGGCATTGAAAGAATAGCCGAAGACATGCCCACGGGAGGAAGGGAAACCGCAGCTGTAGAAGACATGGGAAGGGAAGGGAGCCCGGAAATGAGGGAAGAAATGGAGGAAGACAAATCAGCGAGAGAGGAGAAGATGGACGAAGAGGCAGGGGAGAGAGTAGAAGAAGAAGGAGAGGACACAACCAAAGGAGTGGTGGCCGACATCTGAGGAAGGGGAGGAAAAGAAGAAGAAGGGATAGAAGGGACCTCTGTAGTTGTAGCGATGCCGACATCCTGGGTGGATGGGCGTATAGGACTATCCTCTGTCAATTCCTTCTCTGGCGAATCCAGGGTTATTACTTGTTCAGGCTCTGAAGGAAGAGGACTTTCAGGGGCTTCCTCCTGAATGGTGCTAGGCTCACCTTCCGCAGCTTTGCCTTTTAGCTGCTTCTTTGACCTTGGAGGTGCATTACCCAAAGGAGAAGTTGTAAAATCTACACCGAGGTAGATTAACCCATTCATGCGGCACCAATGCTCTGTTCTCCGCATAGTCTCCTTGACCCTCTCCTCGATTGTCTGAGGAGCCTTGCTTCTGTCAATGTCCGGGAAGGGCCAATCATCCCCTTCTGTGTCATTATACACTTTGTCTACTTCGTCTTCCGTGGTTTGGAAGCCTTTTGGGACAATGGCCACTCCGTAATGGATGATTTCCGTTAATGCCAAGCGAGAGTGATCCTTTCTTCTGAGTTCTACCTCATGGAGAACGTCAATGTAGATATCCTCAATCTGAGGGACATGAATCGGATCAAGCTTAGCCCTTGGTAGACAGCCCCTAGGGTCGAATGTAGGCCTTGCCGGGAAATCATGCTTTAGGTTGAGCAATTCTAGCTCAGCAAACATCTCCTTCGCCTTGTGATAGCTGGAGCATGTGTAACGGCCTACTGTGAGGGGGAAAGGAGTTCCGCCCTTCTTTCTCTTGAGGCACTTTTCATGGTATGTGACGAGCTGTCTTGACAGTTCCAATAAAATCAGCTTTGGTCCAGCATACCTTGGCAACCTGGTTGGTTCGCCCAAAAAGTTGACCGCCCTCAGATAGGTGAATGTGGGAAACTGGGTGAACAAGGCCCCCCACTTCTCTGTGACTGCCACTATGTTCTTGGTCGTGCGGCCATGAGCTAAGTTCGGGCGCAACATGCACATGATGTGGTAGAAGAAAACATCATTGATCTTAGCGAAGTGTTGGATGCTGTTCTCCAGCTTCAGCTCTTGATAGTATTCATATATTTTGGCCTGAGGCCAAGTTCCACTTCGGTGCAGCCCTGGATAATCTCTTTCAGACGCAGCAGCATACACTACGTAGGAGTTCATGTGGAACACTCCTGTTGTAGCGAACTGTTGCAGTTGCTCGGATATTGTGCTGCTTATTATCTCCCCCCAGCAGAAACGCTGATCGGGCAGATTCTTATTCATTGTTTCCAGGTATCGCAGCATCCACTTATGGAAGTAGTGAGCATCTGAAAGACCGAAGACTCTGCTCAGGAAGGTGATTGTATCACTGAGTTCCTCTGAGAAATCGCTTCGGTGGATAGTTTGAGGCCATCGGGTCACTACCTTCTTATTCTTAAGGTAGACCTCATTCATTAACTGCATACACTGGTCCTCGTTGTCCTCCCAAGCCTTGATGCATTCTTGCTGGCTAACAGCCACATAGTTCCGGTGATGAGGGATGCCAAGCATTAACTCAAAGCGACGGGCAGTAAGGTTTATAACTACCTCGCCCTTGCTATTCTCGACACATCTTGTGTCTTTGTTGAAGGATTGTGCAACAACCATCATGAATTCGTTATTAACAGCACTGACAGGAATCCCACCGGCGAAGTGCAGGGCGCTGCCTATCAATTTATCCATCCATGGACTCCTTGTCACTTTCTGAGTCCTTACCCAGAATTCCTCTATGTCAATGTGGCCCAGTTCAGAATCCCTGACATCCATATTACACTCTGCCTGTGATTCGGGCATCCTGACCCTCTGATATTTGTATTTCATTTCTTCTTCTGTTAGCTTTGCCTTCCCTCTTGGTTTGGTGGGTCTTTTGCTTGACGTAGACATGTGTTCTTCAAGGCTTATCTGATGATCTGCACGTAGAAGGAGCGAAACCCAATCCAAGAAGCTTGAATTAGTCATTTGATCTTCCATTGGAATACTAGCAGAAGAAAGAGTTAGAACTTTTAAGGTTCGGGACGCAGGGCGCATGAAAAATGTATATAACAGGCTGAATAGTCAAGGCGCACAGGAAAAGGGTGCAACAGAGGTTAAGTTGGCGCCAAAGGCGCATGGCGCATGGATGAAGCAGACTGCATTATATAGAAGGGCGCACAGGAAATGCATGTTACATTGAGATTTGGTGCGCCCTTTGGCGCATGGGCAGATCGTGCAACATGGAAAAAAGGCGCGCCAAAGGTATATGGCGCGGCACATGGAGGGTCTACACAACATCATGTACTTGCAACGGAAGGTGCGCCCGCGCCTTGGAGGCTTTACACTTGCGCAAATAACTCTTGCGTTGCATGGAAGCTGGGCGCGCCCTTTAGCGCATAGAAGAGGGATGCAACAGGAGTAAAAGATGCGCCAAAGGGATATAAGGAGGCGTGGGTTTTGAGCGTGTTACGGGACGAAAGGGTGCGCTTAGGGGCGCATGATTCTTGACTGCAGCATGGGGGATAGACACGCCGAGGGGCGCGACTGTCTAAGGTGTAACATGACGCGACAACGCTCCACGGGAAATACCAAAACACTTAAACATTTAAACATTCTTCATTCTAACACTCACAAAGGAGGCTTGGTGGAACTAGGCCCTAAAAAAAAAAGGGTTTCAACCACACCAAGCCTAATCAAACCAACTCCCCCTACAACTGGAAATGAGGGAGGGAGAGGATGAAGAAGTTAAAATATGCGGGATAGGGGAAGAACCAGCCCAATGCAAAACGACATTTAAAACAGGCCATCAAACGAAAACCAGACCAAGCACACCAAAGCACAAAAATGAAAAAGAGGATGGACCTCTTACCTTCGAATGTATAACGACTGTTTGGAAAGCGGGTCCACAGAGCGAATGACAATTGACAGAGCTGAGCTGACACACCCAGAGCAACCACGTGCCTTGAAAAAATGCAATGAAAATGACATGGCGCGCACAGGTATATATAAAAAATCTTGTCATTAATGCGCCACCAACCTTTTGAAATGGCGCATGGAAACAGCTGTCGACAGGGGAAAGCGTGCGCCCTTTGGCGCATGGAAGGAAATGACAACAGGAGAATGAGCGCGCCTTTGGCGCATCAAACGAGTTGTCGACACGAAGCTATGTGCGCCCTTTGGCACACCAAAAACTTACTCAACATCCTTTGGCGCACCGAAAGACGTGCTAACATGGAAAACCATGCGCCAAAGGCTTTTAAGGAGGCGCATCAAAAATTGATGTTGCAAGGCAAAACCATGCGCCCAGCCAAAAAGGCTCAAAAAGACTAAGTTCAAAAACTGAATTTCCCGGGAAGGGATTTTACAATATTTTGAACGCGAAGGATCCCTAACGAGGGATCAAAACAAAATTTCGGTATGGTTATCGGTAAAATTGCCCTTGTCAATTTTACGGGATAACAGAAGGTTATAGCCTTAGCTTTCCTATCAAAGATTCTCTTGATCAAGTCTTGGTCCTTATCCATTGTTTGGGCTGCATGCTCTCTAATTTCTTAGATTTCCATCGATTCTACATATCTAACCTCCATGGGTTCAAACTCCAACAATTCCAATTGCTTCATGAGTTCCATTATTGGCAACTCAAGTGACATAGGCAAGATTGCCTCTCTTCCATAAACAAGTCTGAATGGAGAGTTACCAGTGGATCTCTTGGGAGTTATCCTATCAGCCCATAAGGCTGATTTCAGTTTAGTATGCCAAGTCCTCTTATTTTCATCAAGAGTCCTCTTGATGATCTTTAATAGGTTCTTGTTGGTAGACTCATCTTGGCCATTACCTTGAGGGTAATAATTTGATAAAGTGCTAAGATAAATCCCATTTTTAACAGCCCATTCAGTTACCTTTGATCCTATGAATTCCAATGTATTATTTGATATTATAGTGGCAGGTATACCAAATCTGGTTATTATCCCCTCATAGAATTCTAGAATGCTGGATTCATTTGCCTCTTTGAGTGCCACCGCCTTAGTCCATTTGGTGAAGTAGTCTGTTGATGTTAGAATCCACTTGTGTCCTTGGCTTGAGTTTGGGTTAATGAATCCAATGAATTCCAAACCCCATTGCATGAATGGATGGTCAACAGAAATTGGGTGCAATGGAAGAGCTGTTAATCTTTCCTTGCCTATGAAGAATGCACAATTTTTACACCTCTTGATCCATGCATAACAATCACTAAACACCTTGGGCCAATAATATCTAGCCTTC